>CM065593.1:211148650-211491783 GCA_033119425.1 Bufotes viridis | reverse complement strand
CACTATTCTATTTTGCCAGCCACAGCTGAAACCACTGATTTATGGTATTGCTATTTTAGGAATTGAATTTCACCCCAGAACAAAATATATGTTTTAGCGGACACTATGAAATCTGGCCTGCAACTGCTGGGACACCAGATTCAGGGTATTGCTATTTTGCAAAATTAATTTCACCCCAGAACAAAATATGTGTTTTGGCAGACACTATGAAATCTGGCCTGCAACTGCTGGGACACCAGAATCAGGGTATTGCTATTTTGCCAGATTAATTTCACCCCAGAACAAAATATATGTTTTAGCGGACACTATGAAATCTGGCCTGCAACTGCTGGGACACCAGATTCAGGGTATTGCTATTTTGCCAGATTAATTTCACCCCAGAACAAAATATATGTTTTGGCGGACACTATTCTATTTTGCCAGCCACATGCTGAAACCACTGATTTATGGTATTGCTATTTTAGGAATTGAATTTCACCCCAGAACAAAATATATGTTTTAGCAGACACTATGAAATCTGGCCTGCAACTGCTGGGACACCAGATTCAGGGTATTGCTATTTTGCCAGATTAATTTCACCCCAGAACAAAATATATGTTTTGGCAGACACTATGAAATCTGGCCTGCAACTGCTGGGACACCAGATTCAGGGTATTGCTATTTTGCCAGATTAATTTCACCCCAGAACAAAATATATGTTTTGGCGGACACTATTCTATTTTGCCAGCCACAGCTGAAACCACTGATTTATGGTATTGCTATTTTAGGCAATTGAATTTCACCCCAGAACAAAATATGTGTTTTGGCAGACACTATGAAATCTGGCCTGCAACTGCTGGGACACCAGAATCAGGGTATTGCTATTTTGCCAGATTAATTTCACCCCAGAACAAAATATATGTTTTGGCGGACACTATTCTATTTTGCCAGCCACAGCTGAAACCACTGATTTATGGTATTGCTATTTTAGGAATTGAATTTCACCCCAGAACAAAATATATGTTTTAGCGGACACTATGAAATCTGGCCTGCAACTGCTGGGACACCAGATTCAGGGTATTGCTATTTTGCAAAATTAATTTCACCCCAGAACAAAATATGTGTTTTGGCAGACACTATGAAATCTGGCCTGCAACTGCTGGGACACCAGAATCAGGGTATTGCTATTTTGCAAGATTAATTTCACCCCAGAACAAAATATATGTTTTGGCAGACACTATGAAATCTGGCCTGCAACTGCTGGGACACCAGAATCAGGGTATTGCTATTTTGCCAGATTAATTTCACCCCAGAACAAAATATATGTTTTAGCAGACACTATGAAATCTGGCCTGCAACTGCTGGGACACCAGAATCAGGGTATTGCTATTTTGCCAGATTAATTTCACCCCAGAACAAAATATATGTTTTGGCAGACACTATGAAATCTGGCCTGCAACTGCTGGGACACCAGATTCAGGGTATTGCTATTTTGCCAGATTAATTTCACCCCAGAACAAAATATATGTTTTGGCGGACACTATGAAATCTGGCCTGCAACTGCTGGGACACCAGAATCAGGGTATTGCTATTTTGCCAGATTAATTTCACCCCAGAACAAAATATATGTTTTGGCGGACACTATTCTATTTTGCCAGCCACAGCTGAAACCACTGATTTATGGTATTGCTATTTTAGGAATTGAATTTCACCCCAGAACAAAATATATGTTTTAGCGGAGACTATGAAATCTGGTCTACAACTGCTGGGACACCAGATTCAGGGTATTGATATTTTGCAAAATTAATTTCACCCCAGAAGAAAATATGTGTTTTTGCAGACACTATGAAATCTGGCCTGCAACTTCTGGGACACCAGAATCAGGGTATTGCTATTTTGCAAGATTAATTTCACCCCAGAACAAAATATATATTTTAGTGGACACTATTCTATTTTGCCAGCCACATCTGAAACCACTGATTTATGGTATTGCTATTTTAGGAATTTAATTTCACCCCAGAACAAAATATATGTTTTAGCAGACACTATGAAATCTGGCCTGCAACTGCTGGGACACCAGAATCAGGGTATTGCTATGTTGCCAGATTAATTTCACCCCAGAACAAAATATATGTTTTGGCGGACACTATTCTATTTTGCCAGCCACATCTGAAACCACTGATTTATGGTATTGCTATTTTAGGAATTGAATTTCACCCCAGAACAAAATATATGTTTTAGCAAACACTATGAAATCTGGCCTGCAACTGCTGGGACACCAGAATCAGGGTATTGCTATGTTGCCAGATTAATTTCACCCCAGAACAAAATATATGTTTTGGCGGACACTATTCTATTTTGCCAGCCACAGCTGAAACCACTGATTTATGGTATTGCTATTTTAGGAATTGAATTTCACCCCAGAACAAAATATATGTTTTAGCGGAGACTATGAAATCTGGCCTACAACTGCCGGCACACCAGATTCAGGGTATTGTTATTTTGCAAAATAAATTTCACCCCAGAACAAAATATGTGTTTTGGCAGACACTATGAAATCTGTCCTGCAACTTCTGGGACACCAGAATCAGGGTATTGCTATGTTGCCAGATTGATTTCACCCCAGAACAAAATTTATGTTTTGGCGGACACTATTCTATTTTGCCAGCCACAGCTGAAATCACTGATTTATGGTATTGCTATTTTAGGAATTGAATTTCACCCCAGAACAAAATATATGTTTTAGCGGAGACTATGAAATCTGGTCTACAACTGCTGGGACACCAGATTCAGGGTATTGCTATTTTGCCAGATTAATTTCACCCCAGAACAAAATATATGTTTTGGCAGACACTATGAAATCTGGCCTGCAACTGCTGGGACACCAGAATCAGGGTATTGCTATGTTGCCAGATTAATTTCACCCCAGAACAAAATATATGTTTTGGCGGACACTCTTCTATTTTGCCAGCCACAGATGAAACCAATGATTTATGGTATTGCTATTTTGGCAATTGAATTTCACCCCAGAAAATAATCTATCCTTTGCCAGACAGCAGACAGTATTATACTTGTCTAGCCAAAGCTGGAACACCAGATTTAGGGGATTGGTATTTGGGCAATTGTATTTAACCCCTTAATAAAATATAGAAATTGCTATCCTGAGTTTCTAGGGGTGACAATTAGCACAGCCAAGCCCCTGATGTACGATATAGCAATAAAAAATAGTATTGGTGGATTGATGGACTTGGTGGCAGCTTCTTCTGGTGCAGCACAAGTCACAAAATGGCTGCCGATCAACCCAGAAAATAAGTGACAGAAAAACGCTCTGTGCAGCCTAAAAACCAGCGAGCACTGACTTTAACCTGCCTAATCTCGCCCTGACAGAAGCTGCGTCCTCTCCCTACACTAATCAGAGCATTGTGACGTGCAGCGCTACGTGACTCCAGCTTAAATAGAGGCTGGGTCACATGCTGCACTTGGCCATTAGTAGGCATGGCTGTGATGGGCTCTTAGGGCAAGAAGTAAAATGCTAGCTGATTGGCTGCTGTGCAGCCCTTCAGAAAGTGGGAAGAAATCGACGAACAACGGACCCGAACCCGAACTTTTTTAAAAATGTCCGGGTTCGGGTCTGGGACCCGGACACCCCAAAATTCGGTACAAACCCGAACGATGCTCAAACTGTTCGCTCAACACTAATGGATAGTATTACACTTGGCCAGCCACAGCTGGAACCACAGATTTAGGGGATTATTATTTTGGCAATTGAATTTCACCTCAAAAACAAATCTATACTTTGACATACAGTATTAAACTTAGCCAGCCACAGCTGGAACACCAGATTTAGGGGATTGGTATTTTTGCTATTGAATTTCAACCCAGAAAAAAATCTATCATTTGACGTACAGTATTAAAGTTTGCCAGCCACAGCTGTAACACCAGATTTAGGGAATTGGTATTTTGGCAATTGAATTTCACCCCAGACAAAAATCTATCCTTTGACGTACAATATTAAACTTAGCCAGCCACAGCTGGAACACCAGATTTAGGGGATTGGTATTTTGGCAATTGAATTTCATCCCAGAAAGAAAATCTATCATTTTACGCACATTATTACACTTGGCCAGCAACAGCTAAAACCACTGATTTAGGGGATTGGTATTTTGGCAATTGAATTTCACCCCAGAAAACAAAAATCTATCCTTTTACGCACAGTATTACACTTGGCCAGCAACAGCTAAAACCACTGATTTATGGGATTGGTATTTTGGAAATTGAATTTCACCCCAGAAAAAAATCTATCCTTTGACGGAAATTATTAAACTTAGCCAGTCACAGCTGGAACACCAGATTTAGGGGATTGGTAGTTTGGCAATTGAATTTCACCCCAGAAAAAAAGATCTATCCTTTTTCGCACTGTATTACATTTGGCCAGCCACAGCTTTAACACCAGATTTAGGGGATTGGTATTATGGCAATTGAATTTAACCCCAGAAAGAAAATCTATACTTTTACGCACAGTATTACTCTTGGCCACCAACAACTAAAACCATTGTTTTAGGGGATTGGTATTTTGGCAATTGAATTTCACCCCAGAAAAAAATCTATCCTTTGACGAACAGTATTAAACTTAACCAGCCACAGCTGGAACAACAAATTTAGGAGATTGGTATTTTGGCAATTGAATTTCACCCCATAAAGAAAATCTATACTTTTACGCACAGTATTACACTTGGCCAGCAACAGGAAAAAGCACTGTTTTAGGGGAATGGTATTTTGGCAAATTGAATTTCACCCCAGAAAAAAATCTATCCTTTGACATAGAGTATTACATTTAGCTAGCCACAGCTGAAACACCAGTTTTAGGGGATTGTTATTTTGGCAATTGAATTTCACCCCAGAAAAAAAATCTATCCTTTTACGCACATTATTACTCTTGGCCATCAACAGCTAAAACCACTGATTTAAGGGATTGGTATTTTGGCAATTGAATTTCACCCCAGAAAAAAATCTATCCTATGACGAACAATATTAACCCCTTAAGGACTCGGCCCTATTTCACCTTAAGGACTCGGCCATTTTTTGCAAATCTGACCAGTGTCACTTTATGTGGTGATAACTTTAAAACGCTTTTCTTATCCAAGCCATTCTGAGATTGTTTTTTCGTCACATATTGTACTTCATGACAGTTGTAAAATGAAGTCGAAAAATGTCATTTTTATTTATAAAAAAATATCAAATTTACCAAAAATTTGGAAAAATTTGCAATTTTCCAAGTTTCAATTTCTCTACTTCTATAATACATAGTAATACCGCCCAAAAAAGTTATTGATTTACATTCCCCATATGTCTACTTCATGTATCGATTATTTTGGGAATGCTATTTCATTTTTTGGGGACGTTACAAGGCTTAGAAGTTTAGAAGCAAATCTTGAAATTTTTCAGAAATTTTCAAAAACCCACTTTTTAGGGACCAGTTTAGGTCTAAAGTCACTTTGTGAGGCTTACATAATAGAAACCACCCAAAAATTACCCCATTCTAGAAACAATACCCCTTAAGGTATTCAAAACTGATTTTACAAACGTCATTAACCCTTTAGGTTTTCCACAAGTGTTAATGGCAAATGGAGATAAAATTTCAGAATTTCGATTTTTTGGAAAATTTTCCGTTGAATCCATTTTTTTCCAGTAACAAAGCAAGGGTTAACAGCCAAACAAAACTCAATATTTATTGCCCTGATTCTGTAGTTTGCAGAAACACCCCATATGTGGGCGTAAACTGCTGTATGGCCAAAAGGCAGGGCGTAGAAGGAAAGAAGCGCCATGTGGTTTTTGGAAGGTGGATTTTGCTGGACTGGATTTTTGACACCATGTCCCATTCGAAGCCCCCCGATGCACCCCTAGAGTAGAAACTCCAAAAAAGTGACTCCATCTAAGAAACTACACCCCTGAAGGTATTCAAAACCGATTTTACTAACTTTATTAACCCTTTAGGTGTTCCACAAGAGTTATTGGCAAATGGAGATGAAGTTTCAGAATTTCTATTTTTTGTTACCTTGCCTCAAAAAAAGTGTAATATAGAGCAACCAAAAATCATATTTACCCTAAAATAATACCAACAAAACTGCCACCTTATCCCGTACTTTCCAAAATGGGGTCACTTTTTGGAGTTTTTACTGTAGGGGTGCATCAGGGGGCCTTCAAATGGGACATAGTGTCAAAAACCAGTACAGCAAAATCTGCCTTCCAAAAACCATATGGCGTTCCCTTCCTTCTACGCCCTGCCGTTTGGCCATACAGCAGTTTACGACCACATATGGGGTGTTTCTGCAAACTAGAGAATCGGGCAATATATATTGAGTTTTGTTTGGCTGTTAACCCTTGCTTTGTTACTGGAAAATTGATTGAAATGGAAAATTTGCAAAAAATAGCTATTTTCGGACTGTTTTTATTTTTTGTTATTTACATCGTTGAACTGACAGGTTAGATTGTGTGCTATTTCTATAGAGCAGGTTGCTACGGACACGGCAATACCAAATATGGCTACTTTTGGGGGTTTTGTTTCAGTTTTACATAATACAGCATTTTTGAAAAAATTATTTTTTAGTGTCTTCACATTCTGAAAGCCATATTTTATTTTTATTTTTTGGGTGACTGTCTTATGTAGGGCTCATTTTTTGTGGGATGAGACGTTGGTTTGATTGGAACTATCTTGGGGTGCATATGACATTTTGGTCGCTTGCTATTACACTTTTTGTGATGTAAGGTGACATAAATGGCTTTTGACACCGTATTTTTTTTATTTATTTTTTTGTGTTCACCTGAGGGGTTTGGTCATGTGTTTTTTTTATAGAGGAAGTTGCGACGGATGCGCCGATACTAAATATGTATAATATTTATTTATTTGAGTTTTACACAATATTATCATTTTTTAAAACAAAACAAATCATGTTTTAGTGTCTTCATAGTCTGAGAGCCATATTTTTTTTATTTTTTTGGGGTGATTGTCCTATGTGGGGTATCATTTTTTGTGGGATGAGATGACGGTTTGATTGGCACTATTTTTGGGTGCATATAACTTTTGATCGCGTGCTATTACAGTTTTTGAGATGTGAGGTGACAAAAATGTTTTTTTACATTGTTTTTATTTTATTTTTTAACGGTATTTACCTGAGGGGTTAGATAATGTGATATTTTTATAGAGCAGGTTTTTACAGACGCGGCGATACATAATATGTATACTTTTTATTTATTTATTTTACTTTAACACAATAATAGCATTTTAGAAAAAAAAATTATGTTTTAGTGTCTCCATAGTCTGAGAGCCATATATTTTTATTTTTTGGGCGATTGTCCTATGTAAGGACTCATTTTTTATGGGATGAGATGGCGGTTTTATTGGTACTATTTTGGGAGGCATACGCCTTTTTGATCACTTGGTATTACACTTTTGTGATGCAAGGTGACAAAAATGGCTTTTTACACCATTTTTGGGGTTTTTTTACGGTATTTGCGTGAGGGGTTAGGTCATGTGATATTTTTATAGAGGAGATTTTTACGGACGCGGCGATACCTAATATGTGTAGTGTATTTGATTTTTTAATTTTTATTCAGTGATATGTATTTTTCTATTTTACTTTTTTCACTTTTTTACATTTTTTTTGACCCAGACCCACTTGGTTCTTGTAGATCCAGTGGATCTGGTGTCTATATAATACAGTAAGTACACTATATAGTGTACTTACTGTATTTTTACTTACTAAAGTCTGAATAGGCTTTTGCCTTTAGCAAAAGCCCATTCAGAGTTTCAGTGCCATGGAGAGCAGGACGCTCTGAAAGCGTCCTGCTGCCATGGTAACCATCACCCGCTGCCATAACAGAGCAGCGGGTGATGGGAAGAGAGGGAGCCTCCTCTGCTATCCTATCCTGTCGGGGGCTGCAAAGGTACAGCAGCCCCTCGATGGGGAGAGGGAGGGAGCTCCTCCATGTTAACACCTTCTATACCGCGGTCCGTATGGACCGCGGTATAGAAGGAGTTAAACTGCTGACATCTGCAGCACAGATGTCAGCAGTTTATAGCAGGGGTCAGCAATGTGCTGACCCCCTGCTATACCCACTAGACACCAGGGAAAGCATTTGACAGGAGGCGGGCGGGGATCGCACTGCATCCCGCCTGCCGCACCGCCGCATCTCCCCACTGCACCACCCGGGGGACACAAACATGGTGAGGTGCAGGGGGTTAATATTTATGTTTGGGATATTAGTCTTGATTCGCGGTCACAGACCGCGGGGATCAGAGATTACAGAAAGCGCAGCAAACCGCAGGTCTGAATTGACCTGCGTTTTGCTGCAATCGCTGACATGGGGGGGTCACAGGACCCCCCCTGGGCATTGTGCCAAGGTGCATGCTGATTGATTTCAGCAGGCATCTTGTTCTGATCACCGCCACGTGCGCAGCGGTGATCGGATATTCGCAGGGTGTACATGTACGCCCTGGGTCCTTAAGTACCAGGACACAAGGGCGTACATGTAACCCTGCGTCCTAAAGAGGTTAAACTTAACCAGCCACAGCTGGAACACCAAATTTAGGAGATTGGTATTTTGGCAATTAAATTTAACCCCAGAAAAAAAATCTATTCTTTTACGCACAGTATTACACTTGGCCAGCAGCAGCTTGAACACCAGATTTAGGGGATTGGTATTTTGGCAATGGAATTACACCCCAGAAAGAAAATCTATACTTTTACGCACAGTATTACACTTGGCCATCAACAGCTAAAACCACTGATTTAGGGGATTGGTATTTTGGCAATTGAATTTCACCCTGCAAAAAAATCTATCCTTTGACGGACAATATTAAACTTAGCCAGAAACAGCTGGAACACTAGATTTAGGGGATTGGTATTTTGGCAATTTAATTTCACCCCAGAAAAAAAATCTATCCTTTTACGCACATTATTACACTTGGCCAGCAACAGCTAAAACCACTGATTTAGGGGATTGGTATTTTGGAAATTGAATTTCAACAAAGAAAACAAAAATCTATCCTTTTACGCACAGTATTACACTTGGCCAGCAACAGCTAAAACCACTGATTTATGGGATTGGCATTTTGGCAATTAAATTTCACCCCAGAAAAAAATATCTATCCTTTTTCGCACGGCATTACATTTAGCCAGCCACAGCTTGAACACTGAATTTAGGGGATTGGTATTTTGGCAATTGAATTTCACACCAGAAAGAAAATCTATACTTTTACGCACAGTATTACTCTTGGCCAGCAACAGCTAAAACCCCTGTTTTAGGGGATTGGTATTTTGGCAATTGAATTTCACCCCAGAAAAAAATCTTTCTTTTGATGGATTTTATTAAACTTAGCCAGCCACAGCTGGAACACCAGATTTAGGGGATTGGTATTTTGGCAATTGAATTTCACCCCAGAAAGAAAATCTATCCTTTTACACACAGTATTACACTTGGCCATCAACAGCTAAAACCACTGATTTAAGGGATTGGTATTTTGGCAATTGAATTTCACCCCAGAAAGAAAATCTATCCTTTTACACACAGTATTACACTTGGCCATCAACAGCTAAAACCACTGATTTAAGGGATTGGTATTTTGGCAATTAAATTTCACCCCAGAAAAAAAATCTATTCTTTTACGCACAGTATTACACTTGGCCAGCAACAGCTAAAACCACTCATTTAGGGGATTGGTATTTTGGCAATTGAATTTCACCCCAGGAAACAAAAATCTATCCTTTTACGCCCAGTTTTACACTTGGCCAGCCACAGCTAAAACCACTGATTTTTGGGATTGGTATTTTGGCAATTGAATTTCACTCCAGAAAAAAATCTATCCTTTGACGTACAGTATTAAACTTAGCCAGCCACAGCTGGAACACCAGTTTTAGGGGATTGGTATTTTGGCAATTGAATTTCACCCCAGAAAAAAAATCTATCCTTTTACGCACATTATTACACTTGGCCAGCAACAGCTAAAACCACTGATTTAGGGGATTGGTATTTTGGAAATTGAATATCAACAAAGAAAACAAAAATCTATCCTTTTACGCACAGTAGTACACTTGGCCAGCAACAGCTAAAACCACTGATTTATGGGATTGGTATTTTGGCAATTAAATTTCACCCCAGAAAAAAATATCTATCCTTTTTCGCACGGCATTACATTTAGCCAGCCACAGCTTGAACACTGAATTTAGGGGATTGGTATTTTGGCAATTGAATTTCACACCAGAAAGAAAATCTATACTTTTACGCACAGTATTACTCTTGGCCAGCAACAGCTAAAACCCCTGTTTTAGGGGATTGGTATTTTGGCAATTGAATTTCACCCCAGAAAAAAATCTTTCTTTTGATGGATTTTATTAAACTTAGCCAGCCACAGCTGGAACACCAGATTTAGGGGATTGGTATTTTGGCAATTGAATTTCACCCCAGAAAGAAAATCTATCCTTTTACACACAGTATTACACTTGGCCATCAACAGCTAAAACCACTGATTTAAGGGATTGGTATTTTGGCAATTGAATTTCACCCTGGAAAAAATCTATCCTTTGACGGACATTGTTAAACTTAGCCAGCCACAGCTGGAACACCAGATTTAGGGGATTGTTATTTTCACAATTGAATGTCACCCCAGAAAAAAATCTATCCTTTGACGAACAGTATTAAACTTAACCAGTCACTGCTGGAACACCAAATTTAGGAGATTGGTATTTTGGCAATTAAATTTCACCCCAGAAAAAAAATCTATTCTTTTACGCACAGTATTACACTTGGCCAGCAACAGCTAAAACCACTGATTTAGGGGATTGGTATTTTGGCAATTGAATTTCACCCCAGGAAACAAAAATCTATCCTTTTACGCCCAGTATTACACTTGGCCAGCCACAGCTAAAACCACTGATTTTTGGGATTGGTATTTTGGCAATTGAATTTCACCCCAGAAAAAAATCTATCCTTTGACGTACAGTATTAAACTTAGCCAGCCACAGCTGGAACACCAGTTTTAGGGGATTGGTATTTTGGCAATTGAATTTCACCCCAGAAAAAAAATCTATCCTTTTACGCACATTATTACACTTGGCCAGCCACAGCTAAAACCACTGATTTTTGGGATTGGTATTTTGGCAATTGAATTTCACCCCTGAAAAAAATCTATCCTTTTTCGCACGTTGTTCATTTGGCCAGCCACAGCTTGAACACCAGATTTAGGGGATTGGTATTTTGGCAATTGAATTTCACCCCAGAAAAAAATCTTTCTTTTGACGGACATTATTAAACTTAGCCAGCCACAGCTGGAACACTAGATTTTAGGGGATCGGTATTTTGGCAATTAAATTTCACCCCAGAAAAAAAAAACTATATTTTTACACACAGTACTACACTTGGCCAACAGCAGCTAAAACCACAGATTTAGGGAATTCGTATTTTGGCAATTGAATTTCCACCCCAGAAAAAAAATCTTTCCTTTGACATACAGTATTAAATTTAGCCAGCCACAGCTGGAACACCAGATTTAGGGGATTGGTATTTTAGCAATTAAATTTCACCCCAGAAAAAAATCTATCCTTTGACGTACAGTATTAAACTTGGCCAGCAACAGATAAAACCACTGATTTATGGTATTGGTATTTTGGCAATTGATTTTCATCCCAGAAAAAAATCTATCCTTTGACGGACAATATTAAACTTAGCCAGTCCCAGCTGGAACACCAGATTTAGGGGATTGGTATTTTGACAATTGAATTTCACCCCAGAAAAAAGATCTATCCTTTTTCGCACGGTATTACATTTGGCCAGCCACAGCTTGAACACCAGATTTAGGAGATTGGTATTTTTTACAATTAAATTTCACCCCAGAAAAAAAATCTATACTTTTACACACAGTATTACACTTGGCCATTAACAGCTAAAACCACTGATTTTGGGGATTGGTATTTTGGTAATTGAATTTCACCCTGGAAAAAAAATCTATCCTTTGACGGACATTATTAAACTTAGCCAGCCACAGCTGGAACACCAGATTTAGGGGACTGTTATTTTGACAATTAAATTTCACCCCAGAAAAAAATCTATCCTTTGACGTACAGTATTAAACTTAGCTAGTCACAACTGGAACACCAGATTTAGGGGATTGGTATTTTGGCAATTGAATTTCACCCCAGAAAAAAGATCTATCCTTTGACATACAGTATCAAACTTAGGCAGCCACAGATGAAACCCCAGATTTAGGGGATTGGTATTTTGGCAATTGAATTTCACCCCAGAAAAAAAATCTATCCTATATCAATTTCTATACTGTGTTTCACGGTGTGACTATAAGCATAACCCCTGATGTAGGATATTGTAAAAAAAAAAGCCTACTATTGAACCCAAAAATGTATGTTGAACTTGGTGGCAGCTCAAAACATGTGCTGGTGCACCAAAAGCTCACAAAATGTCTGCCGATCACCCCAGAAAAAAGTGACAGAAAAATGCTCTGGGCAGCCTAAAAACCAGTGAGCAATGAACTAACAAAAGTTGAATGATTTGCAGCTGTAGATCGATCACTTCATTATGTGTTTTTTTGAGTATTCCCTGCCTAATCTCGCCCTCACAGCAGCTGCATCCTATGCCTACACTAATCAGAGCAGAGTGACAGGCGGCACTACGTGTCTCCAGCTTAAATAGAGGCTGGGTCACATGCTGCACTTGGCCAATCACAGCCATGCCATTAGTAGGCATGACTGTGATGGCTTCTTAGGGCAAGAATTAAAACGATAGCTGAAATCGCCGAACAACGGACTCGAACCCAAACTTTTTTTAAATATGTTCGGTTCCAAAATTCGGTACGAACCCAAACTATACAATTCGGGTTCGCTCAACTCTAAACAGGAGCTATTCTATCACATCTTGCTGCACTAATTGGGGTTACTAAAAGTGTTCTATTACTGCATATTTTAGGTTGTTTTAAACAGTAATTGCAGTAATCTTTGCTTTTGCGGTGAATTTGCAGTCTGATAAATCCAGTTTGGGGGTGTATTTATTTCATATATAAAAGTATGTACATTCACTCTTGCTTTTGGGGTGAATTTGCAGTCTGATACAACCAGTTTGGGGGTGCATTTATTTTAAGTATATAACAGTACTTCCATTCATCCTTGCTTTTGGGGTTAATTTGCGGCATGATACAACCAGTTTTGGGGTATGTTTATTTCATATATAAAAGTACTTCCATTTGTCCTTGCTTTTGGGGTGAAATTGCAGTCTGATACAACCAGTTTTGGGGTGTATTTATTTTATATATAAAATTATGTCCATTCATTCTTGCTTTTGGGGTGAATTTGCAGTCTGATACAACCAGTTTTGGGGTGTATTTATTTTAAATATATAACAGTACTTCCATTCATCATTGCTGTTGGGCTGAATTTGCAGCCTTATGGAACCAGTTTTGGGGTGTATTTATTTTAAATATATAAAAGTACTTCCATTCATCTTTGCTTTTGGGGTGAATTTGCGGCATGATACAACCAGTTTTGGGTTGTGTTTATTTTTCATATATAAAAGTACTTCCATTCATCCTTGCTTTTGGGGTGAATTTGCAGTCAAATTTGAATAGACATAAAAGTATGTCTATTCATCAATGATTTTGGGGTGAATTTGCAGTCAAATTTGAATAGACATAAAAGTATGTCTATTTATCATTGATTTTGGGGTGAATTTGCAGTCTGATACAACCAGTTTTGGGGTGTATTTATTTTAAATATATAAAAGTACCTCCATTCATCCTTGCTTTTGGGGTGAATTTGTGACCTGATACAACCAGTTTTGGGGTGTGTTTATTTCATATATAAAAGTACTTCCATTTGTCCTTGCTTTTGTCGTGAATTTGGGGCCTGATACATCCAGTTTCGGGGTGTATTTATTTCATATATAAAAGTATGTCTATTCACCCTTGCTTTTGGGGTGAATTTGCTGCCTGATACAACCAGTTTAGGGTGTATTTATTTCATATATAAAAGTAAGTCCATTCATCATTGATTTTGGGGTGAATTTGCAGTCTGATACAACCAGTTTTGGGGTGTGTTTATTTTAAATATATAAAAGTACCTCCATTCATCCTTGCTTTTGGGGTGAATTTGCGACCTGATACAACCAGTTTTGGGGTGTGTTTATTTCATATATAAAAGTATGTCCATTCATTCTTGCTTTTGGGGTGATTTTGCCGCCTGATACAAACAGTTTTGGGGTGTATTTAGTACATCCATTCCTCCTTGATTCTAGGGTGAAATTGCGTTCTAATACACGCGGTCTGGCATGCTGCATGGGTAAAGAAAGCACTAGAGGTGATTCCACCATAAAGACCAAAAACAGATAACCCGATAACACTTCTCTACACACTTTTAGGGTGATCAAATTGTTTTACACTTAATTCGATGCCTCAATCACTTGTTGCAGAGTTGGTGTGAAATAGCAGCCTGATACTATACACTTTAGGGCGAGTTCAAATTTCAGTTATTTGATCAGTTATTACTATAATTTTTTGTTAGCCAAAACCAGTAGTGAAGCCTACTCAGAGATGTAATGGAAAGATCTGAACCTATTCTGTGTTTTTGACCCAAACCTGGTTAATACTACACATTTTAGAGTGTTCAAATTATTTTATACTTAATTTGATGCATCAATTCATAGTTGCGGAGTTGGTGTGAAATTGCAGCTACTATTGCTCTTTTACCCTTCCAGTTAATGTTACAGTACAGTATGTCCGACAGACAGGTGAGGAGGAGATATCCACTGCTTCCTCCTGTAGGTGGGCCAGTGGCGACACCAAGTGGGAGCTGGTGTTGCGAGCTGTCAGGCACGTAGCCCTGAGACTGGTGAGGGTGACATCAGTGACGTGCCGACAGTGGCGGACGATGATGTGGCCGACCACAAGTGGTAGCTGGATGAAGAGGGGGCTTCATCATCATCATAAGGAGAAGAGGGTGGCAGCTGGCACATTAGGCAGTGGCTGAGCCAGCAGGGTGGTAGTGTGGGCATGGGTCAGCAGGGTGGCAGCAGTGTGAGCTCTGTAACCAAACGTGCCCAACCGTGCCCCTCACCACTTTGTAACTGGGCCACTGTGTTGGCAACTCATGTGATTCCTCATGCAATTCTCACCCTCACCACTCTGTGACTGGGCCATGGCGGCACTACTTGTTTCAGCGTGTAACAGAACAGGTTTTTTAGAAATCTATGTGAAATCAGCTGACAACGGTTTAAAAAGGAGTGCGCTTCTCCTTGATGCAAACATTGACCTGTAAGGCTGAGTTCAGACTTGAGTTATTTGGTCAGTTTTGGCCCATGACTGCCCAAATAACTGAGGTGATTCTAAGAGTGACACCTGTCATCTGAGTGACATACTGATTCAAAGTACTGCTTCACTAGCGCAGCACACTCCCTATGCATGTTTCTGCAATGCACAGTGTTCTACACTATCATACAGACTCTGAGCAGCCAGGAAATAGCTGTTTTTTAACGCAATTAATCACAAATAAATTCGGATCAGATCAAATCTCTTTGGTAAATTCGGCAAACTGCACAAATTGAATATTTGCGAAATTCGCTCATCTCTACTAACAACAGACATGACAATCTTATATAAATGTTCCATATCGTTTTAGCATAACCTGTCCTTAGCTAACAGTACATCAAGTAATAAGAGTAATTGTTTCATGTTCCTTTAGGGTTAAAAACTAAAAACTAATTTACAATGGCAGGTGGATGCATGCTTCAGGAATAGGTTCGTTGTTGCATGCCCAGATTCATTGCATCACTCGCACCTGTGAGTTGCTCCAGGCACAAAAGCTTATAATTATATACCTGTGTTCTACTTTCCTGACAGTTTGTGATCATCATTATGGGTTGCTATCTATTTCACATTGCAGATGATCCTCCCACTCAACCTTTTTGGCTACAGGACTACTTTCATCTAAACTCTTATCTACATGATGTCTTTTATTCACCAATTCAACATTTCAGTCCTCTAAAGCCAGGTTCATGTTACCATTTATTTTTCCATTCTTCTGATCTGTCAGAAGAAAACTAACTAAAAACTATGCAACTATGTATCACACCACCGTGTTCTGTGTATTAGAAACTAACATCCAGCAGAGGTCAGTAAATATAAACACCTCAATTACATTGGCTACAATATTATTGAGCCAAGCGTGAGCTGGATGTAAATTCCCCTCCACACAGATATAACTACCAGGGTGAGACCCTGCTGAGAATGAACAACTCAGTAAGAGGATGTCTATTCACCCAGAGTTCAGAAAGTCCTTGGGCTATTATGTTTCGCCTCCAAAGGACACCTAAGTACGCGTGACTACAAAATCCAACACTCCTTGTGACTGTGAGGAGATATTTTGCAGTCACCGTGCTAGTCTGATGTTATTCACTCTATTGTTGTGTGAATAACATCTGTACCCAGGACTTGTGCTCTGAGTCAGACTGTCACACAGATATCATGGTGCCCTAAAACCGCTGATCTAATATCACCACCCTAACCTGCCTAGCTCTACGCGTTTCTGCACTCTTTGTGCGAGCGCCTCATCAGGAGCCTATAGCAGCGATTACAGGTAAGTTATGAACGATAATTAGAATATCTGTGGCGGCGCATTAGCACATGTAGCGTGCACAATGTCGGCGCTATTATGGCCGTGCGCGCTCTCCCACTAAAGCTCCTTATATGGGATGTCATCTCAAATGGACAGGAGGCTGTACCTCGGGGGTCCAATCAGAGACGAGAGGCATCTCACATGCCATAACACCGCAGGTCACATGCTATGACACCGCAGGTCCTTGAACCTACTCAAGGTACACTACTTAAAACTCCCATTTATACATTCAATACTAAATATTAATTATGCTGAGGACCTTTAGGCGGCTCTTAGATAATTCCGGCAAAAGCCAGTGTAAAATAGGCAGAGTAGGGGAAAATAGACTATATTCATTGGGGTTTTTTCCAAACACGCAATATATGGCTGGGTGTGTTTTACACACAATTCGATGGCACAATCCTGCAGACAAGACAAAACGCACAGTGAAATCGCAAGATAAAACGCCACACATGCGTTCATAATAATAAAGTTGCACAACATAGATTTAAAAGTATGGGTCATATCATATATCTATGCAAAGCATCACATAAGGAGGTGACCCCCTTTGTAGAGTATAGACCTCACATATTGTCACAAGCAATTGTGTTGGCACGAATATGTCCACGTCGATAATCTATTCATGTTGGCACGAATATGTCCATGTCGGTAGTGTATTTACGAGTGGAATTCGCAACCCTTTTTATTCTATAAAGCACGTGAAGGTGATCTCTCATTGAGTCCCTTTGGTGTTTCAGTATAGAGGCGAAAGATCCATTTTGACTCTTTTCTCAAATGTCTATTATCTATGTCACCCCCTCTGAGTGATTGTCTGACATGTTCAATTCCTTGAAACTTAATGGCAGTTGAGTCATTGGAATGGACCTTATTCACATGCCTTGCGATTGGGGTCTCTCTCTTGTTACGTATATCGCCCAGATGTTCTCTGATCCTACATCTCAACTCCCTTGTGGTCTTGCCCAAGTATTGTAAGCCACAGATGCATGTCATCAAATACACCACTGCTGGTGTCTTGCAGTTAATAAATGCATTGATGTGGTATATTTTACCAGTCACTGTGTAGGAGAACGTTTTCCCAATTGATATGGAGTCACACGCCACACATCCACTACATCTGTACATACCGCTAGTGGGTGGTGGGAGCCAAGTAGGTCAGTGATGGGTTGGAGGTAACTATGTACTAGCTGATATTTCAAATTGCCACCCCTCCGATATGTAATGGAGGGGGTATCTGGCAGCTGGCTCCCCACATCTGGGTCTGCTTTTAAAATGCCCCAAAATCTGGTGATGATATTCCTAACTTGTCTATTTCCATCATCAAATGTGCCAATAATGCGTGTCACATCCTCCTGTTTAACTTTTGTAGTCAGTAGCGTATTCCGGTTTGCACACCGAGCATGATGGTATGCTTCATTTAATACCTTTTCTGGATACCCTTTGTTCTTAAACCTGTCTTTAAGGTCATCCGCAGTTCTTTTGAAATCCAATATCTCGGAACAATTACATCTGGCTCTGAGGTATTGTAACTTCGGGATACCTCTCATAAGTGCCCGTGGGTGCCAGCTCTCCCACCGCAGCAAGCTGTTCATTGCCATGGGTTTCCGAAACATTCGAGTGCTGATGCGTCCCTCCCTATCCTTACTAATCGTAAGGTCTAGAAAGGTCATTTCTGCACTATCAATAGTGGAGGTGAAGAAGAGACCCATAACGTTAATATTGAGTGCGTGCACAACGGTGTTAAACTGGTTCGTATACCCTTTCCACAGAATTAGAATGTTGTCTATGAAACGCAGCCATAGCTGGATACATGACGACCATCTCTACATAGACTCTCCAAAGACTATCTCCTTTTCCCACCAGCCCAGTTAGAGGTTGGCAAAAGTCGGGGCACAGGGACTTCCCATGGCATAGCCACTCCCCTGAGCTGGCGGTAAGTCTTTCCATTAAAGGCATTATGAGTCAGGAGAAAGATAACAAATTCATTGTGGAGTGCACAGTGGGTTCCTCTTTCTTTCAAAAAATGCTGCACAGTCTGGATGCCCCTCTCATGCGGGATGGAGCTATTTAACGCTTCCACGTCCAGACTGGCCAACATAACATCTCCCTCACAAGAGATACCATTTAAGCGGTTCAGTACCTCCATGGTATCAATTGTGTAGGAGGGTAAGGACACTACAAAAGGGCGTAGGATGGTATCTACATACACATTAATGTTTTGCATACACACTAATGACTCGCAATGCCTGACACAATTGGTTTCCCTTTTAAGGGATTCAGACCCTTGTGAATCTTCGGCAACGCATAAAAGCAAGCCATGATGGGATGTTGTGGAATTAGAAAATCCCTTTCTGATTTATCTACCAGATGATGTTCACTGCCTTCCATTATAGGTCTGGTCAGTTTATTTCGAAATAGACATAAGGGATTATCAGCCAGAACTTGATAACAAGTTGCATCATTTAAGATGTCTTCACACATGCTGATGTATTTGGCCTTCTCCAAAATAACAATATTCCCTCCCTTGACTGAGGGTTTTATTACAATTGATGCATACATCTCTAAAGACAAGAGAGCCTCCACCTCTTCCCCTGAGATGTTATTATGATGAGGAATATTGTTTTCCAATTCCCGAAGTTCCTTTGTCACTACCTCTAAAAATGTATCAAGAGGTGAATTATCACCTATGGGGGGTGTCTTGGTGGAGGGTAAGCACAAATTGGTGTATGGGCCCGCTCCAATATCTCTCTGCCCCTCTGTCCAAAGGTCTGCAAGTAACCATATATCTGGGAGGTCCTCAAGATTGAGGCGTAACTCCACACATTGATGTCTGTCATGTGTCTGAAAGAACTTTTTCCACTTCAATTTGCGGACTGATGTCTTTTACCCACCCAAAGGACTTATACCTCTGAGTGGGTACAAAAGACAGGCCTCTTTGCAAAAGAGACAGTTGACCCGATGTTAGTATTTTGTTGGTTAAATTAATGATCTGTAGATCATCCTTGGCGGGAGGTTTATGGAGACACCTTATTGTGAATTCTGTCTCCCTCGTAACAGGTAGTCTGACACTAGAGGTGTCCCTAAAAAACCACCTCTATTTCTTCTGCCAGCACCCCTACCTCTGGGATTTTTTCCTCTTCCTCTAGATGACTGTGATTTATACGGGAGGGAATTTCTTGATGATTGTTCCAAATCATCTTCTCCCTCAGAGGAGGACCATTCTGTGTCCGTCTCTAGCACTCTAGCTTTTTTTTGCGCCAAAATCTAGGATTCTGCCTTCTTTAAAGTCACATGTATCCCTAACAAACTGGGAATGTTTTTTATCCTTGAGATGAGCCATAAATTTTTCTATTGCCAATTGTAAGGTATTTTCTTTCTTACCAAAGTCAGAGTTACTGCTGAACTTCTTGGTATTCTCAATATTCTCCTTTAGTATTTTTTCTGTCTGAACTAGGAGATTCTTTTCCTCATCGAGCAATAGGGCCATCAAACGAAGCGATGACTCAATCAACTCTTTTTCCCATCTTTTCAAAAAGTCCGATACTGGCAGAATCAGAATCCTCAAACCCCTTGGGACAATTTTGCTCCGTAAATATACAGGGAGTGCAGAATTATTAGGCAAATGAGTATTTTGACCACATCATCCTCTTTATGCATGTTGTCTTACTCCAAGCTGTATAGGCTCGAAAGCCTACTACCAATTAAGCATATTAGGTGATGTGCATCTCTGTAATGAGAGTTGGTGTGGTCTAATGACATCAACACCCTATATCAGGTGTGCATAATTATTAGGCAACTTCCTTTCCTTTGGCAAAATGGGTCAAAAGAAGGACTTGACAGGCTCAGAAAAGTCAAAAATAGTGAGATATCTTGCAGAGGGATGCAGCACTCTTAAAATTGCAAAGCTTCTGAAGCGTGATCATCGAACAATCAAGCGTTTCATTCAAAATAGTCAACAGGGTCACAAGAAGCGTGTGGAAAAACCAAGGCGCAAAATAACTGCCCATGAACTGAGAAAAGTCAAGCGTGCAGCTGCCAAGATGCCACTTGCCACCAGTTTGGCCATATTTCAGAGCTGCAACATCACTGGAGTGCCCAAAAGCACAAGGTATGCAATACTCAGAGACATGGCCAAGGTAAGAAAGGCTGAAAGACGACCACCACTGAACAAGACACACAAGCTGAAACGTCAAGACTGGGCCAAGAAATATCTCAAGACTGATTTTTCTAAGGTTTTATGGACTGATGAAATGAGAGTGAGTCTTGATGGGCCAGATGGATGGGCCCGTGGCTGGATTGGTAAAGGGCAGAGAGCTCCAGTCCGACTCAGACGCCAGCAAGGTGGAGGTGGAGTACTGGTTTGGGCTGGTATCATCAAAGATAAGCTTGTGGGGCCTTTTTGGGTTGAGGATGGAGTCAAGCTCAACTCCCAGTCCTACTGCCAGTTTCTGGAAGACACCTTCTTCAAGCAGTGGTACAGGAAGAAGTCTGCATCCTTCAAGAAAAACATGATTTTCATGCAGGACAATGCTCCATCACACGCGTCCAAGTACTCCACAGCGTGGCTGGCAAGAAAGGGTATAAAAGAAGAAAATCTAATGACATGGCCTCCTTGTTCACCTGATCTGAACCCCATTGAGAACCTGTGGTCCATCATCAAATGTGAGATTTACAAGGAGGGAAAACAGTACACCTCTCTGAACAGTGTCTGGGAGGCTGTGGTTGCTGCTGCACGCAATGTTGATGGTGAACAGATCAAAACACTGACAGAATCCATGGATGGCAGGCTTTTGAGTGTCCTTGCAAAGAAAGGTGGCTATATTGGTCACTAATTTGTTTTTGTTTTGTTTTTGAATGTCAGAAATGTATATTTGTGAATGTTGAGATGTTATATTAGTTTCACTGGTAAAAATAAATAATTGAAATGGGTATATATTTTTTTTTTGTTAAGTTGCCTAATAATTATGCACAGTAATAGTCACCTGCACACACAGATATCCCCCTAAAATAGCTAAAACTAAAAACAAACTAAAAACTACTTCCAAAAATATTCAGCTTTGATATTAATGAGTTTTTTGGGTTCATTGAGAACATGGTTGTTGTTCAATAATAAAATTAATCCTCAAAAATACAACTTGCCTAATAATTCTGTACTCCCTGTATTTCCAGGGTCTGTACCTCCCACCAAGTTCTAACGTGGTCTTTATATACCCTTGTCAACTGTCTAAATGAACTGGCTATATTTAAATTGTGCGAACTGTTTGGTAAATCCTTCTCCGAGAATACTTCTTTAACCTCACTACTCCATTTTTTTGCACTAAGTTCCCCAGATAAGAAGCCTGCCATCCCCTATAGTAAGATATCTCAAGAGTTTACTGACCTCTGCTGGATGTTAGTTTCTGATACACAGAATACGGTGGTGTGATACATTGTTGCACACACCGTGCACAGAAACATTACCCCTCTATTATTTGCCTTTTTATTCCCATGAGGGGATGGTATCATTGATCTGTCAGAAGAACAGAAAAATACAGATCCTGTATTTTAAGCATCATGCCAATTTATGAATTTAATTTTACTGTTTTAGCCATTTCCATCTGAGATCAGTTATTTTAGTTAACTATCTATCCATTTTGCAGGCAGAAAATCTGTAGTGTATTAGTCCTGTGTGAAAATACCTAAAGTGTAGTTCTTCAGACTGTAATAGTAAAGGTAAATTTAAACAATACTTTCAAAACTAAATAAAAAGCTGTGTTGAAAACTGCATGTATCAATGCAAATAGTTAGCAGTGAAAAATATGTTCTGCATTAGAAATGAGGGAACCATTTGAGATTTGGTTCGGTTTTGGTTTTATATTCTTTTAAAAGTTTGGTTCGGACTCAAATCGATTCTACCCCAACCAAAGTGGTCCCAATTAATTCGAAAATTGGTATATAAAACCCATGCATCTGCTAGGACTCAAGCATTTTTAGGAAAAGATGTTCTCTTTTCATTATTTTTTATGAATTTTGGCTTTTTCTCTCCCTCCTTGAATAAAATTACAGCAATAGTAAATCATGTCCAAATGACACTGACATACATTGCTATGGATAAATGCATGTTTGACGGCATTAATGAACATTGTGATTAAAAACACACAGCGCCGTTGTAGATGTTATGCTTATTCATTTTCCAAACTTTCTAAAAATTGCCCCTTATTTGGGGCAGATGGTGTTTAAATGCACACATTGTTATGGGATAAAAAAACAACAACAAAAAAATGTGGATTGTTTGTAGAACAAATGTCCAACAATTATCTCTTGACGGGGTCAGAATGTCTGCCCATATGACATACACAAGCGCTAGAAAAGAGAGGCTTCTTACGTCCAAGTTTTCAAAAATTATGCCTTAACAGGGACAGCATGCATGTATAAGTGTTAATTGTTAGAAGAAAAAGTGTCTAGTTGTGAACAAGCCTATAAAGATTCTCCCTTCTAATTCGGAGCTGCAGCATTACAGTGTGGATGTGGAAAGGGTAGGGTAATAAAGGCACATAGTTCGCCAAGAAATTAAATTCTTTATAAATTAATTTGTTGCAAACCACTATAAATCAGGTATATCCAATCCACTCTGCCTTAGGGTATGGCCACACGGAGTTGCCGTGCTGTGGCCACGTTGCGGGCACGATGAGGTTAAAAACCTTGCAACCAATTAGCCAACAGCTGCCTTACGGCTGCACTGTATAGTTGTGCGGCACCTTTAATGCTCTTTTAAACAGGGGCCTTACACACTTCTCCAACCCCAGCACCCTACATGTGGGAGCCCTTCTTCTGCATCTGTGTTGTCTTTTCTAGGACATCAAAACTTTGAAGGATGATTTGAAAGAAGTAAAGTCAGTAAAAGATGAGGATTGTCGTCATTAAGACCTGTCCCCCACATGAGGGGTGCAGACTGGTTGGCACGCTGGAACTGGAATAATAAAGGCTTATTGGTATTGAATTACATATCTTAGTTTATGGCTGATGTAGGAATAAATAAATGCAGGAATAAATAAAACAGATGCAAAATAAGTCTCCAAACACTCAGAAATTCTTATATTAATCACTTTCAGCAACACTGTCCCTAGCGGATGAGCACAGGACAATGGCAGAGCGGTATGAGGTTTTTATAGGGCTGTGACATCACAGGGTATGGCTATCTGCAGATTGGCTGGCTTCATTGAATAACGGGTGAACTTGTGTTCCCAGGCTTGTCTCCTCTACACTTAATTTTGCTTTGTAAAATGTGCAGCCACAGCAATAACCTGATTCGTTACCACAAAGAGTGAAGAAATTGGTATTCGTTGTGAAATAAAGTTTTCCTAAACTTCGGACAAAATTCTGCTTCGAATGCTTTGCTGAACATTAGCTACAATAGTAGTGGCAGCAGAAGCAGCATAGCATGGAAGTAGATCAGTTATCTATAGGTAGTAGTAGCTGTAGCGGTAGTAGTAACATAGTAACATAGTTTATAAGGCTGAAAAAAGACATCTGTCCATACTGTTCAGCCTGTTATCCTGCAAGTTGATTGAGAGGAAGGGGGAAAAAAAACCTGTGAGGTAGAAGTGAATTTTCCCCACTTTAGGGGGGAAAAATTTCTTCCTGACTACAATCAGGCAATCAGAATAACTCCCTGGATCAACAACCCCTCTCTAGTACCTATAGCTTGTAATATTATTAAACTTCAGAAATACATCCGGGCCCCTCTTGAACTCTTTTAGTGAACTCACCATCACCACCTCCATAGAGATGTCGCGAACATAAAATTTTCCATTCGCGAACGGTGAACGCGAACTTCCGCAAATGTTCGCGAACGGGCGAACCACCATAGACTTCAATAAGCAGGTGAATTTTAAAACCCACATAGACTCTTTCTGGCCACAGTAGTGATGGAAAAGTTGTTTCAAGGGGACTAACACCTGGACTGTGGCATGCTGGAGGGGGATCCATGGCAAAACTCCCATGGAAAATTACGTAGTGGACGCAGAGTTGGGTCTTAATCCATAAAGGGCATGAATCACCTAACATTCTTAAATTGTTTGGAATAACGTGCTTTAAAACATCCAGTGTTTGTATGCGATCAGGTATGATGTTGTATCGATCGGGTAGTGTAAGGGTTACGCCCACTTCACAGTGAAAGTCCAAACTCCTCGTTTAACGCACCGCAAACAACCGCAAACAGTCCATTTGCACAACCGCAAACTCCCCATTTGCACAAGGTTGGATACCAAGCTAGCCATGTCCCGTTCCTTGTCCTTACTGATGTCATTGAAGGTCTCTTCCTCGGGCAATGTACTGTGCCACCCTATATGAGTGGTGTGTTCAGTAATCAGTAGTACCATTTTTATCAGTTTAATCCCTGTTACGTCCCCTATCAGGGGACGTGTATCAAATAGATTTTAGGAACCGGGAGATAAAAAAAAAAAGCTTGGTCGTTCCACTTGCTTCCAAGTTGGGGCACTGTGAGTGCGCTATGCAATGTACTATATGAGTGGTGTGTTAACTAGTACTATTCTTATCAGTTTAATCCCTGTTACGTCCCCTATTAGGGGACGAGTATCGAATAGATTTTAGACAACCGCAAAGAGTTGTCAATAGTTGACACACTCATGACATAAATTTTATTCCTCTATGCGTCAATCTTGGTGTAGTGATGACTGTGCTCGTGCGCACGTTTGAGAGATTGCAGGCGATGGCAGTTTTTCAAAGCCTATGGTCATGCTGAGGTAGTTCAGTGACAGTTAAGTGACCCAGAAAACAATGATTCTGCAGTGTGGGCCCATTGTTGGCCTAGTAGGCTTTAATGATCACAAAGAAAATTAATGTTTTTTCTATGAAAAATTATCCAGCCTATCGCTTTTGGGCTGTTCACAATGAAGCAACGACCTTATCATCTGGGGTGTGCCAACATTGCCAACACACTCATAGAGGTAATCACTTCATTGTGATACGCAAGCCCCTTCACCACAACAAGGTAGTGGAGCCACAGTGGAGCACCGGAGGCCAGAAAAATTAGGCATGTACACATGCCTGAAAAATATGGAAAATTGATGTTTTCCCGGCAGAAAGTGCACTAAAACATTTGGGCCTTGAACCCTAGTTGGTGGCGGAGAAGTCAAGCAAGTCATCCGGCATGCAGAGATTAAATACAGCAGCGTGGGGACCATTTTTGGCCCAAGGCATCTAATCAGGCCTTTTTTTTTGTCAAATGCATCCTCCACTGTCAGTCTGTTCGGTATCTACGCCTCATTCATCTTAATAAAGGTGAGGTAATGTACACTTTTTTGACCTAGGCGACTTCTCTTGTCCGTGACAATACCTCCTGCTGCGCTGAAGGTCCTTTCTGACAGGACACTTGAAGCGGGGCATGCCAAAAGTTCTATCGCAAATTGGGATAGCTCAGGCCACAGGTCAAGCCTGCACACCCAGTAGTCAAGGGGTTCATCGCTCTTCAGAGTGTCAATATCTGCAGTTAAGGTGAGGTAGTCTGCTACCTGTCGGTCGAGTCGTTCTCTGAGGGTGGAGCCCGAAGGGCTGTGGCGATGCGTGGGACTTAAAAAGCTCTGCATGTCCTCCATCAACAACACGTCTGTAAAGTGTCCTGTCCTTGCCGGCGTGTTCGTGGTAGGAAGAGGATTACTTTCACCTCTTCCCCTGTTAAATTCCTGTTGTGCTGTGACATCACCCTTATACGTTGTGTAAAGCATACTTTTTAACTTGTTTTGGAAGTGTTGCATCCTTTCCAACATCCGGGAATTTAGTAACATTTCAGCCACTTTCTGCTTATACCGGAGGTCTAGTAGCGTGGCCCCCCAGTACAAGTCGTTCTCCTTCAGCCTTTTTATACACAGCCACACACCTTCCTGGCCTGCTTGAGGACATCCTGTAAGCCTGGGTACTTACACAAAAAGTGTTGTACAATCAGATTCAACTCATGTGCCATGGACGGCACATGTGTTAACTTGCCCAAATTCAATGCCGCCAAAAGATTGCTTCCGTTGTCACACATCACTTTGCCGATCTCGAGTTGGTGCGTGGTCAGCCACTGATCCACCTGTGCGTTCAGGGCGTACAGGAGTGCTGGTCCGGTGTGACTCTCTGCTTTTTAGGCAAGTCAACCCCAAGACGGCGTGACACTGTCGTATCCGAGATGTGGAATATCCCCTGGGGAGCTGGGGGGCTGCAGTTGATGATGTGGAGCAAGACGCAGCAGCAGAAGAGGACTCAGCCGAGGAGATTAGCGAAGAGGATGGAGTAGGAGGAGTAGAGGAGGCGGCAGCAGGCCTGCCTGCAAGTCATGGCGGTGTCACCAACTCCACTGCAGAGCCACGCATTCCATGCTTGTCAGCCGTCAGCAGGTTTACCCAATGCGCAGTGTACGTGATATACCTGTCCTGACCATGCTTTGCAGACCAGGTATCAGTGGTCAGATGTGCCAGACATGTCATGACTTCATTTTCCACAATAGAGTACAGGTTGGGGATTGCCTTTTGTGAAAAAAAAAATCGTCCGGGTACCTTCCACTGGGGTGTCCCAATAGCGACAAATTTTTTGAAGGCCTCAGACTCCACCAGCTTGTATGGTAAAATCTGGCAGACTAAGAGTTCCATCAAGCCAGCTGTCAGATGCCGGGCAAGGGGGTAACTCTGTGACATTGTCTTCTTACGCTCAAACATTTCCTTGACAGACACCTGACTGTGGGCAGATGAGCAGGAACTGCCGAGGGTGAGAGGTGGAGTGGCGGGTGGTTGAGAGGGGGCAAGGAGGACAGCAGTGGTTGACGTGGCTGAAGATGCTGGACCAGGAGGAGGATGGTGGTTTGAGTTTGTGTGCTGCTTGTACTCGTGTGTTGATCCCATAGGCGTTTGTGATGTGAGATCATGTGCCTTTGAAAAGCAGTTGTACCTAGGTGGGTGTTGGACTTTAAACGACTCTTTTGGCACAGGTTGCAAATGGCATCGCTGTTATCAGAGGCAGACACACTAAAAAAGCCACACTGCTGAGCTTTGCAATGATGGCATTCTGGTGGTGGCAACAGCATTCATTGATTGACGTGCTGTCTGGCTGACCCCGGGTGCCGATACAAGCAGTCTAACTGTGCCATTAGCTCCTTGCGACGACCTCCCCTTGCTTTCAAATCGTCTCCTCCTCATATCTGTATCCCCATCTAAACTTTCCCCCTGTTCTTCTTCTCTTCAGGCGGGTACCCACGTGACATCCACGGACACATCGTCATCATCAACCGCTTCATTTGTATCTGACAACTCAGCAAAGGAAGCAGCAGCGGGTACAACATCGTCATTATCACACCGTACGTCCATGTGTGTAATGCTGCCCGGCTGAGACATATCCCTGTTATCTACATCCTCTGGCAATAATGGTTGCGCATCACTCATTTCTTTCAACTGATGTGTAAATAAATCCTCTGACAGATCAAATGAAGCGGCTGTGGTGCTAGTGTTGGTGGTGGCGGCAGGTGGGCGAGTCTTAACTTGAGAGGTAATAATAATTATCTATATGATCAGCACACCTTCTTATGAGGTAGTTGTGGTGCTCAGTGTAATAGGGCGTCCCCTCTTCAATGTAGATTCATATAAACACGGCACTCAATTCCGGATATTTTTGAAATGCACTTATTTTAATTGCATATTAATGCCACCATTCATTGTACATAGTTATTGGCCGACGTTTCGGTCATATAGACCTTTATCAGGGCCTAAAGAAAATATACAGATAATATATAAGATATATGTATATGAAGTAAATATGTGCGTAATCAAATAAAAAGAAAATAGCAAAGAATAACAAAGATAATATCATCTCCCACTGAAAGATTCACTACTACTGATGGAAAGACCTTCCATATCAAATGTAAAATAAATATAGTGGGTTCAATTGTAGTGGCATAACTAATACATTCATGGCTTAAGTTGTAGGTAATAATTAATTGATAACCGCCACACAAATACATAGTAAGGTATTGTCACTAAAAAGAGTATACATACAATGTAGCATCGAGTCAAGACAGAAGAACTCAGAATAAGGGGGGTATATAATGTATAAGGCAGGATCTAAGTCTTGTGAAAGCAAAAAGACACATTCGTATCTGTCTAAGTATCAGTAGAACAAAGCTAGAATCCAATGAGCATACTTACAGGAACAGATATCTATGAGCAGTAACATACCTTTGCAACATGGAGGCAGGAGGCAGGAGACCGGGTGGCGTGCAGAGAGCAGCTTGGCGCCGATTTTTAAAGGAAAAATAGCGGGACGTCACTTCCGGTCCGCTCGTGGACCGGAAGTGCGTCACCGCGTCACGGATATCGAGGGCAATGAAGCCAAACTGAGTATGGGCAAGAATTGAACGGTCGCCGGTACTGCATCCATATTGCAAAGACACAAAGTGCAATAAATGCACATAGAAGGCATCATATTAGTCCGCCCTGCAGATCACAATCGATAAAGTTATAATATAGTCCAGTACAGGGGAGAAGGGGGGGGGAGAAGGGACTAATAAGTATCACAAGCAATAATTAAAATAGAAAACATGTCAAAATAGAGGGTAATGGACTGCTATTATATTACTATTAGGATATTAGTTCAAAAGATCCTAAACTTATGATTCTAGGAGGTGAATTGAAATTAGTAAGTAAGTATCTTAGTCAAAAGTACGTTATGTGAAACACTATCCTACCTGTGTAGTGGATCATTTTGTCTGTAAAATAAAAACATTTTATTAACCGTCTGTATAGTGGTCAATATTGGGTTATTGCAGATATATAGCACACGAAATATCGAACCTCAATAGGCTGGTTGGGGACAGAATGGGAACATAGGCCTGAGAGATGGACAACCATCATAAACACAGATCGAAATCGCGGTTAAGACCTTGGGGATGCAATGTTTTAAGTTGGTGGATCCAATATGCTTCCCGGCGGCGAAGGATCATCTTACGATCACCTCCCGTCGGGGCATTGGGATTTGTTCTAACACTTGAAACTTTAACTGGCTAATCGCATGTCCCATGCGAAGAAAGTGGCCAGGAATAGGTAACTCGGTTTTCTTGCAACGTATATCAGACTTATGTTTTCCTATGCGGTCTCGCACACACTGGGTGGTCTCCCTATGTAGCGAGGCCGCAAGGACACTTTATCAAGTATATCACATGTGTGGAAATACACGTAAAATATCCTCGGATAGTGTATAATTTTCCTGAATGAGGATGTGTAAAGCTGGACCCCTTCTGTACATTCGTGCATTGAGAGCAGCTTAAGCAAGGGAAGGTGCCAGAACGTTTGTTTGTAAGAGTAGTTTGTCTTGATATAGTCTTGAGTGGGCCTATATCAGCGCGTACTAGTTGGTCACGAATATTGCGTGGACGCTTATAACAGATGCGTACCGGTTGAGAAAACTCAGAGACCTGAGGATACGCCTTCGGCAAGAGTGACCAGTGTTTGTGTATAATCTGTTGTATACGTTGGATAAAAGGGTGATATGTAACCACTAACGGCACACGGGGGCCCGGATCTCCCTGTCTATATTTGGATTGTTGTAGTTGTGTTTTTTCTTTAGTCAGTAGTGATGTAGGAAAGTAGTGATTTTGCTTTCACAAGACTTAGATCCTGCCTTATACATTATATACCCCCCTTATTCTGAGTTCTTCTGTCTTGACTCGATGCTACATTGTATGTATACTCTTTTTAGTGACAATACCTTACTATGTATTTGTGTGGCGGTTATCAATTAATTATTACCTACAACTTAAGCCATGAATGTATTAGTTATGCCACTACAATTGAACCCACTATATTTATTTTACATTTGATATGGAAGGTCTTTCCATCAGTAGTAGTGAATCTTTCAGTGGGAGATGATATTATCTTTGTTATTCTTTGCTATTTTCTTTTTATTTGATTACGCACATATTTACTTCATATACATATATCTTATATATTATCTGTATATTTTCTTTAGGCCCTGATAAAGGTCTATATGACCGAAACGTCGGCCAATAACTATGTACAATGAATGGTGGCATTAATATGCAATTAAAATAAGTGCATTTCAAAAATATCTTAACTTGAGAGGTGTCCGAAGCTGGAGGAGGGTGGCGCTTCAAGGTTCCGAGCGGAAGCTGTAGAAGATTGGGTGTCCTATGTTAGCCAGTCAACTATGTCCTCAGAATTTTTCGAGTTCAGGTTATGTGGCCTCAGTGGGCATTATTCTAGGGCCAAAGGAAATCACAGCACCACGACAGCCCCAGCAGGGTGGCCTGCCTCTGCCTGTCATTTTTTTTTTGGATTAGTGGTACTATGCATGCAAGGTACTGTGCCACCCGATATGAGTGGTGGGCACTGGCAGGCAACTAACCTTAGATTAAAGGGTAAAAATTAAATGCCTTATTTATCGGCAAGCTACTGTGCCACCCGGTATGAGTCATGGGCACTGGCAGTGGGCATACTACAGTCAGTGGAAGTGGGCCTGACACACACTGGCAGCAGGCAGGCAACAGAAATTAGATTAAAGTGTAAAAATGAAACGTGCGGGAGGTGGAAGTCTCAGGTCTCGATCACGCCTATAGGCGTCATCTTGTGAGACCTTAGATTTCATGTGAACGTGTGCGCGCGCGTTCACAGTGACGCAGAGCCAAGAAGAGTAGAGTTGAGCGAACACCTGGATGTTCGGGTTCGAGAGGTTCGGCCGAACTTCCGAAAAATGTCCGGGATCGTGACCCGAACTCAACCCGAACTTCATCCCGAACCCGAACCCCATAGAAGTCAATGGGGACCCAAGCTTTTGGGCAGTTAAAAGGCTGTAAAAGACTCCCGGAAAGGGCTAGAGGGCTGCAAAAGGCAGCAAAATGTAGGTAAATCCCCTGCAAACAAATGTAGATAGGGAAATGATGACTTAACATAAAATAAATAAAAATTAACCAATATTAATTGGAGTTAGGTCCCATAGCACAGAATCAGGCTTCAAATCACCCACCAATGGAGAAGGTCGCTTACTATTATTTCGACCCCAGCATCCAGACAAAGGAGAGAGGTCCCACAGCAGAGAATCTGGCATCATATCAACCACCAGAGGAGAAGGCCACTTTCAGTGACTTACTGTAGGCCTTAGCACCCAGACAGAGGAGACATGTCAGATAGCACAAGCATTACATTTATACCGTCCAGCACAGGAGAAGGCCACTTTTAGTTACTTTGTCCCCTGCACCCAGAAAGAGGAGAGAGGCCCCACAGCACATATTCAGGCATCATATCACCCACCACAGGAGTAGGCCACGATTTAGTTAATTTGACCCCTGCACCTATGTCAGATGGTACAAGCATCAGATTTACAGATGCAGCAGGGTTAGCACTCCCGCTGTTAACTCAAATTTCTTAACTCATTTCATTATCTTGAGAAAAAAGCCAGTGAAAAGCAATTGAAGGTGTTTGCTTAGATTAGATAACCAAACTCAGAAATCTCAGAAAAAAGGAGTGCTAATCATGCTACATCTGTACATCACCCAGCACAAGAGAAGGCCACTTTTAGAGACTTTGACCCCTGCACCCAGACGGAGGAGAGAGGTTTTCACAGCAGAGAATCAGGCATTTAGATCACCCACCACAGGAGTAGGCCATCATTCAATGGGACCCCGGCAACCATGTCAGATGGTACAAGCATCAGTTTTACATCACCCAGCACAAGAGAAGGCCACTTTTAGAGACTTTGACCCCTGCACCCAGACAGAGGAGAGAGGTTTCACAGCAGAGAATCAGGCATTTAGATCACCCACCACAGGAGTAGGCCACCATTTAATGGGACCCCGGCAACCATGTCAGATGGCACAAGCATCAGTTTTACATCACCCAGCACAAGAGAAGGCCACTTTTAGAGACTTTGACCCCTGCACCCAGACGGAGGAGAGAGGTTTTCACAGGAGAGAATCAGGCATTTAGATCACCCACCACAGGAGTAGGCCACCATTTAATGGGACCCCGGCAACCATGTCAGATGGTACAAGCATCAGTTTTACATCACCCAGCACAAGAGAAGGCAACTTTTAGAGACTTTGACCCCTGCACCCAGACGGAGGAGAGAGGTTTCACAGCAGAGAATCAGGCATTTAGATCACCCACCACAGGAGTAGGCCACCATTTAATGGGACCCCGGCAACCATGTCAGATGGCACAAGCATCAGTTTTACATCACCCAGCACAAGAGAAGGGCACTTTTAGAGACCTTGACCCCTGCAGCCACACGGAGGAGAGAGGTCCCACAGCAGAGAATCAGGCATCATGTCAACCACCACAGGAGTAGGCCACCTTTTGTTTCTTTGACCCCTGCACCCAGAAAGAGGAGAGAGGTCCCACAGCAGAGAATCAGGCATTTCGATCACCCACCACAGGAGAAGGCCGCTTTCAGTGACTTTGGCCCCCTGCACCCACACAAAGGAGACATGTCAGACAGCACAAGTATAACATTCATTTCACCCAGCACAGGAGAAGGACACTTTCATGTACTTTGGCCCCGGCACCCAGACAGAGGGAAGGTTCATTCAACTCTGGGTTGCACCCCAAGATCCTACTTAATTTCAAAAATAGATTTTTTTAATGAAGAAGTGGCCAGGAGTACAAGACAACATGGTTTAAGGCAGTTATTAAGGACTACTCTGCACAAGGGAGGGTCAGGGCTTGTGGGATCCATGCCTGGTTCATTTTTATAAACGTCAGCTTGTCCACATTGGCTGCGGACAGGCGGCTGCGTTTGTCAGTAATGACGCCCCCTGCCGTGCTGAATACACGTTCAGATAAAACGCTGGCCGCCGGGCAGGCCAGCACCTCCAAGGCATAACATGCTAATTCTGGCCACATGGACAATTTGGAAACCCAGAAGTTGAATGGGGCCGAACCATCCGTCAGTACGTGGAGTTGTGTGCAGACGTACTGTTCAACCATGTTAGTGAAATGTTGTCTCCTGCTAACACGTTCCGTATCAGGTGGTGGGGCAGTTAGCTGTGGCGTGGAGACAAAACTTTTCCACATTTCTGCCATGCTAACCCTGCCCTCAGAGGAGCTGGCCGTGACACTGCTGCGTGGGCAACCTCTAGCTCCTCCTCTGCCTTGGCCTTCCACCTGTTCCCCTGTGACAGTTGGGAATGCTCTCAGGAGCGCGTCTTCCAGCGTGCGCTTGTACTCGCGCATCTTCCTATCACGCTCCAGTGCAGGAAGTAAAGTGGGCACATTGTCTTTGTACCGTGGATCCAGCAGGGTGGCCTCCCAGTAGTCAGCACACGTTAAAATGGGGGCAACTCTGCTGTCGTTGCGCAGGCACAGCAGCATGTAATCGCTCATGTGTGCCAGGCTCCCCAGAGGTAAGGACAAGCTGTCCTCTGTGGGAGGCGTATCGTCATCATCCTCTGTATCCCCCCAGCCACGCACCAGGGATGTGCCTGCGCTGTGCTGGGTGCCACCCCGCTGTGAACCTGCTTCATCCTCATCCTCCTCCACCTCCTCCTCCAGTAGTGGTCCCTGGCTGGCCACATTTGTACCTGCCCTCTGCTGTTGCAAAAAACCTCCCTCTGAGCCACTTCTAACAGACTGGCCTGAAAGTGCTAAAAACGACCCGTCATCCTCCTCCTCCTCCTCCTAGCCCTGGCCCACCTCCTCTTCCATCATCGCCCTAAGTGTTTTCTCTAGGAGACATAGAAGTGGTATTGTCACGCTGATAACAGTGGCATCGCCACTGGCCATGTTGGTGGCGTACTCGAAACAGCGCAACAGGGCACACAGGTCTCGCATGGAGGCCCAATCATTGGTGGTGAAGTGGTGCTGTTCCGCAGTGCGACTGACCCGTGCATGCTGCAGCTAAAACTCCACTATGGCCTGCTGCTGCTCGCACAGTCTCTCCAGCATGTGCAAGGTGGAGTTCCACAGGGTGGGCACGTCGCATATTAGGCGGTGAGCGGGAAGGCCGAAGTTCCGCTGTAGCGCTGACAGGCGAGCAGCGGCAGGATGTGAACGCCAGAAGCGCGCACAGACGGCCTGCTCTTTATGCAGCAGCTCTGACATGTCTGGGTAGTTGTGAATGAACTTTTGCCCACCAAATTCAGCACATGCGCCAGGCAAGGGATGTGCTTCAAACCGGCTAGTCCCAGAGCTGCCACGAGATTTTGCCCATTATCGCACACCACCAGGCCGGGCTTGAGGCCCACCGGCAGCAACCACTGATCGGTCTGTTGTTCAATACCCCGCCACAACTCCTGCGCGGTGTGGGGCCTGTCCCCCAAACATATGAGTTACAGAATGGCCTGCTGACGTTTACCCCGTGCTGTGCTGAAGTTGGTGGTGAAGGTGTGTGGCTGACTGGATGAGCTGGTGGAAGCAGAGGAGGAGGAGGAGGAAGCCGAGTAGGAGGAGGAGGCTACAGGAGGCAAAGAATGATGCCCTGTGATCCTTGGCGGCAGAAGGACGTGCGCCAAGGAACTCTCCGCCTTGGGCCCAGCCGCCACTACATTTACCCAGTGTGCAGTTAGGGAGATATAGCGTCCCTGGCCGTGCTTACTGGTCCACGTATCTGTGGTTAGATGGACCTTGCCACAAATGGCGTTGCGCAGTGCACACTTGATTTTAACGGACACTTGCATGTGCAGGGAAGGCACGGCTGTCTTGGAGAAGTAGTGGCGGCTGGGAACAACATACTCGGGGACAGCCATGGCCATCAGCTGTTTGAAGCTGTCTGTGTCCACCAGCCGGAATGACAGCATTTCAAAGGCTAGTAGTTTAGCAATGCTGGCATTCAGACCAAGGGCTCGAGGGTGACTAGGTGGGAATTTGCGCTTCCTCTCAAAGGTTTGAGAGATGGAGAGCTGAACGCTGCTGTGTGAAATAGTGGAGACGCTAGGTGACGGTGGCGGTGGTGGTGGTGGTGTCTGTGGCACATCCTCTGTTTGCTGCTCGGCAGGTGGCAACATTCCTCTCGAGGCGGACGCCGAGGCAGCAGCGGTAGAGGGAGCAGGGGGAGCCTGAGCGGGTTCCTTGTTTTTAAGGTGTGTACTCCACTGCAGTTCATGCTTTGCATGTAGATGCCTGATCATGCAGGTGGTGCTCAGGTTCAGAACGTTAATGCCTCGCCTCAGGGTCTGATGGCACAGCGTGCAAACCACTCTGGTCTTGTCCTCAGCACATTGTTTGAAGAAGTGCCATGCCAGGGAACTCCTTGAAGATGCCTTTGGGGTGCTGGGTCCCTGTTGGCGCTGGCCAATAGCAGGCGAACTCTCTGGACGGCGGCTGTTCTGCTTTTGCCCCCTGCTCCCTCTTTGGCTTTGCTGTTGTCTCGGTCTCACCACTGCCTCTTCCTCTGAACTATTTAAGTCAGCGGCATGACCTTCAGTCCATGTGGGGTCTAAGACCTCATCGTCCTCTGCATCGTCTTCCACCCAGTCTTCCTCCCTGACCTCCTCCTGTTCAGTCTGCACACTGCCATAAGACGCGGCAGTGGACACCAGTGTTTCGTCATCATCAGAGACTCAGTCACTCTGCTGTGGTGGTATTCCCATGTCCTCATCATCTGGATACATAAGTGGTTGTGCGTCAGTGCATGGAATGTCTTCCACCGCTGGGGAAGGGCTAGGTGGACGCCCCTGGAAAACCGTGGGAGCAGAGTCTTCAAACAGAATAAGAGACTGCTGAATAACTTGAGGCTCAGCCAGTTTCCCTGATATGCATGGGGGTGATGTGACAGACTGATGGGCTTGGTTTTCAGGTGCCACCTGTGCGCTTTCCGCAGAAGACTGGGCGGAAGACAATGTGGTGAACGTGCTGGAAGCACTGTCGGCCACCCAATCGACTAATGCCTGTACCTGCTCAGGCCTTACCATCCTCATAACGGCATTGGGCCCCACCAAATATCGCTGTAAATTCTGCCGGCTACTTGAGGGAGTTGGTTCACTACTTTGTGCGCCTGAGGCCGAACGGCCACGTCCTCTGCCAGCAACAGAGGCTCCACGGACACCACCACGACCGCGTCCTCGTCCCTTAATAGAGTGTTTCCTCATTGTTGCGATTCAACTCGCACCACAATAAAATATATTATTTTTAGCCCCAAAATTCCCACACTGGAAGATATAATTCCTTTTTCCGGTATTAATTACAAGAAAACTGCTGCAAATTGGACACCAGAATTTTTAAAATGCTAGTTTTGGTACATAGATTCCCACACGGGAGATATAATTCCTTTTACAGGAGTAAAACGTGAGGCCTACTGTTTCTGGTGTAACTAACACCAGATTGATTAAATTGGCCTTTTTTCACCAAAATTACAACACTGGACAATGTAATGCCTTTTTCCGGTATTAATTCCTTTTTACAGGAGTAAAAACGTGAGGCCTACTGTTTCTGGTGTAACTAACACCAGATTGATTAAATTGGCCTTTTTTTCACCAAAATTACAACACTGGACAATGTAATGCCTTTTTGCGGTATTAATTACAAGAAGACTGCTGCTAATTGGACACCAGAATTTTTAAAATGCTAGTTTGTGTACATAAATTCCCACACTGGAAGATATAATTCCTTTTTCCGTTATTAATTACAAGAAAACTGCTGCAAATTGGACACCAGAATTTTTAAAATGCTAGTTTTGGTACATAGATCCCCACACAGGGAGATATAATTTCTTTTTACAGGAGTAAAAACGTGAGGCCTACTGTTTCTGGTGTAACTAACACCAGATTGATTAAATTGGCCTTTTTTTTTCACCAAAATTACAACACTGGACGATATAATGCCTTTTTGCGGTATTAATTACAAGAGGACTGCTGGTATTTCAGAACACCGGAATTTTTAAAATGCTAGTTTTGCTAGATAAATTTCCCACACTGGGAGAAATATTGCCTAAGCCTTTTTACAGTATTAATTACAACAGGAGTGCTTCTTCTGGTCTAACACCAGAATAATTTTATTATTACGGTGAAAGCTTTTTTTAATTTATATTTCTGGCACATAAAAAAAAAAAATATTTCTGGCTGACAGTATTGGACTTGGCTGTAGTGGCACTGGCTAGCCTAGCTGGAGCAGCACATTCATTGGATTTGCTATCCAAGTGGGTTACTTTCATTTTCACCACTGATATATTAAATATCTTTGCAGTTAGTATGGGTGACACAAGCACAGCCAAACCCCTGATGTAGTATATCTATGAAAAAATCGACTATTACATGAGATTAATGGACGTTGTAGCAGCTTTTGCTGTAGCACCACAAGTCCCAAAATGGCCGCCGCCTATCAGCCCAGTAACATGTGCCAGAAAACGGTCTGCCCAGCCTGAAAAAAAATTGACTTTGACTGAGCAGCTGAATCGCTGTTGTTCTGATTCACAGGTGTAGATTTTTCACTTCTTTGGAGCTTTGGCTTAGACTCTGTGGCAGCTTGTGCTGGCGCACCACAAGTCCCAAAATGGCCACCGCCGGTCAGCCCAGTTACATGTGCCAGTAAAAATCGCTCTGGCCAGTCTAAACAAAATAGTGACTTTCAGTGAACAGCCCAACTGAGTTGTTCTGATGCACAGGTGTAGAAAGGTAGATCATTCACTTCTTTATCCCTGCCTATCTCGCCCTCACAGAAGCTGCGTCCTCTCCCTACACTAATCAGAGCAGTGTGACGTGCGGCGCTACGTGACTCCAGCTTAAATAGAGGCTGGGTCACATGCTGCACTTGGCCAATCACAGCCATGCCATTAGTAGGCATGGCTGTGATGGGCTCTTAGGGCAAGAAGTAAAACACTAGCTGATTGGCTGCTGTGCAGCCCTTCAGAAAGCGGGAAGTAATCGACGAACACCGGACCCGAACCCGAACCCGAACTTTTTTGAAAATGTCCGGGTTCGGGTCCGTGTCACGGACACCCCAAAATTCGGTACGGACCCGAACGATTCTCGAACTGTTCGCTCAACACTAAAGAAGAGAAACTACAGCCTGCCAGCCGTGATCATTGGCTGGCAGGCTGTAATTTTTTAAATCAACCAATAAAATGTGTATATCAGACGCTATTTTCAAAATAGTGTCTGATATACCTGCTGCCTGCTCCTCTGGTCGTCCCTTTTGCTTGGATCAACCACCAGAGGACACAGGCAGCTCTGTAAGTAGAACCAATCACCACATTTACACCACACACCCCCTCTTCTCACTTATTAACCCCTTAGTAGCCACTGATCACCCCATATAAACCCCCTGATCACCCCCCTGTCATTGATCACCCCCTGTGTTGGTCCCTAATCACCGCCAGGTAGTTATCTACTTGTTAGGTAGTTAGCACCCAGACCACCGCATTAGTCGCTGGTTAGCGTCATCGCTGTCGCAAATCAGCACTTATACTAATATAGTATCTGAAAGTGATCAAGACTGATTGCAATCAGATCTATATTAGTACATTAGGGTCACTTTAGGCTCTATAAAAAAATTCAGTGTTCGCACGATCATGCCTGATCTTGTGCACATACTTGCGTTCAGTCCGCCCCACCACAGTGACAGAATTTTTTTTTTCCTGATCACTGCAAAAACACAGTAAAATCGCTGCGCCGCTATAAAAGATCACTTGAGTTTTTGGTGATTGCAGCGTTACTTTGCAAGCACTCCATTTTACTAGGCAGGTGTGCACTTTTTCCTGGGTAGTCTCAGAGGAATACTCCCTAAATTTAATTACTCCAAAATGGCAAAAATGGGGTATTCCACTGAAGAGGCCTACAGGATTCTGGCCCTGATGGATGAAAGTGATGGGGACGCCTCACCTGCTGAATCCAGTGGTTCAGAATATGAACCTGTAGACAGCAGTGGCACTCTAACCACTAGCAAAGATGACGAGGTTGAGGTCCCTGCTACGGTCAGGCGTACCTGACCTCATGTCAGTGTTTCGCATACCCTGCGTGATGAGCCTCATATGCAGCAGAGTGGTGCTAGCGCTGACCTTTTTTATGGTGCGGCATACACGAGCAGCGCAGCACATCCTGGACCTTCTACCAGAACTGCCGTATTCCCTGGTGAAGTGGCGAGCACCAGAAGGGCAGTTCAAGCTGGTACGGTGGCACGTGCACTAACTCCCCCGTTGCAGCCACCGCGTTTTCAGGCCCGTAGAGCCCTTAGTCTCCCAGAGGTACTGGCAAACCTTAATTGGCAATCCCCTGGTTCCGCTGCACCCGTATTGCCACCTTTCACCGCCCATATAGGCGGCTCGTTTCGGATCAGCCCTTGAATTTTTTGAGCTGTTCTTCACCGCGGATCTCTATGACTTAGTTGTGACAGAAACCAACCGCTACGCCACAGACTATATTACTGCCAATCCGGAATGCTTCTATGCCCAGCCTTTCCGGTGGAAACCAGTCACAGTTTCCGAGTTTAAAACTTTTTTTGGGCCTTATCCTCAGCATGGGTCTAACTAAAAATTTTTTTTACATATACCCATGCTGGATGAGAGAAATATCTCTGTAAATTGACAACTTTGTATAAAAAAAATGGAAAAAGTTGTCATTTACAGAGATATTTCTCACACCTAGCATGGGTATATGTAATATATTAATGGGTATAATGAGTATATGTCACAAGTTAGTGGAATATGAGACTTTGTAAGAAAAAATAAAATAAAATTTAAAAAAATCAATTTCCGCTAACTTGTGCCAAAAAAATTCTTCTATGAACTCGCCATGCCCCTCATGGAATACCTTGGAGTGTCTTCTTTCTAAAATGGGGTCACTTGTGGGGTATTTATACTGCCCTGGCATTTTAGGGCCCCCTAATGTGTGAGAAGTCATTTGGAATCCAAATGCGTAAAATGCACTGTGAAATCCTAAAAGTACTCATTGGAATTCGGGCCCGTTTGCGCATCTTGGCTGCAAAAAAGTGTCACTCATGTGGTATCGCCGTACTCAGGAGAAGTAGGGCAATGTGTTTTTGGAAATATCTCTGTAAATTGACAACTTTGTATAAAAAAATTGAAAAAGTTGTAATTTACAGAGATATTTTTCACACACAGTATGGGTATATGTAAAAATACAGCCCAAAACACATTGCCCTAATTCTCTTGAGTACGGCGATATCACATGAGTGACACTTTTTTGCAGCCAAGATGCGCATATTGGAATTCGGGCCCCTTTGCGCATCTTGGCTTATCTCTATAAATGACAACTTTTTAAAAAATTTTATACAAAGTTTTTAATTTACAGAGATATTTCTCTCACCCAGCATGGGTATATGTAAAAATACACCCCAAAACACATTGCCCTACTTCTTATGAGTACGGCGATACCAGATATGTGCCACTTTTTTGCAGCCTAGGTGTGTAAAATGGCGGAAAGTCCAACGAATACCTTTAGACCTCTTTCACACGGGCGTTGCGGGTGCACTCCGTCAAACAGTGCGGGTGCGTTGCGGGAATCACCGCGATTTTTCCCTGCGAGTGCAAAGCGCTGTCATGCGTTTTGCACGCGCGGGAGAAAAATCGGCACTTTTGGTACCCAGACCCGAACCTGCACTTCTTCACAGAAGTGCATGTTCGGGTCAGAAATTGTCCCGCTGGTATTATTTCACATTATAACATAGTTATAATGTAAAATAATACCCTTGGCCATCTTCCTAATGTTGAACCCGGTGCAGAATGGGTTAAAAATAAACTAAAAATAATCCTCTCCGTTAGCTTGCTGCTAGGAAAAGGACCTGTGATGATGTCACATGTCACATGGGCCAATCACATGCTCCATCACTATGGTGATGGAGCATGTGATTGGCCCATGTGACCATGTGACATCATCACAGGTCCTTTTCCTAGCAGCAAGCTAACGGAGAGGATGCCGGGCTTCGCGATCAAATGGACCAGGTAAGTTATGATTAGTTTATTATTTTTAAATTTTAACCCATTCTGCACCGGGTTCAACATTAGGAAGATGGCCAAGGGTATTATTTTACATTATAACTATGTTATAATGTGAAATAATACTGAACCGGTTACACATCCCGATGGTTGCATAGCAACCATGCGGGAAAATCGCAACGCATCCGCACATGATTGCGGATGATTGCGATTTTCCCGCATCCCCATTCACTTCTATGGGGCCTGCGTTCCGTTAAAAACGCAGAAGATAGAGCATGCTGCGATTTTCACGCATCGCAAAAGTGATGCGTGAAAATCAACTGTCATGTGCACAGCCCCATAGAAGTGAATGGGTCCGGATTCAGTGCGGGTGCAATGCGTCCACATCACGCATTGCACCCGCGCGGAAAACTCGCCCGTGTGAAAGGGGCCTTAGGCTTTACAAGGTTGCTCATAATTTAGCCCCGCCCAAAATTCCAGAACAGTAAACACACCCCACAAATGACCCCATTTCGGAAAGTAGACACCCCAAGGTATTCACTGACGGGCATAGTGAGTCTGTGGGAGATTTTTTTTTTTTTGCCATAAGTTATCAGAAATGGAAACTTTATTATAATTTATTTTCCTCAGAAAGTGTTATTTTCTGCTAACTTGTGAAAAAAAAGTGAAATGATACATGAACTCACCATGCCCCTCCGCGAATACTTTGGGGTGTCTTCTTTCTAAAATGGTGTCATTTGGGGGGTATTTATACTATCCTGGCATTCTAGCACCTGAAGAAACATGACAGGTGCTCAGAAAGTCAGAGCTGCTTCAAAATGCGGAAATTCACTTTTTTATACCATAGTTTGTAAACGCTATAACTTTTGCACAAACCAATAAATATACACTTATTGGATTTTTTTTTATCAATGACATGTAGCACAATAAATTCTGACACAAACTTGTATAGAAATGTAATTATATTTGAACAATTTTACCAGAAAAAGTTAAAAATACACTTTTTTTGAGAAAATTGCGGTCTTTTTTGATTAATATCAGAAAAACGAAAAATCTCAGCAGCAATGAAATACCACCAAAAGAAAGCTGTATTTATGAGAAGAAAAGGAGGTAAAATTAATTTGGGTGCCAAGTTGCATGACCGAGCAATAAACCGTTAAAGTTGTGAAGTGCCGATTTGTAAAAAAGGGCCTGGTCACTAGGCGGGTATAAATCTGTGGTCCTTAAGTGGTTAATGCAAGGTCCTGTGCCACACGGTATGAGTGGTCGGCACTGGCAGTGGGCACTCTACAGTCAGTGGAAGTGGGCCTGACACACACTGGCAGCAGGCAGGCAACTGAAATTAGATTAAAGTGTAAAAGTTAAATGCCTTTGTTTATGCAAAGTCCTGTGCCACATGGTATGAGTGGTGGGCACTGGCAGTGGGCACACTACAGTCTGTGGGTAGAGATGTCCCGAACTGTTCGACAGCGAACAGTTCCCAGTGATGTTCGCCTTCGCTTCTGCCAGCGAACATTATGCAATGTTTGATTAGCCCTGCATTCTTACACTCAGCTTACCTTCCTACCAAAGTCAGGCATTGTACATTCAATTTAAAGCTGCAGTGTTAGAGCAGGGAGAGTATAAACTAGTGTCCTGTGTCCACCCCAACCCTTAAAGATTTGTTTGTTGTAAAAACAGAATCCTGACATCAAACCAAGAAAAGCCCTATCTAAAGATGATATATCATCATTTTTTACCACATACAACATAAAACTACTCAGATCATGCCAAAAGCCAAGTATGTGTAGGCTGACTACCTATCCGTAAGACAGAGCATCAGCAAACCTAACAATAACAATTATGAGTTTTCAAACCTAAGTTCTACAATCCAAAATGAGATAAATTGCTTGGCTTTGGTCGGCTATCTAGAGGGACCTGGTCCCTAGACCATTATCATTAGGGCGACAAAAATTGTAATTATTTTTTATATGCCAGCCTAACTCCTCTCTCACTGCCTAAGAGAGCTGCATAAATATTTTCCAACATTTAAAACTCATTTGCATACACATGGCCAAGAAATGCTAATGAGCAATATAGCAGTATCTGCCTTGTTTGTAAACTGAAACACGATTTGCATGGCTTTCCCATAGTCCCATATTATGCAAATGAGTTTATATGACAAAACAGAATAGAAAGATTATAAAATTAATCTTAGGACAATTGCAAAACAAAACAAAAAAAAACTATGCAACCTTCCTAATCATTGAAACGAGAGCTAGGAGGCATATTAAAAAAAAATATATATATAAAATTTGTCACCATAATGATAATGATCTATGTGCACAGGTCCCTCTAGATACCTAACACTAAACAGGCAATTTTCCTTTTGGAAAAACTGGTTAAAACCCAGATTGCCTTGCTAAGGTGAGCGAGTGAGTGAGCGAGTGAGCGAGCGAGCGAGTGATGGATGGATTGTTTGTTTGTTGGCCCTGCAATATACCTGGTGCTTAGTGGCCATAAGGGAGAACTGTTTTGTGTTGTCAATTGAATGTTATATGTAATAAAACAAACAATAATAAGAATTTATGATAGGTAGGTTAGGGTAAATGTCTGTGTGTCTGTCTGTTTTATAAAATACAAAAATTAGTATTTTTAATCAACTACTGTACCATATGTTTGATTGAGTAGTATTACACCTTAAAGGGACATGGACAGGCTGTTTTACCCTATAGACCTATATATATATATATATATATATATATATATATATATATATTTTCCTGTATTAGGCTCCTTGATCTCAGTAAAACTATGCTATTATCATCCAACACTGCCTTTGCATAATGTCTATAAAACGTTTTTATTCATAATTTACCTCTAATTGTCAGGAATTCCGCTGGCCATGCTTGACTCATAATTTCTCCTGTCTGTACCATGTGCTGTCCTGAACGTGTATGCAGCAGCTGCGCATACACTATGGTGACTTATTCCTAGTGAAGAATAAACTTCCCAGGCGCATGCGCAGCATGGCAGAATTATACACTTCAATCAAACAAAACTAAGTACGCCACCAGGAAGTAGATACCAAATACCAGGAAGTGGATGGCACAGCAGGAACAGGTAGTCAGTATCCCTTTAAGATGTAATAATCAAACATATGGTACAATAGTTAATGAAACCCTAATTCTTGTCTTTTATAAAACAGACAAAGTCAAAATTATTATTATTGCTGTCTGTAGTATTACATAAAACATCCAATCGACAACACAGAACAGTTCTCCCTTATGGCCGCAGAGCACCAGGTATATGCAGGGCCAACAATCCATTCATCCAACAGATCATCAGCATACCTTAGAAAGGCAGCCTGGGACTTAACCAGTTTTTCCAAAAAAGAAAGAAATTGCTCAGTGTTCGGTATCTAGGGGGACCTGTGCACATAGATGAATATCATTAGGGTGACAAAAAATGTAATTTTTTTTTTAATATGCCACCTAGCTCTCGTCTCAATGATTAGGAAGGCTGCATTTTTTTGTTTTGTTTTGTAATTGTACCAAAATTAATTTAATAATCTTTCTATATTGTTTTGTCATATAAACTCATTTGCATAATATGGGACTATGGGAAAGCCATGCAAATAGAGATTCATCTTACAAACAAGGCAGATACTGCTATATTGCTCATTAGCATTTCTTGACCATGTGTATGCAAATGAGTTGATATGACAATCCAAGACTTATTAAACTTATTAAATTAACCTTAGGACAATTAAATGTTGGAAAATGTTTATGCAGCTCTCTTAGGCAGTGAGAGAGGTCCCTCTAGATAGCCAAACAATGCTAACCAATTTCTCTCCTTTTGGATTGAAAACTTATGTTTGTTTGTTTGTTTGTTTGTCTAAATTGTTCAAACCTGTCATTGTAAGGTATGCTGATGCCCTGCACGTACCTGGCTTTTGGCATGGTGTAGAGTGATTTTTTTATTTTACAAATAATAAGGAAATGCTTATTAATTAAATTAACATTTAAAAATAGGTTAGGAAAATGAAATAAAATGTTAGAGTAGTTTTAGATGTTATAAAATAGGTTATTCTAAACCATTTAAAAATATTAGGGGATCTATGCCTTTTAAGGATTAAAATTTGACTCTGCATCATTTAAATATTTTTTCATGGTTGTTTTGCCATGGATCCCACTCTGGCATACCACAGTCCAGGTGTTAGTCAACTTAAAACAACTTTTCTATCACTATTGTAGCTAGAAAAAGTACCTGTGGGTTTTAATATTCGCCTGCCAATTGAAGTCTATTGCGGTTTGCCCTGTTCGCCTGATCGCAAATATTTGAGTAAGTTCGGGTTCGCTGTTCGGGAACAGAAAATTTTATGTTCGGGACATCTCTATCTGTGGGCCTGCAGCCTCTCACACACGGGCAGGCCAGGCAACTGCAATATATATATGGAGAAAAATAAAATCAAAGCAGACTAATGTAGCAGCCCTAAAAAAGGGGTTTTGGGGTACTGTGATGCTGTCCTTACAGCAGATGAGTCTTTGGACACAGAACACTGGCCTAGCTAACACTTTCCCTATGAATTCAGTGGGGAAAATTGGCTTCTGCCTCACAGGGGTTTTTTGCCTTCCTCTGGATCAACTTGTAGGAAACAGGCCGAACTGGATGGACAAATGTCTTTTTTCGGTCTTATATACTATGTTACTATGTTACTATGTAATTCAGAATCACCAGCACAGCAGCAGCTGCAGTCAGCTGCTCTCACTAACAGCTGCTCTCAGTAACATGCAGCTTCAGAAAGAATCTAAGATGGATGCTGTACTTGCTTTTTGATAGGAGGGAGGGTCTGGGAGGAAGGGTATGCTGATTGGCTGGAATGTGTCTGCTGACTGTGAGGTACAGGGTCAAAGTTTGCTCAATGATGATGTATAGGGGGCGGACGGAACATCGCATATGTTCGCCCGCCGCGGCGAACGCGAACAAGCTATGTTTGCCGGGAACTGTTCGGAACATCACTTCACCTCCATAGTCTCACTGCTCTTACCGTAAAGAATCCTCTTCTATATTTATGTACAAACCTTCTTTCCCCCAGATGCAGAGGATGTCCCCTCATCACAGTCACAGTATTGGGGATAAATAGATGATGGGAGAGATCTCTGTACTGACCCCTGATATATTTACACATAGGTATTAGATCTCCCCTGAGTCATCTTTTTCCTAGAGTGAATAACCCTAATTTTGATAATCTTTCTGGGTACTGTAGTCTACCCATTCCAGTTATTACATTAGTTGCCCTCCTCTGAACCCTCTCTAGCTCTGCTATGTCTGGCTTGTTCATAGGAGTCGAGAACTGTACACAATACTCCATTTGCGGTCTGACTAGTGATTTGTAAAGTGTCAGGACTATGTTCTCATCATGGGCATCTATGCCCCTTTTGATGCAACCCAGTACCTTATTGGCCTTGGCAGCAACTGAGTTCTACAGCTTAGTTTGTTGTTCACTAAAATTCCTAGGTTTTTTTTACATTTCAGTGTTACCCAGTGTTTTATCATTCAGTATGTACGGGTGACTTGCATTATTCCTTCCCTTAATGGGGAATTTAGTTTTACATTCTCTATTTCATCTAACAGTTTATTTTCCTCAGTGAATACAGTGGAGAAAAAATATCTAATTACTTAGCTTTCTTCTCATCGCTGTCTGCAACTCCCCCCTCATCACTCTGTAGAGGGCCAACACCTTCATATTTATAAGTTTTAGGTTTAGTTTTACTTTCTTTGGCAATTAATCTCTCGGTCTCTAGTTTGGTTGTTTTTATTTGTCTTTTACATATTTTACATGTTCTATTTTGTCCCGGTGCCATTCACTGTGACAGTTGTGACCGCGCAGGCTGGCTGCATGCTCTCTCTCGTACTGGCTGTAGGCTGATCCCTGTGTAGGCTGGTTTCATGGGGCTACGTGTTGGCTGCAGTGTTGTGTGTGAACTGTTGCCTGTGTTTGTATCGCCCCACATCCATATATCTCTGTCTACTGTCACCAGTGCCGTGCAGGCTGGCTGTATGCCCTTTGTGTACTGGCTGTGAGTGTTCCCATGTATGCTGGTTATGTGATGCATGCTGGCTGTAGCATTGTGTATAGATCAGGGATGGGCAAACTCGGCCCTCCAGCTGTTGTAAAACTACAATTCCCACCATGTTCTGCTGTAGGCTGATAGCTGTAAGCAGTCTTTGCATGCTGGGAGTTGTAGTTTTGCAACAGCTGGAGGGCCGAGTTTGCCCATCCCTGGTATAGATGCATAGATGTATAGATGCATTTCTGTTTGTATCACAGTGTGGTTCTGTCACTCCTTGTTGCTGTGTAGGATGTCTGTCTGTAACCTCGTACTGGCTATAGTTTATCCTGTGTATGCTGGTTGTCATTTGGGGCAATGTGGCCTCAGTATTCTGTGACTGGTGTGAACTGACACTTGTGATTGTTTGGTGCTTCTGGTACTTCTGGTTCTGGTGGGGTTAACTTTCCCTGGTCTGTTCCCAGGTGTGGATTATCAGGTGCCCTCATTATGCAGCTATTTTTACCTGTGAGCTGTGGGGCTTGTGGTCAGACTATCTTGCGCCTTGCTGGGTGTAGCCCCCTGCTGCTGACCCAGGTGCTTTTGCCATCTGCCCTTCTGGGTGGTGTCGCCTGGTAAAGCATTGATGTTATAGCCTTGCCTGATCTTCTGTACCTGTTCATGTCACAGCGGGAGGGATACAAGATACAATAAACATACAAAAAAAACTAAAAACAAGCGTCTAGGCCAGAAGCTGGGGATAAAGGTCACCTCCTAACAATATCCTACCAACTCACCCTAGACTACTGTGCCCACATTCAGACCCTAAAGGTGGGAATCAATGTGCCCTCGTGCCTAAGACTGAAGATTCCCTAAAGTCCCTGAGATAGTGGAAAAGGGGGAAAGAGGCAGCCTGCTTCCTCTAGTCCTGGAGGAGGCACGTGTCTCTCAAATAGCCAAGACAATACACAAAAGGAAACCAAAACCAACTTATCTTGTAGCAGAGCGGAAACAGCGAATCGTTAATTTCTAACGATAATTTGTTTTCCCTTAGTCCTAACAGCAGCACAGATGGGGGTTAATCACCCCCCGTGGACTGGCAGGACCGGCGGAATGTTTAATGAGCCCAAGACTAATAACTCAATTTAACAATTAAGTATCTCCTTAAAAGGAGGAAGTCAACCCCCAGCCCACTGTGTTTATAGCAAGAAAAAAAACTAGACTTACTAGGGTGGGAAATTTGTGTGCTGCTGTTAGGACTAAGGGAAAACAAATTATTGTTAGAAATTAACGATTCCCTTATGTCCTACCAGCAGCACAGATGGGGAGATAGCAAGAAGAAACCCCTAGGGAGGGCCTTCCTGCCTGGCAGAACTAAGAAAAGTCTGCCCAAAGGCCGAAACTCAGTTAGACTGGCATCTAGTCTATAATGGGAGATGAATGTCGATTCAGAGCTCCAGGAGGCAGCTTTGCAAATCATGTTGAGAGGCAGAAGACTCCTCTCGGCAAAAGAAGTAGCCACAACTCTAGTAGAGTGGGCCTTCATGAATCCCGGAGGGTCCAGATTGTGGAAACAAAGGATTCCTTAATAGCCTCCTCAATCCACCGACTGATGGAAGGTTTGGATGCCTTATAGCCTTTAAACTTACCGGCAACAGGATTAGCATATTCTCATCTTTCCTGAACTCCTTGATCTATCCACATAGATCCAGAGACATCTCGACGTCCAGAGGATGTCTAGCAGGTTCCTAGGAGGAGGTGGTAGATGTCGACAGAACCGGGAGGAATATCACCTGGTTGATGTTCTGGAAGGAAGGAACTTTAGGCCTACAATACGGGAGGAATCTAAGAAGGTCCCGGTCATGTAAGAAAATGGTATAGGGCTCATGTGCTGAAAGAGCTTGAAGCTCAGAGACCCTCTTGGCCAAAGTCACTGCAAGGAGAAACACAAACTTCCAAGTGACGAACTTGATGTCCACCTCCTCTAACGGTTCAAAGGGGGAGATGCTAACCCCTGAGAACTACTGAAAACCCATTGAAAAAAGGGGTCTCGGTACTGTAGGCTTTAATCTTTCAGCTCCTTTAAGGAACCGTTTGATCAGCGGGTCCTGAGAAAAAAAGTCTGTTAAGGCAAGCTGAGATGGCTGAAACTTGAACCTTCAGAGTAGAAGGGCAAGGCCTCTATCAAGGCCGTCTTGCAGGAACTGAAGGATAGCGGAGAGGGGCGGATCTGCAGACGCCACCTCAGTTGAGGTACAACAGGATGAGAATATCCTCATAATACAAGAGTAGGCTCTCTTGGTAGAGTCCGCTCTAGAATGAGACAGCGTTCTCAGGACCGACTCTGAAAGCCCTTCTATTCTGGGAAGGGACTGATCAACCTCCAGGCTGTCAGGTTGAATCTGTGCAGATCTGAGCAGAGGTGAGTGTCCCACGACACCAGGGTCTGCTGTGGGGGGAGCCTCCAATATTGCCTCTACTCAACTGGGTGAGCTAGGTAAACCAGGATCTCTTCGGCCAAAACAGTATGATGGCTATCACCGAGGCCTGATCCTGACGGATTTTCATCAATAACCTCGGTATCATGGAAAAGGGAGGGAAGATGTAAGCCAGCCTGAACCTCCAGGATATTGACAGAGCGTCTAACGCCAGGGGGTTGTCCTCCCTGTAAAGGGAGCAGAACCTCTCCACCTTGGCATTGAACCTTGTTGCCATGAGATCCACCTCTGGCATACCCACTTGAGGACTATCTGCTTGATTCTCCGGATGTAAAGACTACTCCACTGACGGAAGACCGCGGCTCAGCCGCTATCATATTGAGGGAGCCTTGGATGTGGATCGCAGATAAGTGGGAAGGTACAACTCTGCCTGATCCAGAATCACCCCGATCTCTGACAAGAGGGGAAGTGATCTCGTGCCTCCCTGCTGGTTGATGTAAAGTACCGCAGTCACATTGTCTGACTGGACTTTCACCGCTTTGCCCCGGATCTGAGGGGCTAAGTGAAGGAGGGCTAGCTGGATAGCTTGAATCTCGCGGAGATTGGATGAAAGAAGCCACTCCTGAGGAAACCAGGTCCCGTGAACTGGAGAGTCGTCTAGGTGAGCGTCCCAGCCTACTTAGGACGCATCCGTAGTCAATATGACCCAGACTGGCTGGGTCATAGACTTCCCGTCTAAAAGATGGCACCACCATCTGAGGGAATACCGAGTTTGCCAAGTCAGGGAGCACAGGGAGTTTAGCCCAGCAGGGCTGCCATTCCATTAGGAGAGGACCTCCGACTGTAGAGGGCGGAGGTGCCATAGAGCCCAAGGGACTGCTTCCGCAGACGCTGACATGAGCCCCAACATCTTCATGAGAGTCTGGATTGGAACTCGCCGGGGAAGGGAACTTGCCGTGTTCTGAACCCGGAATCTTCTTTCTGGAGTCAACTGGAGCGACATCCCAGTGGAATCGATTATGAAGCCTAGATATCTTACTGAAGTCGACGGACTCACGTTCGACTTCTACCAGCTGATGATCCAACCTAGGTGGAACAGAAAGGAGATTGTTACCTGAAGAAGTTGGGTTAGGACCGCTAGAGCAGAGGCTTTCAAAGCCAGTCGTCCAGATAAGGAATGATGGTCAGTCCTTGAAGCCTCAAAGCCGCCACCACAGAACCACCACCTTGGTAAAAATGTGAGGGGCAGAAGAAAAGCCAAAGGGAAGGGCAACAAACAGAAGATGCCTGACGACACCGGACACCTGGACCGTGATCCTGATATACTTCCTGGAACCAGGATGGATCGGGATGTGCAGATATGCATTCTTGAGGTCCAGGGTTGCCATCACGTCTCCAGGATTGATGACGTGAACTACTGACCTGATGGTTTCTACACGAAACTTCACCTTCCTTATAAATCGATTGAAATATCTCAGATCAATAATCATCCGGAGATCTCCTGAAGCCTTGGGAACCAGAAAAACTGGTGAATAGATCCCTAGGCCCCGTTCTCCTGCCGGAACCTCCTCCAGAGCCCCTTTGCAAATGTAGTCCTGAATGTAGGCCTCTAGGATCGCCTCCTTGGCAGCTTGTAGAAGGTTGATCTTGACAAACCTGTCCAGAGGAATAGAGGTGTTGTTGACTAAATAACCGTTGAAAATAATATTCAGGACCCCGGGATCCGAGATCTCTTGGATCCATTCTTCTCAGAAGTGGGAGAGACGACTCCGACGGGTACATGAAGCTTAGGAATGGGGAAGCTTATTGGCAGGACGGCAGGAGTAACGGGAATTAACCAAGAGCCTCGAAGAGGCCCGTAGTCAGGAGGTGGATTTTCCATCTTTGGCTCCTCCACGAGAGCACCTCAAGCCCTTTCGCTGTGCTCTCCAGTCACTCTGTATTTTGAGGAATTGTCAGGGACCCAAGGCTTAAGCCAAAATGGAATATGGGCCGCTGATCCCAGGGCCATGCTATATATAGGCCGCTGATGTTATTTGATAGTATTGTTACAGGGTGCCAAAGGCGCACTTGGTCTCCCATGAGCCACAGACCTGCTGCTTAGCTTCAATAGCAAGGATCTGTGTTTGGCCTTGTTCTCAGGACTTGCTTTGCTAGCGGGGAAGCTCCCTCGCTAGCTTCAACTGGAGCTGTGTGGTATCGCACAAGAAGTCCATAGCCAGGTTGATGGTCTTGAAAGCAGCCAGTATGTCGTCCTGGAAAAAACCTCTGGTTCACATCAACTTGAATTTGATCCAGGCGAGATCGGAGGAACGTAGAGACTTCAAAAGCCGCTATGGCTGTGGAAGCGGAAGCCGCAGCTGCCGTAACACCCCGTCTTAGTGCACTCTGAAAGGGGATCCTGCAGCTAGACCCATCGTCTGCAGGAACCAGAGTGCGCTTGGACAACTTGGCAATAGCCATGTCCACCTTGGGAATGGATCCCCACGAATCCACCAAGGGTTAAGCCATCGGGAACATGGATTTAAACTTCTTTGTTAAAACCGGACCTTTTCAAGGTTTTTTCCACTCTATATCATGATAGAGAGGAGGGTCTCATCCGCTCTAAAGACACGATGTGCCCGAGTAGCGGGAACGGGAGGCTCCCCACAGTCAACATCATGGTCCCCCGACCTGATGGACTTGAGCAACTTCTGTGTCTTTCCAGGGGAGAAAACACAAAGTCAGACCAAGGTCTCTCTACCGGGACAGAGGTCTCCATAGGGGCCTGGGCACGAATAGGAAGCCTTTCCATCCAGCAGGCCTATGACTCCTTTAATAGAGCCATTGATACATATCCTGCAACGTAGGTTCACTAGAGGTCAGAAACCTCTAACGGCAGCTGTAACACCTGGTGTAGGTTAAGTCAACAGACCCAGGGATTCCCAACCGGTCTCCCAAGCTGGTCTTAGCCCAGCCTTAAGCTGTTTAGCTTCTGCAATCTCACGAGTGCAGGTATGATCAGCTTACAATAACCGTTGACTGCTGCAATGGTAGCAGGATAGATGCTTTCTCTTGGAATCCACTTTCCTGCCTTCCGAATCCCGCGGAGAAGACATCACTGTGGGAAAAAAAGGGACAAATAAAACATTTGTAAACCACCTATCTACGCAGGAAAGGTAGAAAAACAGACCGGAGGCAGCTTAGGAAAAAAACACCACAAGTGGAACAACACCAATTTTAGGACTCTGGGATCTAGCTGAAAAGGCATATGTAGCCAGAGACTGAACTGGAGCACACAGCCTCCCAAAATAAGGGAAGGGGAGGGATAGCCAATCCACCCTTTCCCCAGTAAATCCTCCACAGGAAGATGCATAAAAAAAATCGCATCTATGAAAAAAATCGTGCCCGTGAAAAAATCACGGCCGGATTACCCGGAGGTGATGCAAAAGGAGAGTCCCCGCGTCACCTCCGAAAGATGGCGGCGCACAGGGACCGGGAATCCTGGACCAAGGACGCGGCCAAAATACCCCAGCCAGGCGCAACTGCGCGTGGCCGGCAGCAAATAAGCTGCCGGCCAAACTGACAAGGTACCTAGGAAAAAGGGCAACGCCGTTACCCAAACGAAAAGAAGGCTCCCCGCACTTTCCATAAGAAAGGGGGGAACAAACCGCCTAGTCCACCTGTCCAGGAGGACAGAAAAAAACACAGTGGGCTGGGGGTTGACTTCCTCCTTTTAAGGAGATACTTAATTGTTAAATTGAGTTATTAGTCTTGGGCTCATTAAAAATTCCGCCAGTCCTGCCAGTCCACGGGGGGTGGTTAACCCCCATCTGTGCTGCTGGTAGGACGTAAGGGAAACCATCTTTCCACAGAGCAAGATAGAAGGGCGTGATTTAAACTCACACAAACGACCCCACCCAGTGCACCTGAAGGGAGGCGGATACAGCTCAACTCCAAGTTCAAAACAAACAAAAAACTACACATGTGCTGCCAACCTGACAGACCTTTGCACATAACCAGAGCAGGGCATGACAGTTCCGTGTCTTGATCCACTCTGTTCCATGTATATCATGGCAGTGCTAAACTGCTTCTGATCCTGTCTGTTCCATGTATAGCCTGGCAGTACCTATTGCTTCTGATCCAGTTTGTTCCATGTCTTGCCTGCAGTGCCTTACTGCTTCTCTTCCTGTCCTGTGTATGTCCTTCTTTTGTGAGAGGGCTCCTGGGTTCTCCAGAGGGAGTATTTCTACTCTGTGTGCAAGTCTGCCTGTAACCGCCATGCTTCCGTTCCGCATTGGGGCCAGCCATCTGCTTGTGTGCTGGTTCCCATTTGTCATCTGATCCATGTCCTGTGTTTGTGATTCTTCGCAGATAGCAGCCAAGTGTACCGGGACCTTCCTGGAGGTGCGACCAGTAAGCCCTCGTCCCAGTTCATCCCCACCACCAGGGGCTCTGTAAAGAATGGGGCTTACTGACTCTTCGCCCTCTGGCTTTTGCCTCTGGTCTGCCAATGCACTTGGTTCTGTGGTAGTTCTACCACTATTGCCTAACCTGTATATGCTACTGTCATGTTCATTTATTACATGTGTAATAGAGTATTCTGTTGGTCCTTGGTCGGAATCTGCCTGTGTCCTGTTCACAATACGTTCCAAAGGTCTGTTCAGGGTCCCCGGTATGTGACATATTTTTTTTTCCCTATAGTTTTTCAATGATTCCTTGCTGCCCACCTGTTTTAGTGATTTAAATGCTTTCTTTTATGTCATGTATTGCTTTTTTTACAATTCTATTTATCCACATTGGGTTTTTCTTGTTCCATACCCTTTCATTCCCATAAGGTATGTACCTCTCACAATTAGAGTTAAGGATGCTTTTAAAAAAATCCCATGTTGTGGCTTTTTTGAAGTTTGGTATTTTTGTGCCTCCCTAAATAGACACTCTACACTCTAGACTGAATGACAATTGGAAGGTTATGGTCACTATTTCCCAGGTGTCCCCCAACATACACATCTGTTGTTCTGTCAGGTCTATTGGTTAGTACTATGTCCAGTGTGGCCGTCCCTCAAGTCAGGTCTTGAACCAGTTGGGAAAGGTATGAAAATAATTTTTGGTTATTGCCAAGGACCTGTTTCCTTTATGAGATCTACAGGTTTCAGTTTGCCAGTCTATATCTGGATAGTTGAAGTTCCCCATAATAACGACATGATTTGCTGCCTCACCTATCTCGTTTAGTAGAAGTACCTATTAGTATTTTATTATTGTTTTTGCCTCCATGTATTTCCACCCACAGTGACTCCACATGTTCATGTCCATCACTTACATCTTCCCGGAGTGTGGGGAGAACAGCCTGCTGGATCCGTACTAACGCTTGCACATTTGTGCTGCCAGAAGTCCCGCCTGGCCCCATTTACTATAATGGGGAAGGGCCGGAGATCCGATCGCAGCACGGCAAACATGCCGAGAGGTGGTTGGACAAAAACCACAGCAGACAAGCCTAACACTACTGTGAAAGAAGCCTTAGACAAGACTTTACATAAAGACAAATCCCTCCCTCCCCCCCGTCCGGTTTTGACGATACTTTCTAAACAGACTGTAACCCTGTATGTTAACTACCCAGTCATAGCTATCATCCAGCAATGTTTCAGTTATTCCCACTATGTCATAGTCCTCCTCACAGATTAATTCCACTTCACCTGTTTTATTAGTCAGGCTTCTGGCGTTAGTGTACATGCAATTGGGTTTTTGTAAATTTTTTCCTGAATATGTCAACACCCATATGTGGATTTAAACTATGGTAGGGGCAGGACTAAGAAGGGAAGGAACACCATATGGCTTTTGCTGCATAGATTTTGATGGACTGGTTTACAGACACCATGTTGATATTGAACAGTCTCTGGGGTACCAATACAGCCATTTTCTGACTGCGATACATTTTTCTCTCAACGGAACTGTGTGAGGACTTTTGGAGAATGGCATTAATTCTGTCATTGCTTTTTGGGTTTTGTAAATGCGGAATACACTGTGTGGGAAAAATAACATGTTATCTTTATTCTGTTGGTCAGTACGATTACACAGATATCAATTTTGTATATTTTTTTTTTACATTTTACCATTTTTGCACACAGCATTTTTTGTAAATAAAAATAATGTTTTTGTATTGCTATTTTCTGAAAGCCAATTTTTTTTTTCTGGCGATAATGTTTTCATTGGTTCCATTTTGGAGTGCATACAACTTTTTGATCACTTTGTATAAGACTTTTTATGAGGTGAGGTGACCAAAAATGGCTATTTTGGATTTTTTTTTTTTTTATAGTACTTTTATAGAACTGGTTATTATGGATAAGGAGGTACCCAATATGTGTTTTTTTTTATTTATTTTTTTATTTTACACAATAAAATTTTAAGGGAGTAAGGCGCCTTTCACACAAGCGAGTTTTCCACACGGGTGCAATGCGTGACATGAACGCATAGCACCCGCACCGAATCATGACCCATTCATTTCAATGGGTCTGTGTACATGAGTGTTTTTTTCACACTTCAGTTCTGCGTTATCTGAAAAACGCAGCATGTTCTATATTCTGCGTTTTTCACGCAGCCCTGGGCCCATAGAAGTGAATGGGGCTTCAGTGAAAAACGCATTGCTTCTGGAAGCAAGTGCAGATGCAATGCGTTTTTCACTGATGGTTGCTAGCAGATGTTTGTAAACCTTCAGTTTTTTATCACGCCTGTGAAGAACGCATCAAAATGCATCGTACCCTTGTGGAAAAAACTGAACAATTGAACGCAATTGCAGACAAAACTGACTGAACTTGCTTTCAAAATGGTGCGAGTTTCACTGAACACATCCGGACCTAATCCGTCACGCTCATGTGAAAGAGGCCCAACAGGTCAGCCAGTTTCATAGGTATAAATGTGCTAACAGATTCCCTTTAAATCTAGTGCTATATGGTCTGCAGCCACTTGCAGAATACACAAAGCCTTCTTCTTAGTGGTCATGGAGGGTTCTTCCAGCAGACCCAAGTAGTAGCAACAGTGGAAGGATAAAAGTACTGGAAGCAGTCTGCAACTGTTAAGCTGGAATCCCAGGATCTCTACATTTTCAGTGATGAGTGCCACAGATTGCCCCAAGTTCTCTGATGCACCATCAGTCCCACGCTTATTTATCTTGCACCTAACACCTCTCTCAGCTCCCTCTTCACTACTCCAATACCCTGAGTTATTTGACACTTAAATTCATTTGCTTTATTGTACTTGAGGGAGCCCACACAATGTAAAGCTTCAGTATACACACACAATGCCATCATGTCATAAGCCATGTCTTCAGGTTATAGTGCAAAAAATAACATTAACCGCTTTCCAACCACCAAACGCAGGATTGAGTCCAGGCGGCGGTCGGTTTGTTCCTCCTGGACGCGCTGGCGAGACGCGAGATTTCCTGTGAACGTGCGCACGTTGCTTGGGACGTTGCTTGGGACCACCAAAGGAAACTTTTGTAAGTGCACCAATCACCACATAGACCCCCCATCCATCCCCCCCCGTCACTGATTAACCCCTAATTAACCCCCGATTAACCCCTGATCACCCCATGTCACCCCCCTGTCACTTATCACCTCCCTGTAAGGCTCATTCAGACGTCCTTATGTGTTTTGCGGATTCATGGATCCGCGGATCCGCAAAACACAGACACCGGCAATGTGCTTTCCGCATTTTGCGGATCCGCACATTGCCAGAACTATATAGAAAATGCCTTTTCTTGTCCGCAATTGCGGACAAGAATAGGACATGCTCTATCTTTTGCGGAGCTGCGGCCGGATGTTTGGGGGCCGAAACCCGGAAAATTGCGGCCGCATCTCCGCAAATGCTGATGCGGCGAGCACATAGTGTGCTCTCCGCATCATCGCCGGCCCCATTTACACTGAATGGGTCCGCATCTATTCCGCAGAATTGCGGAATAGATGCGACATTTTTGCGGACGTGTGAATGGGGCTTTACTACTTTTTTTTTTTTTTTTGCATATTTTTTGGCAGAGATTTTTTCATCCACATTGATCGATGCGAATGAGGAAATCTGTGCCGTTCATTTTTTTCAGCCCAGAGGCTGAACGGAAAAAAAAAATCTCATTACCCGTATGCTCAATATAAGGAGAATCACAGAAACTCCTAATGCTGGCCATACGTGTAATGATTGTGGAGACCCTCAAATGCCAGGGCAGTACAAACACCTCACATGTGACCCCATTTTAGAAAGAAGACACCCCAAGGTATTCTGTGCTGGGTATGGTGAGTTCATGTAAAATTTTATTTTTTGTCACTAGTTAGTGGAAATTTGAGATTTTGTAAAAAAAAAAAATATATATATATATATCAATTTCCGCTAACTTGTGCCAAAAAAAATTGCCCTGTGAAATCCTAAAGGTACTCATTGGAATTTGGGCCCCTTTGTGCATTTTGGCTGCAAAAAAGTGGCACACATGTGGTATTGCCGTACTCAGGAGAAGTAGGGCAATGAGTTTTGGGGTGTATTTTTATATATACCCATACTTTGTGTGAGAAATATCGCTGTAAACGACAACTTTTTAATTTTTTTTATACAAAGTTGTCAGTTTACAGAGATATTTCTCTCACCCAACATGGGTATATGTAAAAATACACCCCAAAACACATTGCCCTACTTCTAATGAGTACGGCGATACCACATGTGACACTTTTTTGCAGCCTAGGTGTGCAAAGGGGCCCAAATTCCAACGAGAACCTTTAGGTTTTACAGCGTTGCTCACAATTTAGCCCCGCCCAAAATGCCAGAACAGTACAAACACCCCACAAATGACCCCATTTTGGAAACAAGACACCCCAAGGTATTCGCTGAGGGGCATAGTGAGTCCATGAAAAATTGAACTTTTTGTCAAAAGTTAGCAGAAAGGGAGACTTTGTGAGAAAAAACAATAAAAAATCAATTTCCGCTAACTTGTGCCAAAAAAAAATCTTCTATGAACTCGCCATGCCCCTCACGGAATACCTGGGGTGTCTTCTTTCCAAAGTGGGGTCACATGTGGGGTATTTATACTGCCTTGGCATTTTAGGGGCCCTAAAGCGTGAGAAGAAAAATGCGTAAAAATGCCCTCCTAAAAGGTACTCATTAGTTTTAGGGCCCCTTTTCACATCTTGGCTGCAAAAAAGTGTCACACATGTGGTATTGCCGTACTCAGGAGAAGTAGGGCAATGTGTTTTGCGGTGTATTTTTACATATACCCATGCCGGGTGAGAGAAATATCTCTGTAAATTGACAACTTTGTATAAAATTTTTTAAAAAGTTGTCATTTACAGAGATATTTCTCACACTCAGCATGGGTATATGTAAAAACACACCCCAAAACACATTGCCTTACTTCTCCTGAGTACTGCGATACCACACGAGTGACACTTTTTTGCAGCCAAGATGCGTAAAGGGGCCCTAAAACCAATGAGTACCTTTAGGATTTCACAGGACATTTTTACGCATTTTGGATTCTCACGCTTTAGGGCCCCTAAAATGCCAGGGCAGTATAAATACCCCACATGTGACCCCAGTTTGGAAAGAAGACACCCCAAGATATTCCGTGAGGGGCATGGCGAGTTCACAGAAATTAATTTTTTTTGGCACAAGTTGATATTTTTTTTTTGTTTGTTTTTTTACAAAGTCTCATATTTCACTAACTTGTGACAAAAAATAAAATTTTACATGAACTCAACATACCCCTCACGGAATACCTTGGGGTGTCATCTTTCTAAAATGGGGTCACTTGTGGGGTATTTATACTGACCTGGCATTTTAGGGGCCCCTAAAGCGTGAGAAGAAGTCTGGAATCCAAATGTGTAAAAATGCCCTGTGAAATCCTAAAGGTACTCATTGGAATTTGGGCCCCTTTGCGCATCTTGGCTGCAAAAAAGTGTCACACATGTGGTATCGCCGTACTCAGGAGAAGTAGGGCAATGAGTTTTGGGGTGTATTTTTACACATAACCATGCTGGGTGTGAGAAATATCTCTGTAAACGACAACTTTTTAAATTGCCCTACTTCTCCTGAGTACGGCGATACCACATGAGTGACACTTTTTTGCAGCCTGGGTGCGCAAAGGGGCCCAAATTCCAACGAGTACCTTTAGCTTTTACATGGCTGCTCACAATTTAGCCCCACCCAAAATGCCAGAACAGTAAACACACCCCACAAATGACCCCATTTCGGAAAGTAGACACCCCAAGGTATTCACTGAGGGGCATAGTGAGTCCGTGGGAGATTTAATTTTTTTTTGCCAGAAGTTAGCAGAAATGGAAACTTTATTATTTTTATATTTTTCCTCAGAAAGTGTCATTTTCCGCTAACTTGTGAAAAAAAATGAAATCATACATGAACTCACCATGTCCCTCCGCGAATACTTTGGGGTGTCTTCTTTCTAAAATGGTGTCATTTGGGGGGTATTTATACTTTCCTGACATTCTAGCACCTAAAGAAACATGACCGGTGCTCAGAAAGTCAGAGCTGCTTCAAAATGCCGAAATTCACTTTTTTGCACCATAGTTTGTAAACGCTATAACTTTTACCCAAACCAATAAATATACCCTTATTGGATTTTTTTTTATCAAAGACATGTAGAACAATAAATTTTGAGAAAAATTTATATAGAAATGTATTTTTTTTTTTAAATTACAACAGAAATTGAAAAATGTCATTTTTTTGCAAAAATTTCGGTCATTTTTGATTAATAGCAAAAAAAGTTAAAATGTCAGCAGCAATGAAATACCACCAAATGAAAGCTCTATTAGTGAGAAGAAAAGGAGGTAAAATTCATTTGGGTGGTAAGTTGTATGATGGAGCAATAAACGGTGAAAATAGTGTAGTCCAGAATTGTAAAAAGTGGCCTGGTCATTAAGGGGGTTTAAGCTAGGGGGGCTGAAGTGGTTAATATTTTAAAACACACAGCACCTATATAAAATAAAGACAGGATAACAGCACAGCACAGCTTTGCAGAACAGCATAAATGTCCAGTTATCCAAACTTATTAACAGTTCAAGTCCTCAACATACAGTGTCAGACTGGAGTACCTAGGGCCCACCAGTAAAATTTATTTTGGGGGCCCACCGTATGGATACATTCAAATATAATAAATAATTTAACAAGTTTTTTTATATGAACATAGGCTGGTTGAGGTGCTGTACATTGAATATATGTATGTAGTGCAGTAATTCTAATGTTTTATGTGCCACTTGTGCAGGGGGTCGGAGACTAGGGGTCCACCTTGCTCAGGGGCCCACCGGGGGATTCCCCTGTACCCCTGTGGGCCAGTCCGAGCCTGTCAACATAAGTGACTATTTTATAAAGGGTGCCAATCAGCACTCTGCAGAATAACCCCCTTACATTTCCCCCTTACAATCCAAACAGTTGTTAATTAAGAAAATTGTTTCATTAGAATGAGTTGAGCACTACCCACAGGGGCAATTCTGAATGTCTATGCAACTCAAAACTACTGATGCATTTTAGTCAGGAACTTAAAATACATGTTTTTGCATACAGACCTGAAAAACAACTGATGTCTAGTGAATGCAGTTGCATCTGAAGATCTGTTTGTAGGGGAGGATCTATCAAAACTGTTGAGCATCAGTGTCAAAAGCTACATATCAGTCATGCAGATTGGACACTTTGTATTACAAAGCACACCTACTTTCATAATTTGCTTAAAAAGTGTGTAAACAAATTTAAAAAGCAAATTAATTCAGTTTTACATAGCTGTCGTTTTATTCCCCCCAGGTGTTACTGCAAGATCAAAGTTCTATGCAGGATTAATCCGATTTGAACAATATAGTTGCCAGATGTACAAATAATTTACTTAGGTGTAATTGGAGATCATTGTATATTGCTATTTAGCTAGGTGACTAGCACCTGTAAGTTTTTCATAATATATACTCTACTTACAGTATGACAAAAATGTTATTACAATTTAAAAATGATGTAGTGTTAGAAGATCAAAGTTAAAAGATAATTTTATAATGACACTCATGTTTAATGCCAGAATGTTGCTGTAATTGCGCACTATTATCTATATACATGCATGCTGTTAACTTGCATTTACATTGTCTTCTAAGCCAGAAAAAAAACGTAACATAACATGTTAAGCTTTGCCGCAAGAACACTAATCCAATTAGTTAAGTAAATTCACAGTTAGTGAGTCATTCGCAGTGATTCATGAAATGAGTAAAGGTACAAATGCAAGTAGTGATGACTAAGTAATTGCTGTGCGACTGAGAACCACACGGTAAAAGGCACATGTATTTCACTGGCGGGGTCATTTACTTACAGAAATATGACAAAGATTCTTTGTGCAACAATCTGCAACTTTTCCTTGCTCACCAAGCCTACAAAAGAGAACGTGGAGGGGTCGGTAGTACAGTCTCATTCATAATTTTCTATGCCTATTTTAGGCATAGAAAATGGCCTAAATCTACGCTAGCAATCCGCCGAAGTTATGTACAAGCCGACTCCTCTTCATAACTTTAGCAGATCAACCACCAGTGCAGGGCCTCAGTAAGACCGGCTTCTAAAACACCGATCCTAGTTAATGACCCCCGTCATTTTCATATGCTTCAACTGTATTGGCACAAAAGTGCAGCATTTAGAGGTAAACTGCATGAGTCTTTTTGTTGTGTATTTTTTTGGCCATGCAGCAATATGCATAACACATACACTACCTGTACAGGAACTCTAAGTTATACATTTTCATTAAACAGTTAAAGGCGTTTTCCAGTTTTTATTTTTACATTTTATTTGTTTACCAGCATAAGGACCCGGATTTGCACGGGTATATTTCATCTATTTCACTTAAGGTTTGTGTGTGTCGTTAAAAGATATCGACAGTATCCCCTATAACAGTGAACTCCACAGCCCCCACCCCTTAACATTGACCCCCTCACAGTGCCCAGGCTTCTTAAAATAGGACCTCCACAGCAGCCCATATCCTTAACTTTGACCTTTATAGAAGTCTGCCCCTTTAACAGTGAGTTTCACAGCACCCCACTCTCTTGAGAGTGACCTCCTCAGGGGCCCACCCTTTAACAGTGACATCCACAGCAGTTTCCCCTTCAATAGTGGTCCCTGCCCCCTTAACAGTGACCTCCACAGTGCCCACCCCTTTAACAGTGACCTCCAGAGTGCCCGGCCCTTTAACAGTGACCTCCACAGTGCACGCCCATTTAACAGTGACCTTCACAGTACCCGCCCCCTTAACAGTGACCTCCACAGTAAACTCCACTTTTACAGTGACCTCCACTGTGCTCGCCCCTTTAACAGTGATGTCCACAGTGCCCTCCCTTTAACAGTGACCTCCACAGTGAATGTCCCTTTAACAGTGACCTTCACAGTGCCCGCCTCTTTAACAGTGATCTCCATACTGCCTGCCCCTTTAACAGTAACCTCCACAGTGTCCGCCCCCTTAACAGTGACATCCACAATGAATGCCTCTTTAACAGTGACCTTCACAGTGCTCGCCCCCTTAACAGTGACCTCCACAGTGCCCACCCCTTTAACAGTAACCTTCACAGTGCCCGCCCCTTTCACAGTTACCTCCACATCAGCTGCCATTTTAATAGTGGCCCCTGCCACTTTAACAGTGTCATCCACAGCGCCCTGCCCCTTTAAAGCTGATCTGCAGCAGTGAAGAAAAATAGCTGGGTTGTTATGGAAACCTGGTGTAAAACTGTGTGTATGTGGAGACGAAGGACCCACAAGTTTCTATTGGCTTATAGGGGACATGTGACCGTGTGTATGGCAGTTGGGATATGAAGAGAAAGACCTGCAGGCTTCTATTGGCTAATGTAGGTTATGTGATGTGCCATATTTGTATTTTTTTGGGAATATCTCAGGAACGGTATGTCCTAGAGAGCTATGACCCTCACAAGATTTCTTTGCATGTAGCAAGGGATGTGTATACCAAGTTTCGGTGAATTCGATGGTTGCGTTTTTAAGTGATCGCGGGACATACATACATACATACATATATACGTCCTTTTTTTATATATAGATACAATAGGAAATCATACAATCTTCTCCTATACAGGTATTTAAAATTCTGCATAAATACCTTTTATATATCAGACAGTTGACACCTCTATGCAGAAGAATGGTATAACCTATGTGTCAGTCCTGTGTAATGTATCCATGCCCTAATGTCAGAAATTGCATGATGTGCAGGGTGTTACATGACTGATGGCATGTTTCAACATGGCATCAGTCATGTAACACCCTGCACATCATGCAATTTCTGACATTTAGTAAACTGTAATGTTACATGACATACCTGTGCTGCGTCAGCATACAGGACACATTTATGTGATAAATAAATAGGACTAGTGGGGGAATCATGATTGTGGTATGAGTGGCGAGCTAAGGGGGGGGGGTGTCAGTCCGCCCCACCCAGGTGACGGCTCTTAGGGGCTGCCAGAGGCCAGAAGCAATGAGCGCTTCTATGAATACAGATGGAAGCGCCTATTGCTGGAGCGCTGGGAGCTGATGTCCTGTCACTCCCCGCTCAGCTCCCCTTGCTTCTCCTCTTTGATTTTGATCATTTCAGTCATCTTGTTTAAAATTAAATCAAAGAGGCACTTGTAAGTCAGACAAATATAACATAACTAATAAAACAAAGGTGGCTACACTTGGTGTGATATATGAAGGTATCCTCAGGTGCTCACCTAATGTGCCCACACCCACTTGGGCATAGAATAAGGCTGAATGCACACGATCAGGATTGCGTGCGGATTTTCCGCGCGGATTTGCGTGCGGAAAATCCGCACCGTACATCTTGTACATTGTATTGTATGAGAATTTGAAATTCTCAATGCACACGATGCGGATTTTTTCAGCGCGGATTTTGACCTGCGGTGCGGATTTTAAAATCCGCAGCATGTCAATTCTTTTTTTTTTTCCTGTCCGGATATCTTGCGGATTTTCTCAATTCACTTCAATGGGGAGGATAAAATCCGGATGGTGCACGCACACAGTGCGGATTTTGATGCGGATCCGCATGCGGAAAATCCGCATGCAAATCCGCATGCAAATCCGCATGTAAATCCGCATGCAAATCCGCACCTATTGATGCGGATTTACCGCACGGATTTGCCTGCGAACACCGACGGATTTCAGTGCGGATTCTCCGCACATGAATCCTGAACGTGTGCATGTAGCCTTAACAAACCTTGATATAAGAGAGAAAGGAATAGGGGCAGCACTGAGCTATATCTGGGTTGTAACACTATATCAGTATGAATCTTGTTTAAAAATTATTAAAATATAAAAAAATTATTAAAAACTAAATTTTATTAAAGATTAATAGAATATCAATACACATCTGTCAGGTATGTTGTAAACGTGTTCCTTGCTGGATAAAACCACCTCCTTTTTCAGTATACAAGGCAACGTGAAAATAGTACCTGTGCACCTGGACTGTGCACATAAACAAATCAGGGCTAAATCTATGTGCAAATAAGCTGTGCAAACAAACTGTGCAAATACGCAATAAGCAGAATTAATATGACAGTGTACAAAAGGCTGGGCACCTCAGTGCATAAATCAGTGCAAATAGTGAAAAAAATATATCCAAAAAGTAACAAATCCAAAATCAAAAGTCCGTGTAAATAATGTGAACAGAGTTGTATCAAAAATCCAGTTTTAAAAGTCCACTTCGGCAGTGTACAAGCCGACACTGTATATACTTCTCAATATATAGTTTATGGGATTTCCTGCTCGTTCTTTGTTGAGGACCCAAATGGTTACCAATTGAATGAGAAGGAGTCTCCGATAAAGTGCAATATTTGTATAGATGCAATCTTAGCGTATCAGAAAAATGTTAACTTGCCTCCTGTGCACCAGAACATACCGGTGTGAACATGCAAACGTCCACTTCTCCCTGGCTTAGTAAAGTCGTCGGCCGTTGTGTTCACTCCCCTTTTCTTCCGTCCCACCGTCCCCCGGCCCCAGCTGCCTTACCTCCGCTCCTGTGTTCGGTCTCCGCTGAGAACTCTGCACGCCCGCGGCGTCCCGCTCGGCGTTCTGGACACACGTGGCGTCCCACGTGGTTACCTATATGGAGTCGGCTGGTGCTGGGTCCTAAAGTCCGTGATTTAATTTCTTTGTCCGTACTCTTTTTGGTAAATAAAATTACTTTGTTTTTCGTGAGGGACGTAGGAGGAACAATTATCACATAATCACCGCCAGTATCCCAGACGCGTTTCGGGGTTTAACCCCTTCTTCAGTGGATATTGGCGGTGAATGGCGGTCTGCATTTATATATAGTCTGCTGATTGGTTAATTGCACATGTAACTAGTCTCTGTCACTCAGAAACTAATAGCGTAACCAGATCTATATTGATACAACCTTATCTGCCCCTATATAAAAAATATTTTAATTAGATAATATAGTTATGCAAAATAAATAAAAACAAAACTAAGACAAAATACAATACAATCAATAAATTTATACTTGGAATATAAAAAATTTTTTTGAGGTTCTCAATCGGATTTAAGTCTGGTGACTGCGATGGCCACTTCAAAATGATCCAGCCTTTAATCTGCAACCATGCTCTAGTGGACTTGGAGGTATGCTTGGGATCATTGTCCTGTTGAAAGGTCCAACGTCTCCCAAGCCTCAGGTTTGTGACGGACTGCATCACATTTTCATCCAATATCTCCTGGTACTGAAGAGAATTCATGGTACCTTGCACACACTGAAGCTTCCCTGTACCTGTAGAAGCAAAACAGCCCCAAAGCATGATTGACCCCCCGCCATGCTTCACAGTAGGCAAGGTGTTCTTTTCTTCATAGGCCTTGTTCTTCCTCCTCCAAACATAGCGTTGATCCATGGGCCCAAACAGTTCTAACTTTGTTTCATCAGTCCACAGACCACTATCCTAAAACTTTTGTGGTTTGTCCACATGACTTTTGGCATACTGCAGTCGACTCTTCTTATTCTTTGGAGACAGCAAGGGGGTGCGCCTGGGAGTTCTGGCATGGAGGCCTTCATTACGCAGTGTGCGCCTTATTGTCTGAGCTGAAACTTCAGTACCCGCATCTGACAAATCTTTTTTCAGTTCCTCAGCAGTCACACGGGGACTTTTCTCCACTTTGCGCTTCAGGTAGCACACAGCATTCGAAGTCAGCATCTTCTTTCTGCCACGACCAGGTAGCGTTTCAACAGTGCCCTTTGCCTTGAATTTGCGAATGATGCTTCCTATGGTGTCTCTTGGTATGTTTAACATCTTTGCAATCTTCTTATAGCCATTGCCCTTCCTCTGAAGAGAAATCACCTCTTCTCTTGTCTTCCTGGACAATTCTCTTGACTTCACAATGTTTGTAAACACACCAGTAAATGTCTAGAAGGAGCTGAGTATCACAGTCATTTTACATCTGCCTAATTGGTGCTTATTATGCTTGATTGCTGCTCCTTGACATCCACAGGGGTTTTCAATACCTGATCGAAAACACTTGAATGAACCTCTGTTCTTAAGAGTGGTAGTCTTTACCCTGGGTTCACACCTGAGCGTTTCTGAGACGCGCGTTTCACGCGCATTTTTGTCGCGCGTATTACAGCACGTTTTTGCAAATAGGAAACGAGCGTCATACGCGCGTTTGTGACAATGGAGACCAATTGAAAAAGGCATATCTATACTTTAACGCGTGTTAAACGCGCGTTTTACACGCGTTTTACGCGCGTTCCCATTGAAGTCTATGGGTGCAAACGCGCAACAAAACGCCCCAAAGAAGCTGAAGAACTTCTTTGAGCATAGGGCGTTTTACAGCGCGTTCAAACGCGCTGTAAAACGCTCAGGTGAGAACCATGCCCATAGTGAAACATAAGTTTTCTCCTGTTGAGCGTTTTACAGCGCGTACGAACGCGCTGTAAAACGCGCAAGTTTGAACTGAGGGTTAAGGGGTTGAATAATTGTGTCAATGAAGAAATCACAAAAAAAACATTTAATACTGTATTACAAAAACAATTGACGTCATTTTAGATGCATTTGGTTCTTTAAAAAGTCCTTGTAAGATTTCATTCTGAAAACAATTACAAATGTACACTAAGTTCCCTAAAACCCTTTACAGCATTGGGGGTTGAATAATTTTGAAAACAGCTGTACATCATTGTGTGCCTGACTCTAAAGGATATTGTCATGTTGTTAAGCTTAGTGTAAACAAACAAACAGCACAGACAGAGATCTGCTCCTACAATGACAGACATGACATGTAGAGAATTATTCACCGGCGAACAGTTCCCGGCGAACATAGCTTGCTCACGTTCGCCGCGGCGGGTGAAAATATGCGATGTACGGTCCGTCCCCTATACAACATCATTGAGCAAACTGTAACCCTGTACCTCACAGTCAGCAGACACATTCCAGCCAATCAGCAGCATACCCTCCCTCCCAGACCCTCCCATCTCCTGCACAGCATCCATTTTAGATTCATTTGGAAGATGCAGTCTTAGTGAGCGGAGGGACAGTGTAGTTGCTGATGATTTAATTGGGAAATCGATAGCTAGGCTAGTGTATTCAGTGTCCACTCCAGTCCTGAAAGACTCATCTGATCTCTGCTGTAAAGACAGCGTCCTGATAGCACCCCAAAAAGCCCTTTTTAGGGCTGCTACATTAGTCTGCTTTTTTTTTTATATACATATATATTGAAGTTGCCTGGCCTGCCTGTGTGTGAGGAGCTGCCCACAGACTGTAGTGTGCCCACAGCCAGTGCCCACCACTCACACCGTGTGGCACAGGACTTTGCATTAAAAAAAAAGCATTTAATTTTTACCCTTTAATCTAAGGTTAGTTGCCTGCCAGTGTGTCAGGCCGACTTCCACTGACTGTGGTGTCCCCACTGCCAGTGCCCACCACTCATACCGGCTGGCACAGGACTTTGCATAAAAAAAGGCATTTAATTTTTACACTTTAGTCTAATTTCAGTTGCTTGACAGCTGCCAGTGTGTGTCAGGCCGACTTCCACAGACTGTAGTGTGCCCACTGCCAGTGCCCACCACACATACCGGGTGGCACAGTAGCTTGCCGATAAATAAAGCATTTAATTTTTACACTTTAGTCTAATTTCAGTTGCTTGCCTGCTGCCAGTGTGTGTCAGGCCGACTTCCACTGACTGTGGTGTCCCCACTGCCAGTGCCCACCACTCATACCGGCTGGCACAGGACTTTGCATAAAAAAAGGCATTTAATTTTTACACTTTAGTCTAATTTCAGTTGCTTGACAGCTGCCAGTGTGTGTCAGGCCGACTTCTACAGACTATAGTGTGCCCACTGCTAGTGCCTACCACTCATACAGGGTGGCACAGGACTTTGCAATAAAAAAAAGGCATTTAATTTTTACACTTTAGTCTAATTTCAGTTGCTTGCCTGCTGCCAGTATGTGTCAGGAAATTATATCATGGGAGCAACACAAATTCTAAAACGTAGCTTTTACTAATCAATGTAAAAAAGCCCCACACACACAAGACACAGACATAACACACAACGAGTAATCCGTCTGCACATGCGGCACAAAGGTACAATGCGTGGTATATGGGCAGAGAGGCCTAATATATGAGCCCTATTAAGCCCTACTTGGCCTGTTGTGCCCTATGTGCAAAAGAAATCACGGGGTCCAAAAAGCCCCGCAAGGGGTGGCCACGTGCTGGAACCTGACCCTAGGTATCTGACCCTAGTAAGGTCTCTGAGGGGAGATTGCTCTCACACTATGGATACCAAGGTCCAGTCAGCCAAATATACAGTCAGGGAAGACAAAGTCTCCCCAGGTGCAAAAAAGAAAAAGAAGCGTCCCAACGCGTTTCATCGCAAGGACTGCACCAGTATACAAGGGGAACTAAGAATCATCAGGGGACGCAAAAACCACCTTGTATACACAAAAGAGAGAGTCCCTGGCTCCAACGGTCAAAAGAAAGGGCCAAGGAACATATAAATCCACAGAGTCGTGGCCATAGAGGTAAAAGGATACACATAGTCTACATGGCTATCCTACAGTAGAGGAGTGGCGTGTAGCGAAAAACCTCCTGGAGGAACACTCCTGTAAAAGAGAAACCCATAAACAAATGTCATCTATTATTGACTCAGTTAAACAACCTAATGACCACCTTCCATAGATCAAAAGTCAAAGTGGTTACTCACAAGAATGCCCAAGGGTCAGGGTGTGTGGCCTCCGGTCAGGAGAGTCATAGGTGCCTTGTTCGCACGTCAAAGCCCCATTATCCGGGTGTCCCTATCTGTGCAGTGGGACTCACCCAGTATACATAGGCTAGGTAATGAGGGGGCGGATATCTCGGTCACGCCACCTGACTCCTCAAGGTGTGCGGCGCCGGATCGCGCATGCTCAGTATCGAGATCCGGACGCCGAACGAGGAGACACGTGCAAGCGGCCGGGAATGACGTCGCCTGTACGCCGCATCTCGGGAGTTCGGCGCACAGGGAAGACGTCAGGGGGCGGTGCTGGTGCGGACCAAGGAGTTCCCAAGTCCGCCCCAGAACATCAGTCACGCCGATGTAGGTAGTTCCAGATGATCACACCAGCCATACGGTGGTTGGAAGGAGGAGCGGAGCAAAATGTACATGGACCGCTACAACTTTTATATTCCACCACCACCACACGGGATATAGTGAGGATAGAGCCCGAGTGGTATATTGTGTAGGACATTTATAAGGCAGCAAAATTGGCAGCTGGAATCAGACAAGCCACTTATAGATGAATGGTCACATTTAGTGGCCAAGTGGCAAATAGGCCCCTAACCACATATCACTACAGGTAGGGACTAAAATTCAGTTGTTCATTTAACCCATGGGGGCTGGGGGTATTGAGTCTAAAGATCCACCATACTTCTTTCTGGAGGATCTTTTGTCCCAATCCCCCACGTTCTGGTCTCCGCACACGTTCAATTCCCATAAAGGACACTGCCGACATTCGGCCGGCATGGTGAATCTGCACATGACGCGCCACTGGGGTATCTCTGTTATTTCTGATGTCCCCAGGTGTTCACTCACTCGTTTTCGCAATTCCCTCCGAGTTTTCCCTACATATTTGAGGCCGCACTCACAGGTACACAAATAGATGATACCAGTAGTGCGGCAATTGATAAAGTCCTTTATGTAGTAAGTCCTGTCGTCTGGGTCACCCTTAAATGTTTTTCCGGGTTGGAGATATTTGCAGAACGAGCAATGGCCACATCTATAACAGCCCTGTGGTGGGCCCTGAAGCCATGTTGTCGGTCTCGTGTCCTTAGATGTAAAATGGCTACGTACACATTGGTCCCTTACATTCATTCCTCTCCTGAATGTAAGTGAGGCATGAGGACTCAGTACCTCAGAAAGATCGGGGTCCATTAGAAGCATGCCCCAATGACTTTCAAGGATTTGTCGAATCCTGGGTGCGGCCATATCGAAGGTGCCAATCACCCTTATGCGTCTGGGGGTACTGTGTTAGTTTTCACGTTAGGATGTAACAGGGCCGTCCTGTCGCATCCAAGAGCCCGTTTATAGGCCGCTTTCAAGATGCAGTCAGGGTAACCACGGGCCCCCCACAGTACCCCCCAGACGCATAAGGGTGATTGGCACCTTCGATATGGCCGCACCCAGGATTCGACAAATCCTTGAAAGTCATTGGGGCATGCTTCTAATGGACCCCGATCTTTCTGAGGTACTGAGTCCTCATGCCTCACTTACATTCAGGAGAGGAATGAATGTAAGGGACCAATGTGTACGTAGCCATTTTACATCTAAGGACACGAGACCGACAACATGGCTTCAGGGCCCACCACAGGGCTGTTATAGATGTGGCCATTGCTCGTTCTGCAAATATCTCCAACCCGGAAAAACATTTAAGGGTGACCCAGACGACAGGACTTACTACATAAAGGACTTTATCAATTGCCGCACTACTGGTATCATCTATTTGTGTACCTGTGAGTGCGGCCTCAAATATGTAGGGAAAACTCGGAGGGAATTGCGAAACGAGTGAGTGAACACCTGGGGACATCAGAAATAACAGAGATACCCCAGTGGCGCGTCATGTGCAGATTCACCATGCCGGCCGAATGTCGGCAGTGTCCTTTATGGGAATTGAACGTGTGCGGAGACCAGAACGTGGGGGATTGGGACAAAAGATCCTCCAGAAAGAAGTATGGTGGATCTTTAGACTCAATACCCCCAGCCCCCATGGGTTAAATGAACAACTGAATTTTAGTCCCTACCTGTAGTGATATGTGGTTAGGGGCCTATTTGCCACTTGGCCACTAAATGTGACCATTCATCTATAAGTGGCTTGTCTGATTCCAGCTGGCAATTTTGCTGCCTTATAAATGTCCTACACAATATACCACTCGGGCTCTATCCTCACTATATCCCGTGTGGTGGTGGTGGAATATAAAAGTCGTAGCGGTCCATGTACATTTTGCTCCGCTCCTCCTTCCAACCACCGTATGGCTGGTGTGATCATCTGGAACTACCTACATCGGCGTGACTGATGTTCTGGGGCGGACTTGGGAACTCCTTGGTCCGCACCAGCACCGCCCCCCCTGACGTCTTCCCTGTGCGCCGAACTCCCGAGACGCGGCGTACAGGCGACGTCATTCCCCGGCCGCTTGCACGTGTCTCCTCGTTCGGCGTCCGGATCTCGATACTGAGCATGCGCGATCCGGCGCCGCACACCTTGAGGAGTCAGGTGACGTGACCGAGATATCCGCCCCCCTCATTACCTAGCCTATGTATACTGGGTGAGTCCCACTGCACAGATAGGGACACCCGGATAATGGGGCTTTGACGTGCGAACAAGGCACCTATGACTCTCCTGACCGGAGGCCACACACCCTGACCCTTGGGCATTCTTGTGAGTAACCACTTTGACTTTTGATCTATGGAAGGTGGTCATTAGGTTGTTTAACTGAGTCAATAATAGATGACATTTGTTTATGGGTTTCTCTTTTTACAGGAGTGTTCCCTCCAGGAGGTTTTTCGCTACACGCCACTCCTCTACTGTAGGATAGCCATGTAGACTATGTGTATCCTTTTACCTCTATGGCCACGACTCTGTGGATTTATATGTTCCTTGGCCCTTTCTTTTGACCGTTGGAGCCAGGGACTCTCTCTTTTGTGTATACAAGGTGGTTTTTGCGTCCCCTGATGATTCTTAGTTCCCTTGTATACTGGTGCAGTCCTTGCGATGAAACGCGTTGGGACGCTTCTTTTCTTTTTGCACCTGGGGAGACTTTGTCTTCCCTGACTGTATGTTGGCTGACTGGACCCTGGTATCCATAGTGTGAGAGCAATCTCCCTCAGAGACCTTACTAGGGTCAGATACCTAGGGTCAGGTTCCAGCACGTGGCCACCCCTTGCGGGGCTTTTTGGACCCCGTGATTTCTTTTGCACATAGGGCACAACAGGCCAAGTAGGGCTTAATAGGGCTCATATATTAGGCCTCTATGCCCATATACCACGCATTGTACCTTTGTGCCGCATGTGCAGACGGATTACTCGTTGTGTGTTATGTCTGTGTCTTGTGTGTGTGGGGCTTTTTTACATTGATTAGTAAAAGCTACGTTTTAGAATTTGTGTTGCTCCCATGATATAATTTTCTGACAGCAGTCTGAGTAACATACAGGGCTGAGACTATACGTTTCACTTGAGCCCTGATATCCTCCTGTTTGTGCAGTATGTGTCAGGCCGACTTCCACTGACTGTAGTGTGCCCACTGCCAGTGCCCACCACTCATACCGGGTGGCACAGTAGCTTGCCGATAAATAAGGCATTTCATTTTTACACTTTAGTCTAATTTCAGTTGCTTGCCTGCTGTCAGTGTGTGTCAGGCTGTCTTCTACAGACTGTAGTGTGCCCACTGCCATTGCCCACCACTCATACCGGGCAACATAGTAGCTTGGCGATAAATAAGGCATTTAATTTTTACACTTTAGTCTAATTTCAGTTGCTTGACTGCTGCCAGTGTGTGTCAGGCTGACTTCCACAGTCTGTAGTGTGCCGACTGCCAGTGCCCACCACTCATACCGGGTGGCACAGGACTTTGCATCAAAACAAGGCATTTAATTTTTACAATTTAGTCTAATTTCAGTTGCTTGCCTGCTGCCAGTGTGTGTCAGGCCGACTTCCCCTGACTTTAGTGCGCCCACTGCCAGTGCCCAAAACTCATATCGTGTGGCACAGGACTTTGCATCACAAAAAGGCATTTCATTTTTACACTTTAGTCTAATTTCAGTTGCTTGCCTGCTGCCAGTGTGTGACAGGCCGACTTCCACAGACTGTAGTGTGCCCACTCCCAATGCCCACCACTCATATCGTGTGGCACAGGACTTTGCAACAAAAAAATGCATTTCATTTTTACACTTTAGTCTAATTTCAGTTGCTTGCCTGCTGCCAGTATGTGTCAGTCCGACATCTACAGACAATAGTGTTCCCACTGCTAGTGCCCACCACTCATACCGGGTGGCGCAGTAGCTTGCCGATAAATGAGGCATTTCATTTTTACACTTTAGTCTAATTTCAGTTGCTTGCCTGCTGCCAGTGTCTGTCAGGCCGTCTTCCACAGACTGTAGTGTGCCCACTGCCAGTGCCCACCACTCATACCGGGTGGCACAGGACATTGCATCAAAAAAAGGAATTTCATTTTTACAGTTTAGTCTAATTTCAGTTGCTTGCCTGCTGCCAGTGTGTGTCAGGCCGACTTCTACAGACTGTAGTGTGCTCACTGCCAGTGCCCACCACTCATAGCGGGTGGCACAGTAGCTTGCCGATAAATAAGGCATTTCATTTTTACACTTTAGTCTAATTTCAGTTGCTTGCCTGCTGCCAGTGTGTGTCAGGCCGACTTCCACAGACTGTAGTTTGCCCACTGCTAGTGCCAACCACTCATATCGTGTGGCACAGGACTTTGCATCACAAAAAGGCATTTCATTTTTACACTTTAGTCTAATTTCAGTTGCTTGCCTGCTGCCAGTGTGTGTCAGGCCGTCTTCCACAGACTGTAGTGTGCCCACTGCAAGTGCCCACCACTCATACCGGGTGGCACAGGACTTTGCATCAAAAAAAGGAATTTCATTTTTACAGTTTAGTCTAATTTCAGTTGCTTGCCTGCTGCCAGTGTGTGTCAGGCCGATTTCCACTGACTGTAGTGTGCCCACTGCCAGTGCCCACCACTCATACCATGTGGCACAGGACTTTGCAGCAAAAAAAGGCATTTAATTTTTACACTTTAGTCTAATTTCAGTTGCTTGCCTGCTGCCAGTGTGTGTCAGGCCGATTTCCACTGACTGTAGTGTGCCCACTGCCAGTGCCCACCACTCATACCATGTGTCACAGGACTTTGCAGCAAAAAAAGGCATTTAATTTTTACACTTTAGTCTAATTTAAGTTGCTTGCCTGCTGCCAGTGTGTGTCAGGCCGACTTCCACTGAATTTAGTGCTAACAGTGCCAGTGCCCACCACCCATACCGTGTAGCACAGGACTTTGCATCAAACAAAGCATTTCATTTTCACACTTTAGTCTAATTTCAGTTGCTTGCCTGCGGCCAGTGTGTCAGGCCGACTTCTACAGACTATAGTGTGCCCACTGCCAGTGCCCACCACTCATATTGGGTGGCACAGTAGCTTGCCAATAAATAAGGCATTTCATTTTTACACTTTAGCCTAATTTCAGTTGCTTGCCTGCTGCCAGTGTGTGTCAGACCGACTTCCACAGAGTGTAGTGTGCCCACTGCCAGTGCCCACCACTCATACCGTGTGGCACAGGACTTTGCATCAAAAAAAGGAATTTCATTTTTACACTTTAGTCTAATTTCAGTTGCTTGCCTGCTGCCAGTGTGTGTCAGACGGACTTCCACTGACTTTAGTGCGACCACTTCCAGTGCCCACCACTCATACCGTGTAGCACATGACTTTGCATCAAACAAGGCATTTAATTTTTACACTTTAGTCTAATTTCAGTTGCTTGCCTGCTGCCAGTGTGTGTCAGGCCGACTTCTACAGACTATAGTGTGCCCACTGCCAGTGCCCACCACTTATATCGGGTGGCACAGTAGCTTGCCGATAAATAAGGCATTTCATTTTTACACTTTAACCGAATTTCAGTTGCTTGCCTGCTGGCAGTGTGTGTCAGGCAGACTTCTACAGACTGTAGTGTGCCCACTGCCTGTGCCCACCTCTCATACCGGGGGCACAGTAGCTTGCCGATAAATAAGGCATTTCATTTTTACACTTTAATCTAATTTCAGTTGCTTGCCTGCTGCCAGTGTGTGTCAGACCGACTTCCACAGAGTGTAGTGTGCCCACTGCCAGTGCCCACCACTTATACCGTGTGGCACAGGACTTTGCATCAAAAAAAGGAATTTCATTTTTACACTTTAGTCTAATTTCAGTTGCTTGACTGCTGCCAGTGTGTGTCAGGCAGACTTCCACTGACTTTAGTGCGACCACTTCCAGTGCCCACCACTCATACCGTGTAGCACATGACTTTGCATCAAACAAGGCATTTAATTTTTACACTTTAGTCTAATTTCAGTTGCTTGCCTGCTGCCAGTGTGTGTCAGGCCGACTTCTACAGACTATAGTGTGCCCACTGCCAGTACCCACCACTTATATCGGGTGGCACAGTAGCTTGCCGATAAATAAGGCATTTCATTTTTACACTTTAACCTAATTTCAGTTGCTTGCCTGCTGGCAGTGTGTGTCAGGCAGACTTCTACAGACTGTAGTGTGCCCACTGCCTGTGCCCACCTCTCATACCGGGGGCACAGTAGCTTGCCGATAAATAAGGCATTTCACTTTTACACTTTAGTCTAATTTCAGTTGCTTGCCTGCTGCCAGTGTGTGTCAGACCGACTTCCACAGAGTGTAGTGTGCCCACTGCCAGAGCCCACCACTTATACCGTGTGGCACAGGACTTTGCATCAAAAAAAGGAATTTCATTTTTACACTTTAGTCTAATTTCAGTTGCTTGCCTGCTGCCAGTGTGTGTCAGGCGGACTTCCACTGACTTTAGTGCGACCACTTCCAGTGCCCACCACTCATACCGTGTAGCACATGACTTTGCATCAAACAAGGCATTTAATTTTTACACTTTAGTCTAATTTCAGTTGCTTGCCTGCTGCCAGTGTGTGTCAGGCCGACTTCTACAGACTGTAGTGTGCCCACTGCCAGTGCCCACCTCTCATACCGGGTGGCACAGTAGCTTGCCGATAAATAAGGCATTTCATTTTTACACTTTAGTCTGATTTCAGTTGCTTGCCTGCTGCCAGTGTGTGTCAGACCGACTTCCACAGAGTGTAGTGTGCCCACTGCCAGTGCCCACCACTCATACCGTGTGGCACAGGACTTTGCATCAAAAAACGGAATTTCGTTTTTACACTTTAGTCTAATTTCAGTTGCTTGCCTGCTGCCAGTGTGTGTCAGGCCGACTTCCACTGACTGTAGTGTGCCCACTGCAAGTGCCCACCACTCATACCTTGTGGCACAGGACTTTGCATCAAACAAGGCATTAAATTCTTAAACTTTAGTCTAATTTCAGTTGCTTTCCTGCTGCCAGTGTGTGTCAGGCCGACTTCTACAGACTGTAGTGTGCCCACTGCCAGTGCCCACCTCTCATACCGGGTGGCACAGTAGCTTGCCGATAAATAAGGCATTTCATTTTTACACTTTAGTCTGATTTCAGTTGCTTGCCTGCTGCCAGTGTGTGTCAGACCGACTTCCACAGAGTGTAGTGTGCCCACTGCCAGTGCCCACCACTCATACCGTGTGGCACAGGACTTTGCATCAAAAAACGGAATTTCATTTTTACACTTAAGTCTAATTTCAGTTGCTTGCCTGCTGCCAGTGTGTGTCAGGCCGACTTCCACTGAATTTAAGGCGACCACTGCCAGTGCCCACCACCCATACCATGTAGCACAGGACTTTGCATCAAACAAGGCATTTAAATTTTACACTTTAGTCTAATTTCAGTTGCTTGCCTGCTGCCAGTGTGTGTCAGGCCGACTTCCACTGACTTTAGTGCGACCTCTGCCAGTGCCCACCACCCATAACGTGTAGCAAATGACTTTGCATCAAACAAGGCATTAAATTCTTACACTTTAGTCTAATTTCAGTTGCTTGCCTGCTGCCAGTGTGTGTCAGGCAGACTTCCACTGACTTTAGTGCGACCACTGCCAGTGCCCACCACCCATATTGTGTAGCAAAGGACTTTGCATCAAACAAGGCATTTCATTTTTACACTTTAGTCTAATTTCAGTTGCTTGCCTGCTGCCAGTGTGTGTCAGGCCGACTTCTACAGACTAAAGTGTGCCCACTGCCAGTGCCCACCACTTATATCGGGTGGCACAGTAGCTTGCCGATAAACAAGGTATTTCATTTTTACACTTTACTCTAATTTCATTTGTTGTCTGCTGCCAGTGTGTCAGGCCGAATTCCACAGACTGTAGTGTGCCCAATGCCAGTGCCCACCATCATTCCGTGTGGCAAAGGACTTTCTGCCTGCTCAGTGTGTGTCAGGCCGAATTCCACAGACTGTAGTGTGCCACTGCCAGTGCCCACCCTCATTCCGTGTGGCAAAGGACTTTGCATCAAAAAGCCATTTCATTTTTACAGTTAAGTCTAATTTCAGTTGCTTGCCTGCTGCCAGTGTGTGTCAGGCAGATTTCCACTGACTGTAGTGTGCCCACTGCCAGTGCCCGCCACTCATAGCGGGTGGCACAGTAGCTTGCCGATAAATAAGGCATTTCATTTTTACACTTTAGTCTAATTTCAGTTGCTTGTCTGCTGCCAGTGTGTGTCAGGCCGACATCTACAGACAATAGTGTGCCCACTGCTAGTGCCCACCACTCATACCGGGTGGCACAGTAGCTTGCCAATAAATAAGGCATTTCATTTTTACACTTTAGTCTAATTTCAGTTGCTTACCTGCTGCCAGAGTGTGTCAGGCCGACTTCTACAGACTGTAGTGTGCCCACTGCCAGTGCCTACCACTCATACCGGGTGGCACAGTAGCTTGCCGATAAATGAGGCATTTCATTTTTACACTTTAGTCTAATTTCAGTTACTTCCCTGCTGCCAGTGTGTGTCAGGCAGTCTTCCACAGACTGTAGTGTGCCCACTGCCAGTGCCCACCACTCATACCGGGTGGCACAGGACTTTGCATCAAACAAGGCATTTAAATTTTACACTTTAGTCTAATTTCAGTTGCTTGCCTGCTGCCAGTGTGTGTCAGGCCGACTTCCACTGACTTTAGTGCGACCTCTGCCAGTGCCCACCACCCATAACGTGTAGCAAATGACTTTGCATCAAACAAGGCATTAAATTCTTACACTTTAGTCTAATTTCAGTTGCTTGCCTGCTGCCAGTGTGTGTCAGGCAGACTTCCACTGACTTTAGTGCGACCACTGCCAGTGCCCACCACCCATATTGTGTAGCAAAGGACTTTGCATCAAACAAGGCATTTCATTTTTACACTTTAGTCTAATTTCAGTTGCTTGCCTGCTGCCAGTGTGTGTCAGGCCGACTTCTACAGACTAAAGTGTGCCCACTGCCAGTGCCCACCACTTATATCGGGTGGCACAGTAGCTTGCCGATAAACAAGGTATTTCATTTTTACACTTTAGTCTAATTTCATTTGCTTGTCTGCTGCCAGTGTGTGTCAGGCCGAATTCCACAGACTGTAGTGTGCCCACTGCCAGTGCCCACCACTCATTCCGTGTGGCAAAGGACTTTGCATCAAAAAAGCCATTTCATTTTTACAGTTAAGTCTAATTTCAGTTGCTTGCCTGCTGCCAGTGTGTGTCAGGCCGATTTCCACTGACTGTAGTGTGCCCACTGCCAGTGCCCGCCACTCATAGCGGGTGGCACAGTAGCTTGCCGATAAATAAGGCATTTCATTTTTACACTTTAGTCTAATTTCAGTTGCTTGTCTGCTGCCAGTGTGTGTCAGGCCGACATCTACAGACAATAGTGTGCCCACTGCTAGTGCCCACCACTCATACCGGGTGGCAAAGTAGCTTGCCAATAAATAAGGCATTTCATTTTTACACTTTAGTCTAATTTCAGTTGCTTACCTGCTGCCAGAGTGTGTCAGGCCGACTTCTACAGACTGTAGTGTGCCCACTGCCAGTGCCTACCACTCATAACGGGTGGCACAGTAGCTTGCCGATAAATGAGGCATTTCATTTTTACACTTTAGTCTAATTTCAGTTGCTTCCCTGCTGCCAGTGTGTGTCAGGCAGTCTTCCACAGACTGTAGTGTGCCCACTGCCAGTGCCCACCACTCATACCGGGTGGCACAGGACTTTGCATCAAAAAAAGGAATTTCATTTTTACAGTTTAGTCTAATTTCAGTTGCTTGCCTGCTGCCAGTGTGTGTCAGGCCGATTTCCACTGACTGTAGTGTGCCCACTGCCAGTGCCCGCCACTCATAGCGGGTGGCACAGTAGCTTGCCGATAAATAAGGCATTTCATTTTTACACTTTAGTCTAATTTCAGTTGCTTGCCTGCTTTCAGTGGTGTCAGGCCGACTTCCCCTGACTTTAGTGCGCACACTGCCACTGTCGACCACTCAAACCGTGTCGCACACGACTTTGCATCAAAAAAAGGCATTTCATTGTTATACTTTAGTCTAATTTCAGTTACTTGCCTGATGCCAATGTGTGTCAGGCAAAATTCCACTGACTGTAGTGTGCCCACTGCCAGTGCCCACCACTCATACCGTGTGGCACAGGACTTTGCAACAAAAAAAGGCATTTAATTTTTACACTTTAGTCTAATTTCAGTTGCTTGCCTGCTTTCAGTGGTGTCAGGCCGACTTTCCCTGACTTTAGTGCGCCCACTGCCACTGCCGACCACTCAAACCGTGTCGCACACGACTTTGCATCAAAAAAAGGCATTTCAGTTTTATACTTTAGTCTAATTTCAGTTACTTGCCTGCTGCCAGTGTGTGTCAGGCCGAATTCCACTGACTGTAGTGTGCCCACTGCCAGTGCCCACCACTCATACCGTGTGGCACAGGACTTTGCAACAAAAAAAGGCATTTCATTTTTAAACTTTAGTCTAATTTCAGTTGCTTGCCTGCTGCCAGTGTGTGTCAGGCCGACTTCCACTGACTTTAGTGCGACCACTGCCAGTGCCCACCACTCATATCGTGTGGCACAGGATTTTGCATAAAACAAAGGCATTTAATATTTACACTTTAGTCTAATTTCAGTTCTTGCCTGCTGCCAGTGTGTGTCAGGCCGACTTCCACAGACTGTAGTGTCCCCACTGCCAGTGCCCACCACTCATACTGGGTGGCACAGGACTTTGCATCAAAAAAAGGCATTTCATTTTTACACTTTAGTCTACAGTAATTTCAGTTGCTTGCCTGCTGCCAGTAGTGTCAGGCCGACTTCCACTGACTTTAGTGCGCCCACTGCCGAACCACTCAAACCATGTCGCACACGACTTTGCATCAAAAAAAGGCATTTCATTTTTACACTTTAGTCTAATTTCAGTTGCTTGCCTGCTGCCAGTGTGTGTCAGGCCGACTTCCACTGGCTGTAGTGTGCCCACGGCCAGTGCCCACCACTCATATCGTGTGGCACAGGACTTTGTATAAAAAAAGGCATTTAATTTTTACACTTTAGTCTAATTTCAGTTCCTTGCCTGCTGCCAGTGTGTGTCAGGCCGACTTCCACTGACTGTACTGTGCCCACTGCCAGTGCCCACCACTCATCCTGGGTGGCACAGTAGCTTGCCGATAAATATGGTATTTCATTTTTACACTTTAGTCTAATTTCAGTTGCTTGCCTACTGTCAGTGTGTGTCAGGCCGACTTCTACAGACTGTAGTGTGCCCACTGCCAGTGCTCACCACTCATACCGGGTGGCCCAGTAGCTTGCAGATAAATACGGCATTTAATTTTTACACTTTATTCTAATTTCAGTTGCTTGCCTGCTGCCAGTGTGTGTCAGGCCGACTTCCACAGAATGTAGTGTGCCCAATGTCAGTGCGCACCGCTCATAACGGGTGGCACAGTAGCTTGCCGATAAATAAGTCATTTCATTTTTACACTTTACTCTAATTTCAGTTGGTTGCCTGCTGCCAGTGGTGTCAAGCCGACTTCCCCTGACTTTAGTGCGCCCACTGCCAGTGCCCACCACTCATACCGGGTGGCACAGGACTTTGCATCAAAAAAAGGCATTTCATTTTTACATGTTAGTCTATATTCAGTTGCTTGTCTGCTGCCAGTGTGTGTCAGGCCGACTTCCACAGATTGTAGTGTGCCAACTGCCAGTGCCCACCACTCATACTGGGAGGCACAGGACTTTGCAGCAAAAAAAGGCATTTAATTTTTACACTTTAGTCTAATTTCAGTTGCTTGCCTGCTGCCAGTGTGTGTCAGACCGACTTCCACAGAGTGTAGTGTGCCCACTGCCAGTGCCCACTACTAATACCGTGTGGCACAGGACTTTGCATCAAAAAACGGAATTTCATTTTTACACTTAAGTCTAATTTCAGTTTCTTGCCTGCTGCCAGTGTGTGTCAGGCCGACTTCCACTGAATTTAAGGCGACCACTGCCAGTGCCCACCACCCATACCATGTAGCACAGGACTTTGCATCAAACAAGGCATTTAAATTTTACACTTTAGTCTAATTTCAGTTGCTTGCCTGCTGCCAGTGTGTGTCAGGCCGACTTCCACTGACTTTAGTGCGACCACTGCCAGTGCCCACCACCCATAACGTGTAGCAAATTACTTTGCATCAAACAAGGCATTAAATTCTTACACTTTAGTCAAATTTCAGTTGCTTGCCTGCTGCCAGTGTGTGTTAGGCCGACTTCCACTGACTTTAGTGCGACCACTGCCAGTGCCCACCACCCATATTGTGTAGCAAAGGACTTTGCATCAAACAAGGCATTTCATTTTTACACTTTAGTCTAATTTCAGTTGCTTGCCTGCTGCCAGTGTGTGTCAGGCCGACTTCTACAGACTAAAGTGTGCCCACTGCCAGTGCCCACCACTTATATCGGGTGGCACAGTAGCTTGCCGATAAACAAGGTATTTCATTTTTACACTTTAGTCTAATTTCATTTGCTTGTCTGCTGCCAGTGTGTGTCAGGCCGAATTCCACAGACTGTAGTTTGCCCACTGCCAGTGCCCACCACTCATTCCGTGTGGCAAAGGACTTTGCATCAAAAAAAGCCATTTCATTTTTACAGTTAAGTCTAATTTCAGTTGCTTGCCTGCTGCCAGTGTGTGTCAGGCCGATTTCCACTGACTGTAGTGTGCCCACTGCCAGTGCCCGCCACTCATAGCGGGTGGCACAGTAGCTTGCCGATAAATAAGGCATTTCATTTTTACACTTTAGTCTAATTTCAGTTGCTTGTCTGCTGCCAGTGTGTGTCAGGCCGACATCTACAGACAATAGTGTGCCCACTGCTAGTGCCCACCACTCATACCGGGTGGCACAGTAGCTTGCCAATTAATAAGGCATTTCATTTTTACACTTTAGTCTAATTTCAGTTGCTTACCTGCTGCCAGAGTGTGTCAGGCCGACTTCTACAGACTGTAATGTGCCCACTGCCAGTGCCTACCACTCATAACGGGTGGCACAGTAGCTTGCCGATAAATGAGGCATTTCATTTTTACACTTTAGTCTAATTTCAGTTGCTTCCCTGCTGCCAGTGTGTGTCAGGCAGTCTTCCACAGACTGTAGTGTGCCCACTGCCAGTGCCCACCACTGATACCGGGTGGCACAGGACTTTGCATCAAACAAGGCATTTAAATTTTACACTTTAGTCTAATTTCAGTTGCTTGCCTGCTGCCAGTGTGTGTCAGGCCGACTTCCACTGACTTTAGTGCGACCTCTGCCAGTGCCCACCACCCATAACGTGTAGCAAATGACTTTGCATCACACAATGCATTAAATTCTTACACTTTAGTCTAATTTCAGTTGCTTGCCTGCTGCCAGTGTGTGTCAGGCAGACTTCCACTGACTTTAGTGTGACCACTGCCAGTGCCCACCACCCATATTGTGTAGCAAAGGACTTTGCATCAAACAAGGCATTTCATTTTTACACTTTAGTCTAATTTCAGTTGCTTGCCTGCTGCCAGTGTGTGTCAGGCCGACTTCTACAGACTAAAGTGTGCCCACTGCCAGTGCCCACCACTTATATTGGGTGGCACAGTAGCTTGCCGATAAACAAGGTATTTCATTTTTACACTTTAGTCTAATTTCATTTGCTTGTCTGCTGCCAGTGTGTGTCAGGCCGAATTCCACAGACTGTAGTGTGCCCACTGCCAGTGCCCACCACTCATTCCGTGTGGCAAAGGACTTTGCATCAAAAAAAGCCATTTCATTTTTACAGTTAAGTCTAATTTCAGTTGCTTGCCTGCTGCCAGTGTGTGTCAGGCCGATTTCCACTGACTGTAGTGTGCCCACTGCCAGTGCCCGCCACTCATAGCGGGTGGCACAGTAGCTTGCCGATAAATAAGGCATTTCATTTTTACACTTTAGTCTAATTTCAGTTGCTTGTCTGCTGCCAGTGTGTGTCAGGCCGACATCTACAGACAATAGTGTGCCCACTGCTAGTGCCCACCACTCATACCGGGTGGCACAGTAGCTTGCCAATAAATAAGGCATTTCATTTTTACACTTTAGTCTAATTTCAGTTGCTTACCTGCTGCCAGAGTGTGTCAGGCCGACTTCTACAGACTGTAGTGTGCCCACTGCCAGTGCCTACCACTCATACCGGGTGGCACAGTAGCTTGCCGATAAATGAGGCATTTCATTTTTACACTTTAGTCTAATTTCAGTTGCTTCCCTGCTGCCAGTGTGTGTCAGGCAGTCTTCCACAGACTGTAGTGTGCCCACTGCCAGTGCCCACCACTCATACCGGGTGGCACAGGACTTTGCATCAAAAAAAGGAATTTCATTTTTACAGTTTAGTCTAATTTCAGTTGCTTGCCTGCTGCCAGTGTGTGTCAGGCCGATTTCCACTGACTGTAGTGTGCCCACTGCCAGTGCCCGCCACTCATAGCGGGTGGCACAGTAGCTTGCCGATAAATAAGGCATTTCATTTTTACACTTTAGTCTAATTTCAGTTGCTTGCCTGCTGTCAGTGGTGTCAGGCCGACTTCCCCTGACTTTAGTGCGCACACTGCCACTGTCGACCACTCAAACCGTGTCGCACACGACTTTGCATCAAAAAAAGGCATTTCATTGTTATACTTTAGTCTAATTTCAGTTACTTGCCTGATGCCAGTCTGTGTCAGGCAAAATTCCACTGACTGTAGTGTGCCCACTGCCAGTGCCCACCACTCATACCGTGTGGCACAGGACTTTGCAACAAAAAAAGGCATTTAATTTTTACACTTTAGTCTAATTTCAGTTGCTTGCCTGCTGTCAGTGGTGTCAGGCCGACTTCCCCTGACTTTAGTGCGCCCACTGCCACTGCCGACCACTCAAACCGTGTCGCACACGACTTTGCATCAAAAAAAGGCATTTCATTTTTACACTTTAGTCTAATTTCAGTTGCTTGCCTGCTGCCAGTGTGTGTCAGGCCGACTTCCACTGGCTGTAGTGTGCCCACGGCCAGTGCCCACCACTCATATCGTGTGGCACAGGACTTTGTATAAAAAAAGGCATTTAATTTTTACACTTTAGTCTAATTTCAGTTCCTTGCCTGCTGCCAGTGTGTGTCAGGCCGACTTCCACTGACTGTACTGTGCCCACTGCCAGTGCCCACCACTCATCCTGGGTGGCACAGTAGCTTGCCGATAAATATGGTATTTCATTTTTACACTTTAGTCTAATTTCAGTTGCTTGCCTACTGTCAGTGTGTGTCAGGCCGACTTCTACAGACTGTAGTGTGCCCACTGCCAGTGCTCACCACTCATCCCGGGTGGCCCAGTAGCTTGCAGATAAATACGGCATTTAATTTTTACACTTTAGTCTAATTTCATTTGCTTGCCTGCTGCCAGTGTCTGTCAGGCCGACTTCCACAGAATGTAGTGTGCCCAATGTCAGTGCGCACCGCTCATAACGGGTGGCACAGTAGCTTGCCGATAAATAAGTCATTTAATTTTTACAGTTTAGTCTAATTTCAGTTGGTTGCCTGCTGCCAGTGGTGTCAAGCCGACTTCCCCTGACTTTAGTGCGCCCACTGCCAGTGCCCACCACTCATACCGGGTGGCACAGGACTTTGCATCAAAAAAAGGCATTTCATTTTTACATATTAGTCTATATTCAGTTGCTTGTCTGCTGCCAGTGTGTGTCAGGCCGACTTCCACAGATTGTAGTGTGCCAACTGCCAGTGCCCACCACTCATACTGGGTGGCACAGGACTTTGCAGCAAAAAAAGGCATTTAATTTTTACACTTTAGTCTAATTTCAGTTGCTTGCCTGCTGCCAGTGTGTGTCAGGACGACTTCCACCAACTGTATTGTGCCCAATTCCAGTGCCCACCACTCATACCGGGTGGCACAGTAGCTAGCCGATAAATAAGTCATTTCATTTTTATACTTTAGTCTAATTTCAGTTGGTTGCCTGCTGCCAGTGGTGTCAGGCCGACTTCCACTGACTTTAGTGCGCCCACTGCCAGTGCCCACCACTCATACCGGGTCGCACAGGACTTTGCAACAAAAAAAGGCATTTAATTTTTACACTTTAGTCTAATTTCAGTTGCTTGCCTGCGGCCAGTGTGTGTCAGGCCGACATCCACAGACTGTAGTGTGCCCACTGCCAGTGCCCACCACTCATACCAGGTGGCACAGTAGCTTGCCGATAAATAAGGCATTTAATTTTTACACTTTAGTCTAATTTAAGTTGCTTGCCTGCTGCCAGTGGTGTCAGGCCGACTTCCACTGACTTTAGTGCACCCACTGCCACTGCCGACCACTCAAACCGTGTCGCACACAACTTTGCATCAAAAAAAGGCATTTCATTGTTATACTTTAGTCTAATTTCAGTTACTTGCCTGCTGCCAGTGTGTGTCAGGCCGAATTCCACTGACTGTAGTGTGCCCACTGCCAGTGCCCACCACTCATACCGTGTGGCACAGGACTTTGCAACAAAAAAAGGCATTTAATTTTTACACTTTAGTCTAATTTCAGTTGCTTGCCTGCTGTCAGGGTGTCAGGCCGACTTCCCCTGACTTTAGTGCGCCCACTGCCACTGCCGACCACTCAAACCGTGTCGCACACGACTTTGCATCAAAAAAAGGCATTTCATTGTTATACTTTAGTCTAATTTCAGTTACTTGCCTGCTGGCAGTGTGTGTCAGGCCGAATTCCACTGACTGTAGTGTACCCACTGCCAGTGCCCACCACTCATACCGTGTGGCAAAGGACTTTGCAACAGAAAAAGGCATTTCATTTTTAAACATTAGTCTAATTTCAGTTGCTTGCCTGCTGCCAGTGTGTGTCAGGCCGACTTACACAGACTGTAGTGTGCCCACTGCCAGTGCCCACCACTTATACCGGGTTGCACAGGACTTTGCATCAAAAAAAGGCATTTAATTTTTACACTTTAGTTTAATTTCAGTTGCTAGCCTGCTGCCAGTGTGTGTCAGGCCAACTTCCACAGATTTTAGTGTGCCCACTGCCAGTGCCTACCACTCATACCGGGTGGCACAGGACTTTGCAGCAAAAAAAGGCATTTAATTTTTACACTTTAGTCTAATTTCAGTTGCTTGCCTGCTGCCAGTGTGTGTCAGGCCGACTTCCACTGACTGTAGTGTGCCCACTGCCAGTGCCCACCACTCATACCAGGTGGCACAGTAGCTTGCCGATAAATAAGGCATTTCATTTTTACACTTTAGTCTAATTTAAGTTGCTTCCCTGCTGCCAGTGGTGTCAGGCCGACTTCCACTGACTTTAGTGCACCCACTGCCACTGCCGACCACTCAAACCGTGTCTCACACGACTTTGCATCAAAAAAAGGCATTTCATTTTTACACTTTAGTCTAATTTCAGTTGCTTGCCTGCTGCCAGTGTGTGTTAGGCCAACTTCCACTGACTGTAGTGTGCCCACTGCCAGTGCCCACCACTCATACCGGGTTGCACAGGACTTTGCATCAAAAAAAGGCATTTCATTTTTACACTTTAGTCTAATTTCAGTTGCTAGCCTGCTGCCAGTGTGTGTCAGGCCGACTTCCACTGACTTTAGTGCGACCACTGCCAGTGCCCACCACTCATATCGTGTGACATAGGACTTTGCATAAAACAAAGGCATTTAATATTTACACTTTAGTCTAATTTCAGTTCTTGCCTGCTGCCAGTGTGTGTCAGGCCGACTTCCACAGACTGTAGTGTCCCCACTGCCAGTGCCCACCACTCATACTGGGTGGCACAGGACTTTGCATCAAAAAAAGGCATTTCATTTTTACACTTTAGTCTACAGTAATTTCAGTTGCTTGCCTGCTGCCAGTGGTGTCAGGCCGACTTCCACTGACTTTAGTGCGCCCACTGCCGAACCACTCAAACCATGTCGCACACGACTTTGCATCAAAAAAACGCATTTCATTTTTACACTTTAGTCTAATTTCAGTTGCTTGCCTGCTGCCAGTGTGTGTCAGACCGACTTCCACTGGCTGTAGTGTGCCCACTGCCAGTGCCCACCACTCATATCGTGTGGCACAGGACTTTGTATAAAAAAAGACATTTCATTTTTACACTTTAGTCTAATTTCATTTCCTTGCCTGCTGCCAGTGTGTGTCAGGCCGACTTCCACTGACTGTACTGTGCCCACTGCCAGTGCCCACCACTCATCCTGGGTGGCACAGTAGCTTGCCGATAAATATGGTATTTAAATTTTACACTTTAGTCTAATTTCAGTTGCTTGCCTACTGTCAGTGTGTGTCAGGCCGACTTCTACAGACTGTAGTGTGCCCACTGCCAGTGCTCACCACTCATACCGGGTGGCCCAGTAGCTTGCAGATAAATACGGCATTTAATTTTTACACTTTAGTCTAATTTCAGTTGCTTGCCTGCTGCCAGTATGTGTCAGCCCGACTTCCACTGACTGTAGTGTGCCCACTGCCAGTACCCACCACTAATATCGTATGGCACAGGACTTTACATAAAAAAAGGCATTTAATTTTTACAGTTTAGTCTATTTTCAGTTGCTTGCCTGCTGCCAGTGTGTGTCAGGCCGAATTCCACTGACTGTAGTGTGCCCACTGCCAGTGCCCACCACTCATACCGGGTGGCACAGTAGCTTGCCGATAATTAAGGCATTTCATTTTTACACTTTAGTCTAATTTCAGTTGCTTGCCTTCTGCCAGTGTGTTTCAGGCCAACTTCTACAGACTGTAGTGTGCCCACTGCCAGTGCCCACCACTCATACCGTGTGGAACAGGACTTTGCAACAAAAAAAGGCATTTCATTTTTACACTTTAGTCTAATTTCAGTTGCTTGCCTGCTGCCAGTATGTGTCAGCCCGACTTCCACTGACTGTAGTGTGCCCACTGCCAGTACCCACCACTAATATCGTATGGCACAGGACTTTACATAAAAAAAGGCATTTCATTTTTACACTTTAGTCTAATTTCAGTTGCTTGCCTGCTGCCAATGTGTGTCAGGCCAACGTCCACTGACTGTAGTGTGCCCACTGCCAGTGCCCACCACTCATACCAGGTGGCACAGTAGCTTGCCGATAAATAAGGCATTTAATTTTTACACTTTAGTCTAATTTAAGTTGCTTCCCTGCTGCCAGTGGTGTCAGGCCGACTTCCACTGACTTTAGTGCACCCACTGCCACTGCCGACCACTCAAACCGTGTCTCACACGACTTTGCATCAAAAAAAGGCATTTCATTTTTACACTTTAGTCTAATTTCAGTTGCTTGCCTGCTGCCAGTGTGTGTTAGGCCAACTTCCACTGACTGTAGTGTGCCCACTGCCAGTGCCCTCCACTCATACCGTGTGTCACAGGACTTTGCAACAAAAAAAGGCATTTCATTTTTACACTTTAGTCTAATTTCAGTTGCTTGCCTGCTGTCAGTGGTGTCAGGCCGACTTCCACTGACTTTAGTGCACCCACTCTGCCACTGCCGACCACTCAAACCGTGTCGCACACGACTTTGCATCAAAAAAAGGCATTTCATTGTTATACTTTAGTCTAATTTCAGTTACTTGCCTGCTGCCAGTGTGTGTCAGGCCGAATTCCACTGACTGTAGTGTGCCCACTGCCAGTGCCCACCACTCATACCGTGTGGCACAGGACTTTGCAATAAAAAAAGGCATTTAATTTTTACACTTTAGTCTAATTTCAGTTGCTTGCCTGCTGTCAGTGGTGTCAGGCCGACTTCCCCTGACTTTAGTGTGCCCACTGCCACTGCCGACCACTCAAACCGCGTCGCACACGACTTTGCATCAAAAAAAGGCATTTCATTTTTATACTTTAGTCTAATTTCAGTTACTTGCCTGCTGGCAGTGTGTGTCAGGCTGAATTCCACTGACTGTAGTGTACCCACTGCCAGTGCCCACCACTCATACCGTGTGGCACAGGACTTTGCAACAAAAAAAGGCATTTCATTTTTAAACTTTAGTCTAATTTCAGTTGCTTGCCTGCTGCCAGTGTGTGTCAGGCCGACTTACACAGACTGTAGTGTGCCCACTGCCAGTACCCACCACTCATATCGTATGGCACAGGACTTTACATAAAAAAAGGCATTTAATTTTTACACTTTAGTTTAATTTCAGTTGCTTGCCTGCTGCCAGTATGTGTCAGCCCGACTTCCACTGACTGTAGTGTGCCCACTGCCAGTACCCACCACTCATATCGTATGGCACAGGACTTTACATAAAAAAAGGCATTTAATTTTTACAGTTTAGTCTATTTTCAGTTGCTTGCCTGCTGCCAGTGTGTGTCAGGCCGAATTCCACTGACTGTAGTGTGCCCACTGCCAGTGCCCACCACTCATACCGGGTGGCACAGTAGCTTGCCGATAATTAAGGCATTTCATTTTTACACTTTAGTCTAATTTCAGTTGCTTGCCTTCTGCCAGTGTGTTTCAGGCAAACTTCTACAGACTGTAGTGTGCCCACTGCCAGTGCCCACCACTCATACCGTGTGGAACACGACTTTGCAACAAAAAAAGGCATTTCATTTTTACACTTTAGTCTAATTTCAGTTGCTTGCCTGCTGCCAATGTGTGTCAGGCCAACGTCCACTGACTGTAGTGTGCCCACTGCCAGTGCCCACCACTCATACCAGGTGGCACAGTAGCTTGCCGATAAATAAGGCATTTAATTTTTACACTTTAGTCTAATTTAAGTTGCTTCCCTGCTGCCAGTGGTGTCAGGCCGACTTCCACTGACTTTAGTGCACCCACTGCCACTGCCGACCACTCAAACCATGTCTCACACGACTTTGCATCAAAAAAAGGCATTTCATTTTTACACTTTAGTCTAATTTCAGTTGCTTGCCTGCTGCCAGTGTGTGTTAGGCCAACTTCCACTGACTGTAGTGTGCCCACTGCCAGTGCCCTCCACTCATACCGTGTGTCACAGGACTTTGCATCAAAAAAAGGCATTTCATTTTTATACTTTAGTCTAATTTCAGTTGCTTGCCTGCTGGCAGTGTGTGTCAGGCTGAATTCCACTGACTGTAGTGTACCCACTGCCAGTGCCCACCACTCATACCGGGTGGCACAGGACTTTGCAACAAAAAAAGGCATTTCATTTTTAAACTTTAGTCTAATTTCAGTTGCTTGCCTGCTGCCAGTGTGTGTCAGGCCGACTTACACAGACTGTAGTGTGCCCACTGCCAGTGCCCACCACTCATACCGGGTTGCACAGGACTTTGCATCAAAAAAAGGCATTTAATTTTTACACTTTAGTCTAATTTCAGTTGCTAGCCTGCTGCCAGTGTGTGTCAGGCCAACTTCCACAGATTTTAGTGTGCCCACTGCCAGTGCCCACCACTCATACCAGGTGGCACAGTAGCTTGCCGATAAATAAGGCATTTCATTTTTACACTTTAGTCTAATTTAAGTTGCTTCCCTGCTGCCAGTGGTGTCAAGCCGACTTCCACTGACTTTAGTGCACCCACTGCCACTGCCGACCACTCAAACCGTGTCGCACACGACTTTGCATCAAAAAAAGGCATTTCATTTTTACACTTTAGTCTAATTTCAGTTGCTTGCCTACTGCCAGTGTGTGTTAGGCCAACTTCCACTGACTGTAGTGTGCCCACTGCCAGTGCCCTCCACTCATACCGTGTGTCACAGGACTTTGCAACAAAAAAAGGCATTTAATTTTTACACTTTAGTCTAATTTCAGTTGCTTGCCTGCTGTCAGTGGTGTCAGGCCGACTTCCACTGACTTTAGTGCACCCACTCTGCCACTGCCGACCACTCAAACCGTGTTGCACACGACTTTGCATCAAAAAAAGGCATTTCATTGTTATACTTTAGTCTAATTTCAGTTACTTGCCTGCTGCCAGTGTGTGTCAGGCCGAATTCCACTGACTGTAGTGTGCCCACTGCCAGTGCCCACCACTCATACCGTGTGGCACAGGACTTTGCAACAAAAAAAGGCATTTCATTTTTACACTTTAGTCTAATTTCAGTTGCTTGCCTGCTGTCAGTGGTGTCAGGCCGACTTCCCCTGACTTTTGTGCGCCCACTGCCACTGCCGACCACTCAAACCGTGTCGCACACGACTTTGCATCAAAAAAAGGCATTTCATTTTTATACTTTAGTCTAATTTCAGTTACTTGCCTGCTGGCAGTGTGTGTCAGGCCGAATTCCACTGACTGTAGTGTACCCACTGCCAGTGCCCACCACTCATACCGTGTGGCACAGGACTTTGCAACAAAAAAAGGCATTTCATTTTTAAACTTTAGTCTAATTTCAGTTGCTTGCCTGCTGCCAGTGTGTGTCAGGCCGACTTCCACAGACTGTAGTGTGCCCACTGCCAGTGCCCACCACTCATACCGGGTTGCACAGGACTTTGCATCAAAAAAAGGCATTTAATTTTTACACTTTAGTTTAATTTCAGTTGCTAGCCTGCTGCCAGTGTGTGTTAGGCCAACTTCCACTGACTGTAGTGTGCCCACTGCCAGTGCCCTCCACTCATACCGTGTGTCACAGGACTTTGCAACAAAAAAAGGCATTTAATTTTTACACTTTAGTCTAATTTCAGTTGCTTGCCTGCTGCCAGTGTGTGTCAGGCCGACTTCCACAGACTGTAGTGTGCCCACTGCCAGTGCCCACCACTCATACCGGGTTGCACAGGACTTTGCATCAAAAAAAGGCATTTCATTTTTACACTTTAGTCTAATTTCAGTTGCTAGCCTGCTGCCAGTGTGTGTCAGGCCGACTTCCACTGGCTGTAGTGTGCCCACTGCCAGTGCCCACCACTCATATCGTGTGACATAGGACTTTGCATAAAACAAAGGCATTTAATATTTACACTTTAGTCTAATTTCAGTTCTTGCCTGCTGCCAGTGTGTGTCAGGCCGACTTCCACAGACTGTAGTGTCCCCACTGCCAGTGCCCACCACTCATACTGGGTGGCACAGGACTTTGCATCAAAAAAAAGCATTTCATTTTTACACTTTAGTCTACAGTAATTTCAGTTGCTTGCCTGCTGCCAGTGGTGTCAGGCCGACTTCCACTGACTTTAGTGCGCCCACTGCCGAACCACTCAAACCATGTCGCACACGACCTTTGCATCAAAAAAAGGCATTTCATTTTTACACTTTATTCTAATTTCAGTTGCTTGCCTGCTGCCAGTGTGTGTCAGGCCGACTTCCACTGGCTGTAGTGTGCCCACTGCTAGTGCCCACCACTCATATCGTGTGGCACAGGACTTTGTATAAAAAAAGACATTTAATTTTTACACTTTAGTCTAATTTCATTTCCTTGCCTGCTGCCAGTGTGTGTCAGGCCGACTTCCACTGACTGTACTGTGCCCACTGCCAGTGCCCACCACTCATCCTGGGTGGCACAGTAGCTTGCCGATAAATATGGTATTTAATTTTTACACTTTAGTCTAATTTCAGTTGCTTGCCTACTGTCAGTGTGTGTCAGGCCGACTTCTACAGACTGTAGTGTGCCCACTGCCAGTGCCCACCACTCATACCGGGTGGCCCAGTAGCTTGCAGATAAATACGGCATTTAATTTTTACACTTTAGTCTAATTTCAGTTGCTTGCCTGCTGCCAGTATGTGTCAGCCCGACTTCCACTGACTGTAGTGTGCCCACTGCCAGTACCCACCACTCATATCGTATGGCACAGGACTTTACATAAAAAAAGGCATTTAATTTTTACAGTTTAGTCTATTTTCAGTTGCTTGCCTGCTGCCAGTGTGTTTCAGGCCGACTTCCACTGACTGTACTGTGCCCACTGCCAGTGCCCACCACTCATACCGGGTGGCCCAGTAGCTTGCAGATAAATACGGCATTTAATTTTTACACTTTAGTCTAATTTCAGTTGCTTGCCTGCTGCCAGTATGTGTCAGCCCGACTTCCACTGACTGTAGTGTGCCCACTGCCAGTACCCACCACTCATATCGTATGGCACAGGACTTTACATAAAAAAAGGCATTTAATTTTTACAGTTTAGTCTGTTTTCAGTTGCTTGCCTGCTGCCAGTGTGTGTCAGGCCGAATTCCACTGACTGTAGTGTGCCCACTGCCAGTGCCCACCACTCATACCGGGTGGCACAGTAGCTTGCCGATAATTAAGGCATTTCATTTTTACACTTTAGTCTAATTTCAGTTGCTTGCCTTCTGCCAGTGTGTTTCAGGCCAACTTCTACAGACTGTAGTGTGCCCACTGCCAGTGCCCACCACTCATACCGTGTGGAACAGGACTTTGCAACAAAAAAAGGCACTTAATTTTTACACTTTAGTCTAATTTCAGTTGCTTGCCTGCTGCCAGTGTGTGTCAGGCCAACTTCCACTGACTGTAGTGTGCCCACCACTCATACCTTGTGGAACAGTAGCTTGCCGATAAATGAGGCATTTCATTTTTACACTTTAGTCTAATTTCAGTTGCTTGCCTGCTGCCAGTGTGTGTCAGGCCAACTTCTACAGACTGCAGTGTGTCCACTGCCAGTGCCCACCACTCATACCGGGTGGCACAGTACCAGCTGCAACATGGTCATCGCCTTTCCAGTCAACTGCCACTATTCACAAGCGAGGAGTGGGCATTGATGTCAGACCTATGTTAGATTTTAAAAAACTTTGATGAATCCACACAGATAGTTATTGGCGATAACGCTATTATCAGCATAACCATCCAACTGCTGTGTCTACTCAAACGATCACTGCTCACAATTAAGGAGGATGCCTTGAATGTGGCAGACGAGGTAATGGGGGGGGAGATGACACAGGGTGATATCCAGACCTCCCCCAGTTCGTCTTCTCAGCGCGAATTGGGCCATGAAGAGGAGGAGGAGCTGGAGAAATTTGCCTCTGCTACAGAGGCTAGTACCCATGGAACTTTAATTCCATCTGTTCAGCGTGGATGGTCAGAAGAGGACGAGGAGGGTATGGAACCCCCGCTACAAAGAGAACTTCTCATCTCTCATTCCTGTGGTGGAGAGGATGAGTTAAGACGTGCAATACCAAAAGGTACTTGTTGACAGATTGCTCCAAAATTTTCCATCCGACAATGTGGACGCCAGAGTCCGTACTTCCTTAGGCAACTGAGGAAGGGAGACAAGGGGAACACGCAGTAGTTCCAACAGAGGCAGGGCAACACTCTCCAAGGCATGGGACACTTTCATGACACCCTGCCAGCAACCTCACCGTGAAGTGCGGCCTAGTGCTACAAGGAGGAAAAAGCTTTGGAAGATGGTGAAGGAATACATTGCAGACCATGTCAGCGTCCTAAATGATCCCTCTGTGTCTTACAACTACTGGAGGTCCAAGCTGGACACGTGGCACGAGCTTGTGCTCTACACCTTGGAGGTGCTGGCCTGCCCTGCCGCCAGCATATTGTCTGAGTGTGTATTTTGTGCTGCTGGTGGCATTATAACAGATAAGCGTATCCGCTTGTCCAGTGACAATGCTGACAGGTTGATTTAGATAAAAATTAACAAGGCCTGGATTGCCCCTGACTTCTCCACTCCACCAGAGGAAAGCTGAGCTAATGAGGAACAAAAACACAATTTAAATGTATGCTTTATAATGTATATAATGCACAAGATTCAGATGCACCCTTTTAACTGCAAAAAACTTATATGTCTGAATCTTGTTTTCTCATCCACCTCTGCCTCCTCTGAATATATATGCCCTCACTACAATGTTTTGCATCTCCAATGCTTTATAAAGTCTGCTCACCTGAAGGCCATCACTGCAATATTTTATGGGGTTCTCTCACCTTCAGTCCCTCACCTCCAATGCTTTATACGGTCTGTTTACCTGTAGCCCATCACTGCAATGTTTTATCGGGTTCGCTAGGCTTCAGGCCCTCACCTCCAATGTTTTATATGGTCTGCTCCCCTGTAGGCCATCACTGCAATGTTTTTGGGGTTCGCTCACCTTCAGGCCCTCACCTCCAATGCTTTTTACGGTCTGCTCACCCGTAGCCCATCACTGCAATGTTTTATCGGGTTCGCTAGGCTTCAGGCCCTCACCTCCAATGCTTTATATGGTCTGCTCACCTGTAGGCCATTACTGCAATGTATTTTGGGGTTCGCTCACCTTAAGGCCCTTACTTCTAATGTTTTATGCGGTCTGCTCACCTGTATGCTATCACTGCAATCTTTTATGAGGTTCGCTCACCTTCAGGCCCTCACTACAATTTTTAATGGGGTCTGCTCACCTTCAGGCCCTCAACTATAATGTTTTAGAGGGTAACCAGCACGCCCTTGCTCCAAATGTTTTTGAGGGCCACTAGTAGGCCATCAATGATAATTTTTCAAGGGTGTGTATGATTCCCTCCTTTATGTGTAATAAAGGGTGTATTGGAGGGCCGGTTCCTTGTAATTTTTGCCAGCCCTTTCACTTAGTGCATAGGCTTTATGAGTGCAGCAGTGACCTGAACAATTGTAGCACCATGTGAATGAGGCCCTCCTTTATGTGATATACAGGCTGTATCGGTGTGCTTCTTCCTTGCAATTTTTGGCAGCATTTGCACTGTATATACAATTGAATATACAGGAAAGAATGTTTCCTAACAATTTTACTTCTAAAAATGTCTTTTTTTTTTTGAGTGGGCGAGATCTTGTCCCTATGTAAAAGTCCAAGATGCACCCAGACATGGCCCCCATGCTGTTCCAGATCCATTCCGGTGATGTTTCTGTCACTTTCTGACCTTTTCCAATAGACCAGGCACCCTCCCCTCATCCGAGCAGGGGGTGCCTGGTTGTCTCCCATTGACTTCCATTATACTCGGGTGCTCGGCCGAGCGCACGAATATCGCTATGTGTTTGGTCCGAGTACCCTAACATCCGAATACTTTGCTGCTCGCTCATCACTAATCAGCAACCTTCCGCATTCCAGCTGCTGTGAAACTACCAGCATGCACACTTTCTTGGCTGTTAGTGTAAATACCATAGAAATGAAAGGAGGATGTTGCCTTCCTCTGGATCAATTTGCAGGATAACAGACTGAACTTGATAGGCATATATCTTTTTTCAGCCACTCTCTAGTCTACTCAAGCTGCTGCCACCTACAGACTCTGTCATTGTGCCACTATATGGCCCACTAATGCTGCTGCCACCTCTAGACTCTGTCATTGTGCCACCCTGTGGCTTCCTTATGTTGCTGACAACGCCAAACTCTGTCATTGTGCCACTGTGGACTCCTCCTGATGCTGCTGCTGCCGACACCTCCACACTCTGTCATTGTGACAGTCTGTGGCCTACTCATGCTTCTGCCAACTCCAGACTCTGTTATCGTGCCACCCGGTGGCTTCTCTTAATGCTGTTGCTGCCGCCACCTCCAGACTCTGTCATTGTGCCACTCAGTGGCTTACTAATGCTGCTTCCACCTCCACACTTTGTCATTGTGGCACTCTGTGGCCTATTCATGCTGGTGCCACCTCCACACTCTGCCATGGTGCCACTCTCTTGCCTACTCATGCTGCTGCCACCTCCAGACTCTGCAATTGTGCCGCTCTGTGGTCTCCTCATGCTGCCGCCACCTTCAGACTCGGTCATTGTTCTACTCGGTGGCCTCCTCATACTGCCGCCACCTAAAGACTCTGTCATTGTGCCACTGGATGGCTTTCTCCTAATGCTGCTGCTGCTGCCGCCACCTACAGACTGTCATTGTGCCACTCGGTGGCCTTCTCATACTGCTTCCACTTCACCACTATGTCATAGACCCACTCTGTGGGCTTCTCTTGCTGTTCCCACCCTCCCCACTTTATGACTGGTCCACTATTGTGGCTTTTGGCCTGGCTGACATCATAATTTATTTGACACTTCTTCGGATCTGTCAGAAAGAAGGAAAAACGAGACACACAATGTGTCCTGTCTATGTAGCAGCTTTAAGGCTTGTATGGTCCCACCAGAAATTACTTATGATTTGGTAGCAAAAAGCAGGAGTCGGTAGGAAACACAGAAGACATGCAAATATTCCATTCACGTGTCATCTCTGTTTTAGATTATTGAGCAAATGTTGACCGAGTGAAGGTGTTGTATACTCCACAGGCAGGATCCGTTTTCTTTTTGGGTTTTGTTCTGACGGTTAAGAAGTCCAAAATAATCGGTGACGTCAACACAAACTTACTGCTGACACCCTCTCCACTCTACTAGTATAAGCGTTTAAAAGAACAGGTTCTGTAGACATCTATGTGGAATCAATTGACGAGGGTGTAAAAGGAGTGTGTCTTCCTGATGCTAACATCTACCTGTAAGGCTGTTGATACTTGAGTTACTTGGTCAGTTTTAGTCCCGTGACCGCCAAAATAATTGAAGTATGCAGTGATTCTAAGAGCGATGCCTGTCATCTGCATGTCATACGGACTCACAGTATTATTTCACTACCAAAGCAGACTCCCTATGCATTTTACTGCCATGCACAGTGTTCTACACCACTGTAAAGGCTCTCAGAAGCCAGGAAATAGCTGTTTTTTAATGTAATTCGCCGCAAATGTATTCGGATCGAAACAAATTTTTGCCGAAAAATTTGGCGAATCAGCAAATCGAATTTTTGAAAAATGCGCTCATCTCTAATAAGGTTGATAGGGCAATCATATTCCCGATGTGGAGGTAAATCCTGGCATCCACTCTCAGAAAATATATCGGCCAAATCAGATATAAATGAAGTCGTTAAAACAGAAAAAGATGTACCATATTAAGACATTGAATCTGTCTAGCTTGCTAATCGATGGTTTAATTGTGCTTGCTTAACCATGGCAAACCCAGAACCACCAGAGCAGGAAAACCCTCCCACACAAAACACGAGACAAATTCCTGATGAAAGTCACCCATTCTTAATCTGATATCATGCACCACTTGTGATTAACACTTCTGAACTAGAGGTGCAGAATCAATAGCAAAAATGGAAATATTCTTTCTCTAATGCACTCGGTGACAACCCGTGCATACGGATAAACAGCATCCATCAGGTTCACCCCTGCCCCGCTGTCGATAAACACCTCAATACCCACAGTTTTTTACTTTAGCGCCACCTCAGTCAGGAGAAGTCTGGTACTACCAGTCAAAGACCAAATAAACATTTTCTGACTCTCCTCTAACCCCTCCAAGGGGTATGGACATACTCTGATAAAATGTCCCTCCTGTCTGCAGAAAAAACACACTCCCTTCTTACGACCAGTATGCTGAAAAGCGGATCCAGGAGTAGCTCCCCCTTACTGCATGGGTTCGTCCCCAGACCTAAACTCGGGAGTTTCTTCGCCCAAAGTGTCAGAGGAGGATGATACATCATGTGATAGTACGTCCTGAGAGTGGGAGCCCCTAGATCTTTTTCTCAGGCATCTATCAATGCGTATGGCAAGAGACATAGCAACCTCCAGAGACACGGGAGTTTCGTGAAAGGTTAAGTCATCCTTCAGCCTCCCTGATAACTCCTGATACGGAGAGCTGGATCGTTCCAGGCAATATCTGTAGCCCACCTCCTAAATTCAGAGCAATAACTCTCAGCAGATCGTTCTTCCTGACAAAGGCAACACAGCTTGGTTTCAGCCAGGGATGTCCGTTCGATCCATGGCTGCACTCAAACAAAAAAAAAAAAAAATGATTGTTTGGGCAGTTTATAATGTCATGCTCTACTGTGGGAGGGAAAGGGGAAAGGAATTAAGGCCTGAAAACTAGGGAAAGAAGATGGACACAACCTTGTGAAAACCCTAATCACAACCCTGACTGACTACCAGTATGAACAGACCTGAGAGGTAGGTGAGTTCATACACAGAATACCTGAAGTCCTATCTAATCCTAAAGGACCCTGGTACTAATGACAGGAATGAGACATCCTGTTCCTCCAAAAGGAAGGATGAACGGGAGTCTCCCTAAGGCCTTATACAAAACAACAAAGAAATGCAACACACAGAAAAGCCAAAATACAAAGGGAAAGGCAACACTTCCAAGAAGAAGCTATGGCAGCACCAAGAACTCAGCCAAGATCCAAACACCAGCTATCCACAGTTCCAACCGAAGCTATAAACTGCACAGCATTGTGGGAGAAAAAACTATAAATAGGGAAAGTTAAATGACCACAATAGCAACACCTGGAGGTTAAGGGTGTGGCCATTACCAGAAACAACACAGACGCCTATTGATCCACAAGGTAAACATGTCAAATCTAACCACGTGTTGCCAGTCTCAAAGATCTTCTGCTACTCACTGTCGAGGGGATGTATGTCTGTCTCGGGAAATCAATGACAATATGACTCCGGAAAAAATACACAAAATAGACAATGCATTCCCTGTTACATGTTGGAGGTGTGACTTAGGTACAGGGTCCTTTTTCCACATGTGGTGGTCCTGTGATAAAGTATTTCCTTTCTGGTCGTAAATCACTGACATTATCAACAGCATATGCTGTACCTTTCTGAAATGTGCCCCAGAGGTTTTCTTGTTGCTCCTATGGCCCGAGGACATCCCACTCAACATCAAACTCCTCCTCCGCCCTCTAATTGCAGCAGCCAGAATATTACTGGCAGCGTCATGGAAATCTACTACAATTGCGTCAATTTCAAAATGGATTGCGAAAGTAGACTAGATGTACAGATTAGAAAAACTACTCTTCTGGGAATTCTGCAACCATGCTAAATTTGAAAAATGTGGCACCCATGGAGGATTTATATGGTATATAGGGCAGAGGGGACCAGACAGCACTACTGGGCAACAGTATATAGATATTATAGCCTACGGCTTCAAGACTAGTTTTTTCACATTGCACATCACGAATACTGTAGTAATGCATCAACGCCATAGCAGCACATTAGCGGAAGCCTTTACCTCACCTTTACCTTGCTTGCAATGCATCCCCCAACCCCCTCTTTTTTCCCTCTCTTTATCCTTCCCTCCCTCCTTTCCCTCCTTTCCGACTTTTTTAATATTTCTGTTCAAGATATACACGGTTTTCTGCATATTCTTAGAATAAAAACCCCAAATACTGTTACACGTACTTAACCACTTGCCGCCACGCTAACGCCTATGGGCGTCAGCGCGGCGGCTCTCTCAAGTCTCACTGCCGCCTATTGGCGTCATCTCGTGAGACCCGAGATTTCACGTGAACGCGCGCCCGCGTTCACTGTGACGCACAGAAGAGAAGTGAAACTACAGCCTGCCAGCCGCGATCATTGGCTGGCAGGCTGTAATTTTTTAAATCTCCCTATGAAAATTGGATATCAGACGCTATTTACAAAATAGCGTCTGATATAAGTCCTGCTTGGTCCTCTGGTGATCCCTTTTGCTGGATCCACCACCAGAGGACACAGGCAGCTCAGTAAGTACACTAAATCACCACACATACATTACACCCCCCCCCCCGTCAGTTATTAACCCCTTAGTAGCCCCTTAGTAGCCACTGATTACCCATATAAAACCCCTGATCACCCTCTGTCACCCCCCTGTCATAGATCACCCCCCCTATAAGGGTCCCTAATCACCGTCAGGTAGTTAGCTACTTGTTAGGTAGTTAGCGCCCAGCCCACCGCACCGCACAGTCACTTATTAGTCGCTGATTAGCGTCATCACTGTCGCTTATCAGCACTAATACTAATATAGTATCTGTAAGTGATCAAGACTGATAGCAATCAGATCTATATCAGTACATTAGGGTCACTTTAGGCTCTATAAAAAAACGCATTGTTCGCCTGATCAGGCCTGATCTTGTGCGCACACTTGCGTTCAGTCCGCCCACCGCAGTGACAGAATATTTTTTTTTCTGATCACTGCAAAAACACAGGAAAATCGCTGCACCGCTATAAAAGATCACTTTTGAGTTATTGGATCTTTATTAGCGATCGCAGCGTTACTTCGCAAGCACTCCCTTTTACTAGGTAGGTGTGCTCCTTTTCCTGGGTAGTCTCAGAGGAATACCCCCTAAATTTAGTTACTCCAAAATGGCAAAAAAGGGGTATTCCGCTGAAGAGGCCTACAGGATTCTGGCCGTGATGGATGAAAGCGATGGGGACGCTTCACCCGCTGAATCCAGTGGTTCAGAATATGAACCTGTAGACAGCAGTGGCACTCTAACCGCTAGCGAAGATAACGAGGTTGAGGTCCCTGCTACGGTCAGGCGTACCCGACCCCATGTCAGTGTTTCTCATATCCCGCATGATGAGCCTCATATGCAGCAGAGTGGTGCTAGCGCTGACCTTTTTTATGGTGCGGCATACATCGGCAGCGCAGCACATCCTGGACCTTCTACCAGCACTGCCGTATTCCCTGGTGAAGTGGCGAGCACCAGAAGGGCAGTTGCTGGTACGGTGGCACGTGCACTAACTCCCCCGTCGCAGCCACCGCGTTCTCAGGCCCGTAGACCCCTTAGTCTCCCAGAGTTGCTGGCAAACCCTAATTGGCAATCCCCTCCTTCCGCCGCACCCGTATTGCCCCCTTTCACCGCCCAGTCAGGAGTTTGCATGGAGACAGCCAATTTCGGATCGGCCCTTGAATTTTTTGAGCTGTTCTTCACCGCGGATCTCTACGACTTAGTTGTGGCAGAAACCAACCAATACGGCACACAATATATAACCGCCAATCCGGAAAGCTTCTATGCCCAGCCTTTCCGGTGGAAACCAGTCACCGTTTCCGAATTTAAAACATTTTTGGGCCTTACCCTCAGCATGGGCATAACTAAAAAAAAATATATTGCGGTCATATTGGTCTAAAGACCCAATACATTACATGCTCATGTACTCTGCTGCAATGTCCAGGGCACGGTTTGAGGTCATCATGCGCTTTATGCATTTCACTGACAATCAAACCTGTCATCCAAGAGGCCACCCTGCTTATGACCGGCTCCATAAAATTTGGCCCCTCATAGACCATTTGTCATCCAAATTTGCAGATGTGTATACCCCCAGTCAGAACATCTGCATAGACGAATCCCTAGTACAATTCACCGGGCGCCTTGGCATCAAACAGTACATCCCCAGCAAGCGCGCCCGGTACGGGGTCAAATTGTATAAGCTCTGTGAAAGGGCCACAGGCTATACATATCGTTTTAGGGTCTATGAGGAAAAAGACTCAAAACTGGAGCTGGTGAGATGCCCTGACTACCTGGGGTGCAGTGGCAAGATTGTTTGGGACTTGGTGTCACCCTTAGTCTGCAAGGGGTACCACTTATACGTGGACAATTTTTACACAAGTGTGGCCCTCTTTCGGCACTTACATCTAGTCGGGATCCAATGCTGTGGCACCATGCGGCCTAGTCGCCGGGGCTTCCCCCAACGGCTCATTAATACCCGACTTGCACGGGGGGAGAGGGCTGCCTTGTGTGACCAAGAACTGCTCGCGGTGAAGTGGCGGGACAAGAGGGACGTTTACCTTCTGTCCACCATTCACGCAGACACGACTGTCCAAATAGAACGGGCGACAGGAGTCATTGAAAAGCCCCTCTCAGTCCATGATTATAATCTCCACATGGGAGGGGTGGACGTCAATGACCAAATGTTGGCTCCATATTTAGTTTCCCGACGCACCAGACGCTGGTATAAAAAGGTGTCTGTATATTTGATTTAATTGGCCATATATAACAGTTACGTTCTCTACAGTAAGGCTGGGAGAATGGGATCCTTCCTTAAATTCCAGGAAGAGATCATTTCGGAACTCTTGTATCCAGGAGGTTCTGTGCCCCAAGTCCCTGATGTAGTGAGCCGGCTACATGAGAGACACTTCCCAAGTATCTTCCCTGGTACCCCAAGCCACCGTTCCCCAAGAAAAAGATGTCGTGTCTGTAGCAGTAGTGGACTAAGGCGTGACACCACCATTTTTTTCCTGACTGTCCTGACCAGCCTGCCCTCTGCATAGGGGAGTGTTTCCGCAAGTATCACACCCAGGTACATTATTAGCATAGGGATTTCAAGACACAGGCCAGGCACACAAGGGTCTTAGGGCCCTTGCACACGAGCGTTGCTCACATATGGTGATCGCAAAGGAGCGCCTGTCCTGACTTCTCCCGCACAGACGGGGTCGCATAGCATCATATTGATTTATGATGCTATGTAACCCTTACAGTTTTGGAATGAATTGGATAGCACTGGCATACTGCTGCTTCCAGTGCTATCCAATGCATTCCAGAACTGTAAGGGTTACATAGCATCATAAATCAATATGATGCTATGCGACCCGTCTGTGCGAGAAGTCAGGCCGGGCGCTCCTTGCGATCACCATACGTGAGTAACGCTCGTGTCAAGAGCCCTTAAGGCCCTTTCACACAGAGCTGCTGCAAAACTCTCCTTTCACCTGGGACAAAGTGCATAATGTACTTCGCCACATCTCTGGGTGATTTGTGCTTTGCACATTGTCCCACGGGGAAGGAGAGGTTTATCCTCTAAGGCCTCATGCACACGGCCGTGGAACACGCCGTGCATGGACCGTGGTATTCTGGGCTGGCATCCATCTGACAGCAGGAGCGCACGGCGTCATAGCAACCAGTGACGCTGTGCGCTCCTGCTGTCAGATGGATGCCAGGCCGAGATACAACGGTCCATGCACGGCCGTGTGCATGAGGCCTTAAGGTAAAAAAAAAACAACAAAAAAAAATCCACAGGTAGGCAAAAAAGTTCAAGTTATGTTTCAAATGTTCAAGTTAACTTTAACATTAAAGTTAATGTTAATAAAATGATTGCGTTACTGCCTGGTTTTCTTTTTTTTTTTTTTACCTTCTAGGTGGATCAAGCAAAGAGCCAACTGCAGCACTGATGTGCATTCTGAGAGAAGCATTGCACTGCTGTCAGAAGACACGTGAAGTCAGTGTATGCGGCGCTGCAGAGGGGTATGGTGAGTTCATGTAAAAGTTTATTTTTTGTCACAAGTTAGTGGAATATGAGACTTTGTAAAAAAAAAAAAATCTATTTCCGCTAACTTGTGACAAAAAATAAAAACTTCCATGAACTTACTATGCCCCTCAGTGAATACCTTAGGGTGTCTACTTTCCGAAATGGGGTCATTTATGGGGTGTTTCTACTGTCTGGGCATTGTAGCACGTCAGGAAACAGGACAGGTGCTCAGAAAGTCAAAGTGCGGAAATTCACTTTTTTGCACCATAGTTTGTAAACGCTATAACTTTTACCCAAACCAATAAATATACACTTATAGAATTTTTTTTTTTTATCAAAGACATGTAGAACAATAAATTTAGTGAAAAATGCATAGAGAAATGTGGTTTTATTTGGCAAAAAAGTAAAATATCAAAAAAAGTTAAAATGTCAACAAGAATGAAATAGCACCAAATGAAAGCTCTATTAGTGAGAAGAAAAGGAAGTAAAATTCATTTGGGTGGTAAGTTGTATGACCGAGCAATAAACGGTGAAAGTAGTGTAGTGCGGATTTGCAAAAAAGGGCCTGGTCACTAGGGGGGTATAAACCTGTGGTCTTCAAGTGGTTAAGATTGTTTAACTCAATTACAACTAATCACATATAGCCCACAATGTACTGTGTACATTGCCTATTCTACTAGTACTCAACAGATATCACAGTGATTAGCGGACTATATCCATAGACAATCATTGTTTTTGTACTATACTTGCGTCCTGCGTGACACCATACCATTTCACTCTGCGAATGCTTCATATCTTTTACCCATTTGTGATATTGTTCTACATATTACAATAAAAAGATTTTTTTTTATTATTTTAGTGAGACACTCTTCACTTTATGTACATTGTATTCTAGAGAGACTACTATCCGCATAATAAAAAAAATTAGTCATACTTTGAAATGGAGACTGTCCAGCTCAAAGCCGCAAGTGAATGTCCTAACATTTATTTTATCAGTTACAAATTTTTAAAAAAAGTTAACTTTTATTTATATTTATATGAACAATGGACATCAATCATGGGGTGGCTAAAACAAAATAGGAGGAATTAGTATCACTAGTAAGCAGCAATGTTCTTGAAATGCAATTTCCGGATTAATAACACCACAACACTGTTCCAGTTCACTCGTTCCTTCAGGACGTGTGCTTTTGACCTAAGAAACATATTGTGCCCCTTGGCTCTAGGTTGAACTGTGACTTAACCACAGCTGACTTTTATAATGTGTGAAGACTATTAAAACTTGCTTTTTTCTGTAGCTCAAACCCAGTGGGTATAATATGGCTTTTTAAAACAATCTGCCATATCTTAAATATTGAAGAGAAACTTCTAAATATTTAAGTACATAGACTGAATTTTAGAGTGCAAAATAATGTGTAATACAGTATTTGTCTTTTTGGCCTTTTTTTCCCACACTGGGGCCTATTCACTGAACAACACGCACCAGAATTCTAGTGTACATTCACTTAATTTATTAAGGGGTTTAGATATTTTTTGTGCCTCACTAGACCCTTTTGTAAAGAGGCAGAGTGGCACTGCAATTGGAAAAAAAACAACTGTCATATATAGGCTCAGTTTTTTCTGAATTCACTGTACAGTAAAAACATTACATTACCGTACCTTTATTCAGTGGGTCAGTATAATTACAGTGACACCAAATTTATATAGTTTTTATTATGTTTTATTAATTTTACAAAATAGAAACTTTTGAAAAAAATATTTTTATAGTGATTTTCTCAAACCTTTTTGTATTTCCTTCTACAAGGTAGTTTAAGAAATAGAAAGACAGTTTGTAAGGCTGAAAAAGAGACATCTGTCCATCCTGTTCAGCCTGTTATCCTGTGAGGAAGAAGCCAAGTTTCCTAATTTTTGGACTGTCATCCTGCTAGTTGATCCAGAGGAAGGCAAAAAAAAAAACTTTGAGGTAGAACCAAATTTTCCCCACTAAAGGGGAATAAAAATTCCTTCCCTACTCCAATCAGGCAGTCAGAATAACTCCCTGGATCAACGACCCATCTCTAGTAACTATAATCTGTGATATTATTACACTCCAAGAGGGGCCTGGATGTATTTCTGAACTCTTTTAGTGAATTCTCCATCACCACCTCCTCAGGCAGAGAGTTCCATAATGTCAGTGGTACCCCACTAGTCACAGTGACGCAATCTTAGCGTGTACCGTTAATAACCATCCTCTGTTTTCTATCACCGAGCCAGTTACTTACCAACATACAGATTGACTCGCCACGGTCAAGTCTAGAATTTTCCTCCACATAGAAGCTGGTTCAATTAGTTTGACATGACCAATCCCTCATAAAGCCGTGCTGATACAGAGTTATTTGTTTATTTTCATTGACATATTCTAGAATAGTGTCTCTTAGAAAATCCTAAAACAGTTTACCGATACCAGATGTTATTCTTACCGGCCTATCGTTTGCAAACTCAGTTTTTGCCCCCTTTTTTTATATATATTGACACCATGTTTGCTATGGAACACTCCCTGTCATTATAGAGACCCTAAATATCAGAAATAAGGGCTGGGGGTGTATGCCATCTGATCCGAAACATTTGTCTCTTTTAATCTTTTTAAGACGCTGCTGCACTTTATCCTGTATCAGACAGGCCACTTTTGGAAATGGGGAAAATCACTTTTACATTCTGCATTTCATCTGACAATTTATTTTTCTCAGTAAATAGAGTGAAGAAAACTATTTAATAGCTTTGCTTTCTCCTCATTACTGTCTGCAACTCCCCCCCCCCCCTTATCTTTCTGTAAAAGGCCAACACCTTCATATTTATATTTTTTACCATTTATATGAAGAACATTTTAGGGTTAGTTTTACGTTATTTGCCAATTAATCTCTTTGTCTCCAGTTTGGCTGCTTTTAATTGTCTTTATATGTTCTATTTTTTCCTTACAGTTTTTCAATGCTTCCTTGCTACCATCCTCTGTTAGTGATTTAAATGCTTTCGTTTTCACCTTAATTTCTTCCTTTATATTTCAATTTATTCACATAGTTTTTTTCTTGTTGCTCAACCTTTTATTCCCATAAGGTATGTACTTCTCACATTTAGAGTTTAGGGTGCTTTTAAAAATATCCATTTTTGTGGCTGCAATTTTATTTTTGAGGACATTGACCCAGTTAGTTAGGCCAATGGCCTCTCATGGTTGGCTAAATTTAGCTTTTTTGAAGTTTGGTATTTTTGTGCCTCCCTGATCAAACATTCTTTTGAATGACAATTGGAAGGTTATTATTTTATGTTCACTATTTCCCAGGTGTTACCCAACTTGCACATTTGTTGTTCTGTCAGGTCTATTGTTTAGTACAAAGTCCAGTATGGCCATCCCTGTAGTTGGGTCCTGAACCAGTTGGGAAAGGAAGTTGTCTTCGGTTATTCCCAAGAACCTGTATCCTTTATGAGATCTACAGGTTTCAGTTTCACAGTCTATATGTAGGTAATTGAAGTCACCTATAATAACAAACTCATTATGATTTGCGGTCTCATCTATCTCCTGTAGTAGAAGATTTTCTGTGCACTCTGGTATATTAGGTGGCTTATAATAAACATATCAGTATTTTATTATTTTCTCCATGTATTTTTACCCATAGTTACTCCACATTTCTATTCATCCACATTGTTTTATGGCAGTATTTATATTTTGATAGAATCCCAGCAGGCGTATATATAACAAAGTATGCTTTTATTCCATAAGAAACAAATATTACAGGACGCGCTTCGGCCCGTCCAGCCTTCCTCAACTGCACTATGTGCAGTTGAGGAAGGCTGGACGGGCCGAAATGCGTCCTGTGATATTTGTTTCTTATGGAATAAAAGCATACATCGTTATATATACGCCTGCTGGGATACATCCGTTTTTTGACTTTTGTTGGAGATAACCCCTTCCCATGCAAGCGTTCCAGTGGTTAGCTGTTTTAGATTTTTGATTGAATTTATATTTTTGATGACTTTGTCCCAGTTATTTAGGCCTATGGGGTCTATTAGTTGGCTAAATTTAGGTTTTTTGAAGTATGGTATTTTTGTTTCTCTCTGAAGAAACACTCTTTTGAATGACAATTAGAATGTTATTACTTTGTGGTCACTATTTCCCAGGTGTCCCCCAACATGCACATCTGTTGTTCTGTCAGGTCTATTGGTTAATAGTAAGTCCAGTGTTTCTCCCTGAAGAAACACTCTTTTGAATGACAATTGGAATGTTATTACTTTGTGGTCACTATTTCCCAGGTGTCCCCCAACATGCACATCTGTTGTTCTGGCAGGTCTATTGGTTAATACTAAATCCAGTGTGACCCAGTCCTCCAGGAACCCAAACACCTCCTTCCTACGGCCACACTGGACATAGTTTAGTTCATTTAGTAGTAGATTTTCTGTGGACTCTGTTATATTAGGTGGCTTATAATAAACTCATAGTTTTTTTCCTCCATGTATTTCTACCCAGAGTGACTCCAGGGTAGAAATACATGGAGGAAATAAAGACAAACCCCTCTCTCCCCGACCCTTTCTAAACAGACTGTAACCCTGTACGTTAACTGCCCAGTCATAGCTATCATCCAGCCATGTCTCAGTTATTCCCACTATGTCATAGTTCTCCTCCGACGTTACTAATTCCAGTTCACCAATTTTATTAGTTAGGCTTCTGGAATTAGGAAACATAAGAGGTTTTTGTATATATTTTACCGTACACCTTTCCTTATGAACTGTTCTAGTCCCCCCCTTTCCCTCTTCCCCCACTATCATTACCTCACTCCAGGTGTCTATCTGCGCTTCCACTCCTATAATGTAATTACCCTCTTCCCCATCAGTCCCTAGTTTAAACATTCCACCAACCTTCGATCTTCTCCCCCAAAACAACTGCACCCTCCCTATTCAAGTGCAGCCCATCCCTACGATAAAGCTTGTAGCCGACAAAGAGGTTCGCCCAGTCCTCCAGGAACCCAAACCCCTCCTTCCTACGCCAGTTCTTGAGTCACTAGTTAACCTCTCTAATCTCCCGCTGCCTTTCTGGTGCGGCTCGTGGTATAGATAGTATTTTGGAAAAAACTACCTTTGAGGTCCTTGCCCTAAACTTGTGACCTAAATCCCTAAAATCATCTTAAAGGACCCTCCACCTACCTCTAACTTTGTCATTGGTTCCAATGTGGACCATGACTACTGCATCTTCGCCAGCCCCTCCCAGTAATCTGCCAACCCAATCTGCAATATGTCGAATTCACACTGTTCGACGATCCTGGTCTTTGTGACAGATCATCCTATCTGTTCCCCTAATAATTGAGTCTCCCAGTATAAGCACCTCTCTGACCTTCACTGCTCTCCTGGTCCCCTGCTTACTGGAGCTGACATTCCTATCACTGGCAGAGGATGTTTCTTGCTGTAGCAGTGCTATCCCTGTACTGACATCCCCCTTATCTGCCAACCTTGCAAACGTGTTGGGATGTGCCAGATCTGGGCTAGCCTCCCTGCTTTCTAACTGTTATCCAGCAACCTACCTCACTTTCCTGAGCCTCCAAGCTACCACAATCCCACGCATTTACCCCATAGAATGACTGCTCAGTAAGCAGCAAATTCTTTTTCAAATTGCCAACGCTTCTTAGTGTCAAAACCCGCTCGTTTAGATGCAGGATGTATAATCCCATACTTTGAACACCTTCAAACGGCTATTTCAGGACTGCATACATTTGACAATATGTGCACTGGCTGCATTGTCAATAATGAAACACATACTAATAGGGATTACACAAGAAAAAAAATAGAAAAAATTCAATAATATAGTGCAATGATAAGCAACTGATTTACTGTAGTCCTCTCCTAAAATCCCTGAATCTCAAGTCACTTAATCTAAATTCACACACTTGATTCAAACACACAATTCAAATCAAACACAGAAACGCTCACAAACTCATGTTGTTTGTCTGCTTGTACACGTGCTGCTCCTAAACAACTTCGAACCAGATTGCTGTTTTTTTCTTCCTCGAGATTCAAAGGTCTGAGCTGCCCTGGCTATTGAGCTTCTCCAAATTAGACACCCATACCCTAATTACTCACGTGTAGGGATGAGCGAACCCGTAGATGTAAAATGGCTGTAAAATAGTCATAGAAAGGGCTTGAGGGCTGCAAAAAGAAGGAAAATGGGTGTAAAAGCCGGACAATCACCCTGCAAATAAATGTGGATAGGGAAATGACTTAAAATAACATAGAATACATAAAAATAATAACCATGAATTAGGAGGCAGAGTTCCAAGTGGGGTAGGAAGTTGAGGAGGCTATGGATGTGGCGTGTACGTGGAAGAGGCCAAGAGGGGAAAGCCAACATATTTTTTGTGTAATTATTTTTTTTTTTTAAATTTGTCTGTTATTCTGTGTGTGACCCAAAACATTGTGAAATGGCAAACAGAATGCACAAACTGCGCTAGGTTATATCAATAACTGGGTGCAGCCAGTATACTTCTCTACTCCGCCAATATAACAAATAATAATCTTGGGCCAGGAGGTTGAGGTCCGAGTGGAGAAGGAGGTAGACGTTTTGTGTAGGTGGAGAGGCGGATGGGGTAGCCAATACTATATTATTTTTTCTAATTTTTTTTGTTTGGGGAGGCCACAGCACAGCCAATAGCACACAGAGTACAGAGCTTTCACCTCTTCCTGATCCTCCAGTCCTAATCAGAGCTTTCATAATGGAAGTGATCATTAGTATTCGCCCCATAAGGTGCAGTGACATTTTTCCCCCACTTTGTAGGAGAAAAAAAGAGTGTGTTATGTGGAAAAAATACGATATGTCTTTTCTCAACCGTATTAACTATGTGACTCCTCTTCACTATGCTCCACTCGAGTGGCCTTAAGGACACTGCTCACCCCTGGTTCTCTTCCTATCTCTCCTTCAGTGTATAATTTTCTGCCTCTACTTCTTCTCCTGTTCCTTTTGTTGTGGAGGTGCCTCGGGGTTCAGTCCTAGGTCCCCTACTTTTCTTTACACTGCCCCCATTGGACAACTAGATTTTGCTTTCATTACCATCTCTATGTTGGCGACATCCAACTATACACTTCATCCCCTGAAATCACCCCTGATTTACTCCAAAACACCAGTGATTGTCTGGCAGCTGTCCCTAACGTGTCCTCTCTGTATCTAAAATTAAAACTTCTTATTTTTTAACCCCTCTACTAACCAACTTAAACTTGATATTTCAGTTTCAGTCTGAGCCATTATCATAACTCCTGGACAGCACGTCTGCTGTCTTGGGGTCATGTTTCATTCAGATCTTTCCTTTCTTCAGCATATCCAATCACTTGCACGTTCTTGTCATCTGCACCTAAAGAACATCTCCAGACTCCACCCTTTTCTTATGGTGGAAAAGAGCAAAACTTGTGTTGTTGCTTTGATTCATTCTCGTCTTGACTACTGTAATTCATTACTAATTGGTATTCCTCTCACTTAACTCTCCCCCCTTCCGTCTGTTCTAAATTCCACAGTCAGGCTCATCTATATGTCCACCCGCTATACTAATGCTTCTAGCCTGTGCCAGGTAACTTCACTCGTTGCCCATCCACCACAGAATACAATTCAAACTTCTCACCCTCACCCAAAAAGCTCTCCACAATGCTGCATTTCCATACATCGCCTTCCTTATTACCGTCTACCACCCTACTTTTGCTCTCTGTTCTGCCAGTGATCTAAGATTAACATTCTCCATAATTCATACCTTTGACTCCCATCTTCAAGCCTTTTCTCAAGCTGGGCTTACTCTCTGGAATGCTCTGCCCCGGAGTATTAGGTCAATTACCACCTTCCCTACCTTCAAACGTGCCTTAAAAAAAACATTTTTTCAGGCAGTACCAGTACCATTTCAACTGTCATCCCATTCCGCAAAAAATGAGCCCCTACCTTAGACAATTGCCCAAAAAAGAAAAAATATATGGCTTTCAGAAAATGGAGACACTAAAACATGGTTTTTTTGTTTAAAAAATGCACTAATTGTGTAAAACCAAAATATATATAAAAAAACAGACATATTAGGTATCACCGCATCTGTACCAAGCTGCTCTATAAAAATATTACATGCACTAACCCGTCTGGTGAACGTTGTAAAAAAAATGAAATAAAAACTGCCAAAAAGCCATTTTTTTATTACCTTACACACAAAAATTGTAATACCAAGCGATCCAAAAGACATATATGCCCCAAAATTGTACCAATCAAACCATCATCTCATTCTCACAAAAAAGGAGACCCTACCTAAAACAATCGCCCCAAAAAATAAAAAAATATGGCTTTCAGAAAATGGAAACACAAAAATCCAAAATAAAATTTAAAAAATAGACATATTAGGTATCGCCATATCTTTATGACCTACTTTATAAAAATATCACATTATCTACTCTGCAATCTACAATGGCAGCACAGCAGGCCAAATATCAATATAGAGGTGCAGGCCAATGGATCAGGCAACAAATCCAGGAGAATATAATAATTTTAAAAAATGGTAAAACTTTCATAAAAAATGAGTGAAAAGAAAACACTTTATTCACCCCTGTGGTCGCAACTAGGGATGAGCGAATTTATGTTTCAAGTTTGGCGTACAAAGTTTAGGTTCTGGTTATGTAAGAATTACCTTATGGATTCTGCTACCACGGACCATAACTAAGGGTCCATTCACACGTCCGCATAATGGGTCCACATCCATTCTGCAATTTTGCAGAAGGGGTGCGGACCCATTCATTTTCAATGGGCTGCAAAAGATGCGGACAGCACCACCATGGTCCGCAATTTGCAGAACTGAAAACAGTTGCGGACGTGTGAATGGACCCTTATGGTCCGTGATAGCGGAATCCATAACTGAATTCTTAGATAACCTGAACCTTGTACGCCAAACTTGAAACACAAGTTCGCAGAGTTTTAGCTCCATAGCTTGAAAAGAGACACTGTGAATGAGCTGAAAACATTGAGACCACTGGGGTGAATAAAGCGCTTGAGAGTGCTGGATATATATATATATATATATATATATATATATATATATAAAGTGAAAAGTGAAAAAGCAGCACACTTTAAAATAACGGGTGCAAAACCTGCCGACGACCAGCAACCAAGTCCTCAATATAGTGGTTCAAAAATTGCAAGGCAGCACTCCAATCTTCAAAAAATTCCAGTGTTTATTCAGCCCAGTGTGGCAACGTTTCAATTGTTCACTACAATCTTTCTCAAGCCATACCAAATAAAGTGCTCAGTGCAATATATATAGTCAAGTCACATGATCATCAATTAATTAGTGATAAAAACATGATTACAATAAAATGTACATTTGTAATAATAAAGTGCTGAAAGTGCCGAATGTGCAAATTACATAAACAAATACATGTGAAAAAATATCCATGTTCCATATGATTGTAGTGAACAATTGATTGTAGTGATTGTAGTGATTGTAGTGAACAATTGAAACGTTGCCACACTGGGCTGAATAAACACTGGAATTTTTTGAAGATTGGAGTGCTGCCTTGCAATTTTTGAACCACTATATTGAGGACTTGGTTGCTGGTCGTCGGCAGGTTTTGCACCCGTTATTTTAAAGTGTGCTGCTTTTTCACTTTTCACTTTATATATCTGCAACAGAGAAGCTGAGCACCTCAAAGATGGATGCATTGGATAATCACAGCCCAGATGTCTTTTCCTACTCCAGGGACGATGAGGAGAGAATACTTCAGGGGGCAATGCGAGACACGGCATTCCTGTCCACTCCAAATGTGACTGAAATCAAGAGAGGGTATGAATATGACTCTAAACGACTGATTAATATTGAAATGCACATGTCGACCTTATATGAATATTACCGCCAACATAGAATACCAAGGGGCATGAGGTCACATCTAAGACCTGACCTGATATTTCAGAATAATGAATTTTGCAACCGGTTTATAGCAATTTCAAACAAATATTCATTTGATTTTATTTTATTGAATATTGAATTTTTACAAAAAGAACTGTCTCTGATTCAAGTAAAAGTCACCCAGTGGATTCAACAACTAAAGGCGCTACTTTCAGAGGAGGACTTTGATGGGTATTTGTTACAATGTAAAAATTTCTTGGATAAATTTAAGGAAGAACTCCAGGATAAAAAAAGAAAAAAATGGACGAGAGACAATGAAGATTACACCAATGGCTATATTTATACTTGGCAAAATGACATGAAGAAAGCCCGACGGCCGGGCAATGATAAGAGAAATCAGAACATCGGTACACCAAAAAGGACGACAGGTGGTGACCAGTTGTATTTTACAGAGTCTGATGATAAGAATATGTTCTTATGCTATCCTTTTCCTAGACAAATCTCCAGGACCGTCCATATCAGAAGGGGAGGTCGGCGCCAACATAGAAGGAGAAAAAGGGAAACCATCCAGACCTCAGAGGAACAGACAGACCCAGAAAAAGAGGATATTGTGGTAAATATTTCCTCTATCACCTTAGATCCAGAACAACAACTAGTCCTTAATAAGGGTTTATCGTTTTGTCCATCCAAGAGAACTGATTGGTTTAACACAGAAATTGACATTCAAAGGTTTTTCCGTGCCATTAAACTGAAGATTATTTTTGCACAAAATGAGCGACGTGAGCAGCCCAGCAGAGAGTCTGCTACTGAATTGAGCCTATCAAATGTTGGACTTTTTCTAAAAGTGACTTTTTACCTATAGTTAATAATCCAGCACTTGAGGCATTTCAATCAGCGGTCAAACGGGATTTGGAAGCTGTAAAAGAGTGCTCCTATAATGTCCCTTTAAGGAGGGCTAATATTACCTCAGGTGAAATTCGAGCTTTGGATTCTTTGTCCAGGGACCACAATCTCACCATCAAATCAGCTGATAAGGGTGGTGGGATTGTGGTCATGGACACTGTGGCCTATATTCAAGAAATTGAGAGACAACTGATGGATCAACAGGTGTATAGGAGGGTAGCACAGGATCCGAAATTTATTTTTTTGAAGGAACTTAAGGCCATTTTAAGTGAAGCCCGCAATGCCGGGATTATTGATGACAGGCTCTTCAAGTTTTTATATTGTGATAAACCTGTTACACCCATCCTGTACACCTTGCCTAAGATCCACAAGGATTTAAGGAACCCCCCCGGACGCCCTATAGTGTCTGGGAGGGATTCTTTGTTTTGTAATGTGGCGATTTTCCTTGACAAGATACTGAGGAAGTATGCAATTAATGCTAAGTCATATGTGCGAGATACCGCTGATTTTTTGGATAGGATCAAGGGGGTACAAATACCGAAAGGGGCTCTGTTGGCATCTTTTGATGTCAGCAGCTTATATACCTCTATAGACCATACACGAGGTATAGCAGAAGTGGAGAAATGTTTGGTCAATAGCAGCTTCACGTCCGAGTGCAAACAATTTTTGATTGATTTACTCCAGTTTATACTGACACGAAACTATTTTTTGTTTAGAGACGGTTGGTATGTACAGTTGCGTGGGACTGCCATGGGGTCCAACGTGGCGCCCACCTACGCTAATATCTATATGACTCACCTGGAGGACACATTTGTGTACAGGAGCCACCACTTCAGCCACGTGCTGGGGTGGTGGCGTTATATAGATGATATTTTTCTGGTGTGGGTGGGCGCGGCGTTGGACCTCCAGGCATTCCACCTATTCTTAAATGATGTGGATCCCACGGTAAAGTTTACATTGACACATTCATCTGAAAAAATACAGTTTTTGGATACGGAGATTTCTATCAAGGAGGGGTGTTTGGTTAGTGATCTTTTTGTCAAAAAGACAGATAAAAACACATTATTAAGGTTTGAAAGCAACCATCCCCCCTCGATGGTGAAATCCCTACCCTATAGCCTGTTGGTGAGAGTTGACAGGATTGTGGAGGATGTAGAGGTGAAGAGGCAGAGATTTGACCAGATGGGTGCCAAGTTCCGGGCAAGAGGGTACCCTAGGGGATTGATTGACCAAAGTTTTAAAAAAATCAGTAATGAAAGAGGAAAAACACCAAAAGAAAAAACTCAAAGGATTCCGTTCATATCAGAATATAGCAGCGAAAGCAATAATATAGCAAAGGTGATTAGGAAACATTGGGGTATTTTGACATCAAGTTTCCCCCAGATTCAGGAGTTTCAAACACCCCCATTGCTCTCGTATCGGAGAAGTAATAACCTTGGGGACAAACTAGTCAGGTCTGATGTTGGACCTTCAAAAGTCAGGGAAGGAGGCCTTTTCGGTTGTCAGAAAACTGGATGTTATCCATGCTACAATTGTGTAAATTGTCCATTATTGATCAGAGGAAATACATTTTTGAACCCATCTACGGGTAGAGAGGTTAAAATCAGAGCCTTATTGACATGTGATTCCACATATGTAGTGTACATGCTTACATGTCCATGTGCCTTATGTTATGTGGGAGAAACGACCTGGGATGTAAAAACCAGGATTAATCAGCATCGGTTTTCCATTAGAAAACAAAAAATGGACCTCCCAGTCTCGAGGCATTTTAAGGAGGCAGGACACACGGAAAGGGATCTAAAATTTAGAGTTATAGATTACATCCCTTTGACACGAAGAGGGGGAGATAGGGTGAAGCTTTTAAAAAATAAAGAACTATATTGGATCTACACACTGGGAACCCTTAAACCTAGGGGACTCAATGTTGATTTCCGTGTGACATAGGATGCTGTGCGTTGTCTTGCCCTGTGGTGTGTTCTCGCCCTATCTATACCTGGGAGGGAGACTAAATGAAGTGTTCAGTGGCTTTCTCTTTCTAGAAAAGAGTTTTTTATTTTAAAAAGGATTTTTTTATTTTTTTTATATATATGGAGAAAAATTTCTTTTTACTGTTTAAACACTTATTAATTGTTTGTTATTTCTCTTATGTTCTTTACAGATTTTTTCAAGCAAGGGACATTCTCACAGATGGAAGTTTATCCATGGGATCAGATGGATTCTGAATTGTGAAAAATTATTTTTAAAAAAGATTATTACTAGATGTCATGGGATTCATGTTTTCTCTGCCGCTTAATCATATTTTATTTGTCTTTTTTGAACACTCCGTGATAATGAGTGATATGAGTCAAATCACCTAACAATAGGGGACTGGAGGTAGGGGTTTTTACATGAGGACTGTGATAGGTCATTTCATGTATCCCTTACTGACCGGTTCACCTAGTGGTGTTGGATGTTATGTATGAATTGCCCCAAGGTTGTTGGCATGATATGGCGAGTCCGTTCTCTCGGATGGACTCGTCATTTGCATCATACACCTAAAATGGGGAGCATGAAGTATGTATGACCCATGGTGTTATGTGGATGCTGTGGTGAGTCCGATTCTTGGACAATCCTATGCCTCCATTATAATATCCTTAGGGTGTGTTGGATGTTTACATCGATATGTGGATACGGAGTTGTGATATATATGACATGCGCACTACACCTGAGATGCCGGGGTTGCCATATTAGATATGGTCCGGACTGGTGTGCTTGAAACGTAATGTTTGCGAGACTTGATCAAGTTCGCGCAGCCACAGAGATGACATGAAGCCCGTGGACGCCATCTTTGTTAGGGAAACTGGATCTGATGTATGGGGATGCTCGCGAGATTTGTGAATCTCGCGCATGCGCGCTGTACTCCGTGAGACGCCGTCCAGGATCCTATGGTGATTCCGCTTCTGTGAGATTGTCTCCCTTTTATTATGATTATTATTTACCTTATACACCTGTGGGTTTCAAGTCAATTAACTGTTTTTAATGTTTACACTATCATAAAATTGTATCATATGGAACATGGATATTTTTTCACATGTATTTGTTTATGTAATTTGCACATTCGGCACTTTCAGCACTTTATTATTACAAATGTACATTTTATTGTAATCATGTTTTTATCACTAATTAATTGATGATCATGTGACTTGACTATATATATTGCACTGAGCACTTTATTTGGTATGGCTTGAGAAAGATTGTAGTGAACAATTGAAACGTTGCCACACTGGGCTGAATAAACACTGGAATTTTTTGAAGATTGGAGTGCTGCCTTGCAATTTTTGAACCACTATATATATATATATATATATATATATTGTGGGGAGTCGCTCTGGTAGATAGCAGTGCGGGTGCAGTACAGAGGCAAAACAAGAAGTCCAGAAAGTGCAATAAACAGTGTTTTATTCACACTTTGCACAAAATAAACGATAAACAGTCTCTTGGTGTTAATTCACACTCAGCAAACACAAAAAAGCAAAACCAAAGAGTCCAAAACCAGGTTCAATCACCTGTGAGATGTTTAGGTGCGCGTTCGCACCCGGCGGTCGGCCCAGCCGCAGGATAATCCACCTTCAGGCTTCCAGGACGACTGCACGACTCCTTGCTGGTCTCATCCTTCCAGCCCAGAGAGCAACACAACACTAGCAGCAGCTCCAGGACAATCACAGCCCCACCTGCTGATGTGGCTGGCTTTAAAAAGCCCAGCAAAGTCCGGCCTGGACCGTGGGGAGTAGGCACCCACCCAACTCTTTGCCTACTCCCAGTAAGAGCCGGCCCGGATTGGCTTTGCAGCCAAACTAACTATCAATGTCAAGCAGCACTAGCTGCTGCTGACACATAAAACCCGGCTCTCACCTCACCGAGGCCAGGAACCTCGGTGACACGTATCTTCCGTCCATGACGGCACCTTGCGCCCTCTTACATACCTCCCCCTTTGTTCAACCCCGACAGGGTGAACACACGCCAAACACTGTACTCGAGACAGTGCATCCGCATTTCCTTGTAAGCGGCCTGCCCTGTGTTCCACTGTGAACTTGAAGTTCTGCAGAGACAAGAACCATCTGGTGACCCGAGCATTCCTGTCTTTCGCCTGGCACATCCACTTTAGAGGGGAATGGTCGGTCACCAGACGGAACTTTCTCCCTAGCAGATAATAGCGGAGAGACTCTAGTGCCCACTTGATGGCCAGGCACTCTCTCTCCACTATACTGTACCTGGTTTCGGCTGGGGTGAGTTTGCGACTCAGGAAAACCACGGGATGCTCCTCCCCATTGATTTCCTGAGAGAGTACAGCCCCGAGGCCCACTTCAGAGGCATCGGTCTGTACCACAAACTCTCTCTTGAAGTCGGGCGTCACCAAAACCGGGGACCCACACAGGGCCGACTTCAGAGCAGAGAAAGCCTTATCCGCCTGCTCATTCCACTGGATCGACACTGACCTGCGTCCCTTTAAAAGGCTTGTCAATGGAGCAGCAATTGTAGCGAAGTTGGGAATAAACCTCATGTAGTATCCCACCATGCCCAGGAATGATTTTACTTGCCGCGTAGTGACAGGTCGGGGCCAATTCTTAATTGCCTCAATTTTGTTTACCTGAGGTTTGACCACCCCCGCCCAATGACATACCCTAGGTATTTGGTCTCTTCTAACCCTATCACACACTTTTTGGGTTAGCAGTTAAGCCAGCTTTCCTAAGGGAGTCCACTACGGCCTGTACCTTCGGTAGGTGACTCTCCCAGTCGGTGCTATGGACAATGATATCATCCAGATACGCTGAGGCGTACCGTCGATGTGGACGAAGCACAATATCCATAAGCCTTTGAAACGTGGCGGGGCGCCATGTAGACCAAAGGGTAATACCTTGTACTGATACAACCCCTCCGGTGTGATAAAAGCAGTTTTTCCTTGGCAGCCTCCGTTAAGGGTACCTGCCAGTACCCTTTGGTGAGGTCCAAGACAGAAAAATACCTGGCTTGGCCCAATTTTTCAATGAGCTCATCCACCCTCGGCATGGGATATGCGTCAAACTTGGACACCTCATTCAGCTTGCGGAAATCGTTACAGAACCTCAATGTCCCGTCCGGCTTGGGTATTAAGACTATCGGACTGGCCCAATCACTTTTTGACTCCTCAATGACACCTAACTGGAGCATCAGCTGCACTTCCTTCACAATGGCTTGTCGCCGAGCCTCGGGTACCCGATACGGCTTTAACCGGACTTTGGCCTGAGGCTCAGTGATAATGTCATGCTGGATTAGGGATGTGCGCCCAGGGAGGTCCGAGAACACATCCGTGTTCCGACTAATGAACTCCTTAACTTCCTGGACCTGTTTGGAGGATAGGCTATCTGAAATTTTTACGGTGGCTGCTGCTTCCCGGACTTCGAGGTGAGGGGCTGGTTCCTTCTCACCTAGAAGCCCTGGCCGGGGCTGTCATCGCTGGACGAGTTCCTATCCTTCCATGGCTTCAGCAAATTCACATGATACACCTGCTCCGGCTTCCGCCGCCCTGGCTGGTGCACCTTGTAATTTACTTCCCCACTTTCTCGAGCACTTCATAGGGCCCCTGCCACCTAGCTAGAAATTTACTGTCAAGGGTGGGTACCAGAACTAAAACTCGGTCTCCGGGATTAAAGTCTCGTACCCGAGCCTGACGATTATAGACTCTACTTTGGGCCTGTTGGGCTGCCTCCATATGCTCCCGGACCAGCGGTAACACCCTCTCCATACGTTCCTGCATCTGGGTAACATATTCAATTACGCTTTTGTGGGGACGGGCTGTTGTTCCCACGCTTCCTTAGCGATGTCCAACAGGCCCCGTGGGCGTCTGCCATAAAGCAGTTCGAAGGGTGAGAACCCAGTAGAGGCCTGGGGCACTTCTCGCACTGCAAACATGAGATAGGGCAGAAGCAGATCCCAGTCCTTCCCATCTCGGGACACCACCCTTTTTAGCATATTTTTTAAAGTTTGGTTAAATCTTTCCACCAGGCCGTCCGTTTGCGGATGGTAAACGGACGTCCGTAATTGCTTTATATGCAACAGTTTACACAATTCCCTCATAATCTTAGACATAAAGGGGTCCCTTGGTCCGTCAGAACCTCCTTAGGTAGGCCCACCCGGGTAAACATCTCCATTAACTCCTTTGCAATGAGCCTAGCCGATGTGTGTCGAAGAGGCACCGCCTCTGGATATCGAGTAGCATAGTCCAGAATCACCAGGATATGTTGGTGACCCCTAGCAGACTTCGGTGCGGGTCCGACCAGATCCATGGCAATACGCTCGAATGGGACCTCAATTATTGGGAGAGGGACCAGGGGACTTCTGTAATGCGGCTGGGGGCTATTTACCTGACAGGTCGGACAGGACTTACAGAACTCCTCTACTTCCTTAAACAAACCGGGCCAGTAAAATCGCTGTAGTACGCGGTCCTGCGTTTTCTGCCACCCCATGTGTCCCCCAAGAACATGTTGGTGGGCAAGCTCCATAACAAGCTTGCGATATGCGGTGGGCACCACCAACTGTTCAACTGGCTCACCTCGGATTTGGTTCACCCGATACAACATATCCTGAAGAATAATAAATCGTGGAAACATTAATTCAGCCCCAGGTTTCTGGGGTTTACCGTCAATCATTACCACACTTTCCCAGGCCCTGGTTAGGGTTTGGTCCCGGTGTTGTGCGGTCCCAAAATTTTCCCCGGAGACATTGAGGTCTGCCAACTCAGGTCCCGGTGGCAAGTCCTCCGTGTCTCCCACCATTACACTCAGTGGGGTTGTCTCCCCCTCTACCGCTGGAGCAGTGGTCACCCCTACCGCTGGCCCTTCAGATTCGGGCTCCCAGGGTTCTGGCCTTCCAGTGGTATCAGGCCACTCTACTAGGGTTACCCCTGTCTCGGGCCCATCCGACACTTTTATAGCCGGCCACAGCGCCGGGAAACCTGGGAAGTCCCTCCCAAGTATCAGTTCATGTGGGAGTGTGGTAGCGACAGCCACCTCGTGGGTCCACTTACCAGCAGCTGTGGACAAAGTCACTAATGCAGTGGGGTAGTCTTTTAAGTCTCCGTGAATGCATAGGACCCCGACTTTACGGCCGGTATACTCCGCAGGCCGTACTAGGGCCGCTCTTACCAGGGAGACTAAACTCCCAGAGTCCAGCAGGGCCACCGCCAGAGAATCTCCCACCGCTACCTGACACAGGTGGTTATTGTCCTGCCCCTCACGGGTGCCAGTTGCACACAGCTTCCGTGCATACAGGGAGTGGCGATACCCGTAGTTCACATCCATCGGCTCACCCTGATGCGGACAGTCGGCCCTGATGTGGCCTGGCTCCTGACACCTCCAGCATACCACAGGAGGCGGATCCGCAGGGATACATTCCGTGCAGGTCTCTCTGTCGCCGGTCGTCGGAACTGGGGTGGAGGCCTCCGGGGTTTGACTGGCCCCTTCCCAGCAAGACTCCCCTGCAGGTTTCTGGTGGCCTCGTAACGCTCCACCAGGTCGACCATCTCCAGGGCACTTACCGGAGACGCCTGGCCGACCCAGTGCTGGAGGGGATAAGGCAGGGCCCTCCAAAAGATGTCCGCCAACAGTCGATCCAGCATGGCAGTAGGACTTAGTAGATCGGGCTGCAGCCACTTTTGCAGCCTGTGCAGCAGATCGTAGTACTGCGGCCTAGCAGGTTCAGTTGTTTTAAAGTCCCACTGGTGGACTCTTTGAGCGCGGACCAGCACGTTCACCCCCAGTCTGGCTAGGATCTCTCCTTTCACTGTGTCATAATCGGCCGCTTAGTCGTCCGACAAGTCGAAAAACACCTGCTGGGGTCCGGAAGCCAGGAACGGAGCGACCACCTCAGCCCACTGGTCACGGGGCAGCTTCTCCCTCACGGCCACTTTTTCGAAGACTGCCAGGTAGGTCTCGGCATCATCCTCGGGGGTCATCTTGGGAATTGCTGCACGGACCGCTTTCCGGGCATCATGGGCACGGTGAGAGGCTCCAGTCGCTTGCAAAGCCATTACATGTTGCAACAGCAGCTGGTTTGTCTCCTGCTGCTGCTTGTTGGCCTCCCGCTGCTGTAAATTGGCCTCCACGAGAGCCTTTACAACTGCCTCCATCTTGTCAAAGTTCACGTGTTGAAACTTTGCCGGCTTGACATAGGACATTCACTTTGGAAAAAACTTCGGCGTTTACGCCAGCCTCACTGCGCATGCCCGCATCCTCCACCAAATGTGGGGAGTCGCTCTGGTAGATAGCAGTGCGGGTGCAGTACAGAGGCAAAACAAGAAGTCCAGAAAGTGCAATAAACAGTGTTTTATTCACACTTTGCACAAAATAAACGATAAACAGTCTCTTGGTGTTAATTCACACTCAGCAAACACAAAAAAGCAAAACCAAAGAGTCCAAAACCAGGTTCAATCACCTGTGAGATGTTTAGGTGCGCGTTCGCACCTGGCGGTCGGCCCAGCCGCAGGATAATCCACCTTCAGGCTTCCAGGACGACTGCACGACTCCTTGCTGGTCTCATCCTTCCAGCCCAGAGAGCAACACAACACTAGCAGCAGCTCCAGGACAATCACAGCCCCACCTGCTGATGTGGCTGGCTTTAAAAAGCCCAGCAAAGTCCGGCCTGGACCGTGGGGAGTAGGCACCCACCCAACTCTTTGCCTACTCCCAGTAAGAGCCGGCCCGGATTGGCTTTGCAGCCAAACTAACTATCAATGTCAAGCAGCACTAGCTGCTGCTGACACATAAAACCCGGCTCTCACCTCACCGAGGCCAGGAACCTCGGTGACACGTATCTTCCGTCCATGACGGCACCTTGCGCCCTCTTACAATATATATATATATATATATTTATATAAAAAATTGAGGCAGCACTGACCAACAATGATGGGTGCATGCTCAAAAATCGTATAAGCAGTCTGCAAACATATAATCAAAAATAGAGCAGCACTCCATGAATTGTGAAAAAAAGATAGGTTTTATTTACCCATACGGTGTGGTGATGTTTTGGCTCTTAAACATGAGCCTTCTTCAAGCAAATTCAATAAGAACAAGTGAGCATTATATAGTGAATATACAAAGTGAAAAAAAGTGTCACGTGATACATTCTCCAGACTGACAATTAATTCTCTAACACTCTAAAAAGTGGCAATATGTGCAAAAATCAAACAATTCATAAACATAATGTAAAAAACATGATGTCTCGTATATACAAACATGATTAATAAGTGATACAGCCAATTTCATGTGCATGGTTACAATTAAATAAATCAGTGCTATATCTCAAAGTCCATCAAGAGTAAACTATTACTTAATCGATTGTTGGTGGGAGGTGGGAAAATGTCAACAAGACCAGCGTGGGTGCACATGTACTGACCATAATGAAGACGACCCCATGAAGACAACTTGGCCATAGCGTTCCACAAGTACAATTGCGCATGCGTCGGAATGTGAAAACGTTACGATCATCACATGACAATTTACATATAAGGTATTCTCCTGACGAGACATCTTGGAAATGGGCCTGCCCGAAGAGCAGACAGGGTACTCTGTCGGCTCCTCCCCCAAGATCGTCCGTGTCATTCATACAAACATACTACGTACAACTGTTGAAGGGGCTAAAGTACTGAGTAGTAACGCTGTCACAAGGACGCCATTCAACTATGCTATGTGGCATATCGGCAGGACTCCAGGACACCAGAGTCCTATCCTTAATGCCACCACTAGCCCCAAGGTGTGCTGCAGAGGGTTCTCCTCATAACATATTTCAAACACTCCAGGAGAAAAACACATTTGTAATCACACATTCCGAGAATACATAAAAAAAAAAAAAAAAGATGGCGGGGATTCAATCATCCAAAAAATACAGTATGCACCTAACGCATCCAAATCACGAACCGACCCAATTACACCACAATCTAGAAAGATAAAGAAAGATCAATTAATATCCAAAATTAATGAATAAATTATATACATTAATATCATGTACAGTCATGGCCAAAAGTTTTGAGAATGACACAAATATTAGTTTTCACAAAGTTTGCTGCTAAACTGCTTTTAGATCTTTGTTTCAGTTGTTTCTGTGATGTAGTGAAATATAATTACATGCACTTCATACGTTTCAAAGGCTTTTATCGACAATTACATGACATTTATGCAAAGAGTCAGTATTTTCATTGTTGGCCCTTCTTTTTCAGGACCTCTGCAATTCGACTGGGCATGCTCTCAATCAACTTCTGGGCCAATTCCTGACTGATAGCAACCCATTCTTTCATAATCACTTCTTGGGAGTTTGTCGGATTAGCCGGTTTTTGTTTGTCCACCCGCCTCTTGAGGATTGACCACAAGTTCTCAATAGGATTAAGATCTGGGGAGTTTCCAGGCCATGGACCCAAAATGTCAATGTTTTGGTCCCTGAGCCGCTTAGTTATCACTTTTGCCTTATGGCACAGTGCTCCATCGTGCTGGAAAATGCATTGTTCTTTACCAAACTGTTGTTGGATTGTTGGAAGAAGTTGCTGTTGGAGGGTGTTTTGGTGCCATTCTTTATTCATGGCTGTGTTTTTTTGGGGCAAAATTGTGAGTGAGAAGCAACCCCACACATGAATGGTCTCAGGATGCTTTACTGTTAGCATCACACAGGACTGATGGTAGCGCTCACCTTTTCTTCTCCGGACAAGCCTTTTTCCTGATTCCCCAAACAATTGGAAAGAGGCTTCATCGGAGAATATGACTTTGCCCCAGTCCTCAGCAGTCCATTCACCATACTTTCTGCAGAAGATCAATCTGCCCCTGGTGATTTTTTTGGGAGAGAAGTGACTTCTTTGCTGCCCTTCTTGACACCAGGCCATCTTCCAAAAGTCTTCGCCTCACTGTGCGTGCAGATGTGCTCACACCTGCCTGCTGCCATCCCTGAGCAAGCTCTGCACTGGTGGCAACCCGATCCCGCAGCTGAATCCTCTTTAGGAGACGATCCTGGCGCTTGCTGGACTTTCTTGGATGCCCTGAAGCCTTCTTAACAAGAATTGAACCTCTTTCCTTGAAGTTCTTGATGATCCTATAAATTGTTGATTGAGGTGCAATCTTAGTAGCCACAATATCCTTGCCTGTGAAGCAATTTTTATGCAACGCAATGATGGCTACACGTGTTTATTTGCAGGTCACCATGGTTAACAATGGAAAAACAATGATTTCAAGCATCACCCTCCTTTTAACATGTCATGTCTGCCATTTTAACCCAATCAGCCTGACATAATGATCTCCAGCCTTGTGCTCGTCAACATTCTCACCTGAGTTAACAAGACGATTACTGAAATGATCTCAGCAGGTCCTTTAATGACAGCAATGAAATGCAGTGGAAAGGTTGTTTTGGGATTAAGTTAATTTTCATGGCAAAGAAGGACTATGCAATTCATCTGATCACTTTTTATCACATTCTGGAGTATATGCAAATTGCTATTATAAAAACTTAAGCAGCAACTTTTCCAATTTCCAATATTTATGTAATTCTCAAAACTTTTGGCCATGACTGTATAACTTGTCTTATACAGAACAACCCACTACACAGGACCGGAGTATATGTCTGTAACCAGGGAGTCACAAAAGGCAAGCCATGGGTTTATTGAATTTTAATGCACAAAGGTGTCCATATCCTTTAATATTATTGGATGGAACACCTCAAACAGTTGATCTATTTAGGGTTGTTTCGATACCATAAAAAAGTATTGCAATACTCGATACCATTCGATACCAAGCAAAGAAAATAAACCGTCAAAAAAATCAAACAGTCCTATCCTATTTTTTGGGAGGACAAGGTGACAAAAAAAATAGGGCAAATTGCTCAGTTTTTCTTTTTTTCTTTTCTTTTACAGCGTTTACCGCATAACAGGTATTTTTTAATATTTTAATAGTTTTTAATAGATTTTTCGGACGTGTCGATATGTAATATTTTATTTATTTATTGTTTATATATTTTATATGTAAAATTGGGAAAGGGGGTGATTTATACGTGGTGTATTTTTTGGCTTATTTTTTTTTTACTTTTTTCTTTACAGTTTATTAAATAACTATTTCCCCCCTTAGGGGTAGAACCTGGTATCTTTTAATCCTGTGTCCTATTCACCCTAATAGAGCTCTATTAATAGGACTTCACACTATCCCTGCTGCCCTATGCATAGTACACACAGCAGCAGGGAGCTGACCACGGCAGCCAGGGCTTCAGGAGCATCCTGGCTGCCATGGTAACTGATCGGAGCCCCAGGATTACACTGCAGGGGCTCCGTTTAGAAGCTGCCACTGCACGACCAATGAGAGGAGGTGAGGGGACTCTGTGGCCACTGCCTCCAATGATTTTAATACTGGGTGGGGTGGAGGGCGCACTGCGCCAGCAATGATTTTAATACTGGGGAGGGAGCACTGCGCCACCAATGATAACTAACGTTTAATATACAAATACAGTTGGCGGCAGAAACACATTGCCTCCACCTGACCTCTGACATGTTGCTGCTGCAACAGACAGGGTTCATACAAGCTAATCCGCTATTTGTCTCTTCACTCAGGTCAGTGTTATGCGTGTTATTTTCTGTTAATATATGTCCCCTCCATTTTGGGCCACCAATATTGAGTTGTCCCGGTATCATCATTTTTCATAACTATTGGCATGGTTATAAATTTGCATAATGCAGTATTATCATGTACAGTATACAGTATAGCAGGTACAAGAATATACAATGTAGGGTATTTGTAATCTAAGTTAGCCTCTGTTTCTTTGCTATATAGTGTAGTGGTTAAAGTTCTGGGCTATGATGCAGAAGCTGTGAGTTCAAATCCCCTAGCAAGCTTTTTCAGAAATAGAGGTAAAATTGGATTTATATAATTTATATTTTTTTTTAGTAATTGTAAAAAATGTATGGCACAAAATAAATGTGTAATAGAAAAAAAAAAATATATATATATATAAATATATATATATATATATATATATATATATATATTTATAAAAAAAAGTCCACGGCACTTCCAGTGACTAGTGTCTTTTACTTACATCAATACAATGTTTTGGTCCAAACAATGGAACCTTTTTCAAGCAGTGATACAAAACAATGTAATAGTGCTAGTATATAAAGGTTCCCTAATTGGGGTCCCATCAAGTATATAATTAAGTGTAATAATATAATAAAGCCAAATAAATGTGATATACATAAATAAAATGTGTACAAAAATATTGTGCATCATTATAACATACATGTGTATTACATATAATGAAAACTGTGCTCAATTAAAAGTGCATTTTGTGCATATTTCATGATATCTGATAATCATTTAATTATCTAAACATGTGCTGAATAGAGTTGATCCGAACTCGACCCGAACTACACACCGAACCCGAACCCATTGAAGTCAATGGGGACCCGAACTTTAGGGCACTAAAAAGGCTGTAAAATAGCCCAGGAAAGGGCTAGAGGGCTGCAAAAGGTAGGTAAATCCCATGCAAACAAATGTGGATAGGAAAATTACTTAAAATAAAATAAATAAAAATTAACCAATATCAATTGGCAAATTGGAGGAGGAAGAGGTGGAATAGGATGTTGGGGTGGCATCAGGTGGGAATGCTATGGGAGTTGATGTTCTCATCACAGCCAAAAAGGATTCATGTCTGACTGCAGTGCCACAGTCCTCATTCACAGACTCAGGGCCATGGCAACCGGAAAGAGGAGAGCGGTCCCGTAACAGTAACACAGGCCTCAGGTCAACCTGCAATGGAACAGGCCATTATCATTTATGTAGGTCCCTGACACCCAGACAGAGGAGAGGCAATTTGACAGTAAAAAGAGTTTAATGTCTCTCACCCAGACAGCAAGCAAGTTTGTGAAATTTAGGCCCCTGACACCCAGACAATGGGGCGGTCATTAGACAGTAAAAAGAGTTAAATGTCTGCCACCAAGACAGCAAGCAAGTACGTAAAAGTTAGGCCCCTGACACCCAGACAGAGGAGAGAGGTCCCATAGCAGCAAAAGAGGCATCATGTCACCCACCAACGGAGAAGGCCACTTTTAGTTATTTAGGCCCCAGCACCCAGATAGAAGAGAGAGGTCCCAAAGCAGAGAATCAGGCTTCATGTCACCCATCAATGGAGAATCACTTTCAGATATTTAGGCCCCTGGCACCCAGCTGGAGGAGAGGTTCATTCAACTTTGGGTTGCCCCGCAAAATAATGGTAAAATAAAAAAAAAGGATTCAATAAAAAATTGCCCTGGAGTACAAGAATATATGGTTAAGGGGAGGTAGTTAAAAATGTCTATTCTGCACAAGGGATGGACGGGTCCTGTGGGATCCATGCCTGGTTCATTTTTATGAATGTCAGCTTGTCCACGTTGGCTGTGGACAGGCGGCTGCGTTTGTCAGTAATGGCGCCACCTGCTGTGCTGAATACACATTCAGACAAAATGCTGGCTGACGGGCAGGCCAGCACCTCCAAGGCATAAAAGGCTAGCTCTGGCCACGTGGACAATTTGGAGACCCAGAAGTTGAATGGGGCCGAACCATCAGTCAGTACGTGGAGGGGTGTGCACACGCAGGGCCGGGCCGACACAGAGGCTGGGGAGGCTCCAGCCTCAGGGCACAGGCAGCTCCCCAGCCTCTGGGCAGCAGGCAGGCCACTGACCACATCGCTGCTGCCGCCGCGCCTGCCGGGCTGCCGGCCGCGCTGGAGGTTGGAGGGAGTAGTGAGCACTTGGCACTGAACTTACGTGCTCCCGTGCCGCCTCCTGGCTCAGCCGCTTTGCTGCTCTGGTCTCTGCTCAGTCGCTTGCCTGATAGGCTGCGTACAGCGCGCACTTTGACCTGATGCGCTGTACGCAGTCAGGTCACATGGGCGCCCTCTGGAGACCGGGAGCAGTGCGGGCAGCAGCAGGCAGCAGCACAGCACTGTGTCACGGCCCAGCCCAGGCCCCAGCAGGGATAGAGCGTGAGAGTCTGCCCTGAACTTAAAGTGAAGTAAGATAGTTCTTAAATAAAGATAATATTCTTTTCCGTCTGATCTGAGGTCTGATGGAATTCTGGATGGGGTAAAATTACAAAGAACGGGTTACGGTGGATGTCTGCTTAATAACAAACATACATATCTAAATGGTGTGGGGGGGTGGGCTTGACTTGAGTCATCAGCCCCCCCCCCCCTCAGCCCTTGTCCTACCACTCCATCTAGCCATACCCCCCCCCCCCATCTACCCCACTAGACATAGATGTTATTTATTCCTGTAATTATAATGCTCTGGTCAGTAGAAGACTCAATTCAAGCCCTCAAACCCCCCCCCCCCCAGCCATTTAGATATGTATGTTATCAATCATCATCCCCCACCCCCCACCGCTGCATTCCTTGTAATTTGCTGGCCCCCAATATCCATTGTGAATCACAATCCATAGCAGTGTCACTCACAGATCCCCCCATAACAGTGTCATCCACAGATCCCCCCATAACACTGTCATCCACAGATTCTCCCCCATAACAGTGTCTTCCACAGATCCCCTATAACAGTGTCATCCCGAGATCCTCCATAACAGTGCCATCCACAGATCCCCCATAAATGTGTCATCCACAGAGCCCCCATAACAGTGTCCGCCACAGATACCCCATGACAGTGTCATCCACAGATCCCACATAAGTGTCATCCACAGATCCCCTCCATAACAGTGTCCGCCACAGACCCCCCATAACTCCACAAGTTGGGGGGGGGGCGCACTTGGGCAGCTCAGCCTCTGTTGGTGTTGGACCTTGTCCCAGACCTGTGCACACCACTTACTGTTCAAACATGTTTCTGAAATGCTGCCTCCTGCTAACACATTCCGTATCAGGTAGTGGTGCAGTTAGCTGTGGCGTGGTGACAAAACTTTCCCACATCTCTGCCATGCTAACCCTGCCCTCAGAGGAGCTGGCCGTGACACAGCTGCGTTGGAGACCTCTCACTCTTCCTCTGCCTTCGCCTTGAGCTTCCACTTGTTGCCCTATGATATTTGGGAATTTTCTTAGTAGTGCAACTAACAATGTGCGCTTGTACTCGCGCATCTTCCTATCAAGCTCCAGTGCAGGAAGTAAGGTGGGCACATTGTCTTTGTACCGGGGATCCAGCAGGGTGGCAACCCAGTAGTCCGCACACGTTAAAATGTGGGCAACTCTGCTGTCATTGCGCAAGCACTGCAACATGTAGTCGCTCATGTGTGCCAGGCTGCACAGAGGTAAGGACAAGCTGTCCTCTGTGGGAGGCGTTTGGAGCCATCCAGCTGTGAACATGCTTCATCCTCATCCTCCTCCACCTCATCCTCATCCCCCAATAGTGGGCCCTGGCTGTCCACATTTGTACCTGGCCTCTGATTTTGCAAAAAAAATCCCTTTGAGCCACTTCTAAGAGACTGGCCTGAAAGTGCTAAAAATGACCCCTCTTCCTCCTCCTCCTCCTCCTCCAGGGCCACCTCCTATTCCATCATCGCCCTAGGTGTTTTCTCAAGGAGACATAGAAGTGGTATTGTAATGCTGATAACGGCGTCATTGCCAGTGGCCATGTTGGTGGAGTACTCGAAACATCGCAACAGGGCACACAGGTCTCACATGGAGGCACAGTAAGTGGTGGTGAAGTGGTGCTGTTCTGCAGTGCGACTGACCCGTGCGTGCTGCAGCTGAAACTCCACGATGGCCTTCTGCTGCTCGCACAGTCTCTCCAGCATGTGCAAGGTGGAGTTCAACCTGGTGGGCACGTCACATATGAGGCGGTGAGTGGGAAGGCCGAAGTTAAACTTCAGCGCAGACAGGCGAGCAGCGGCAAGATGTGAACGCTGGAAGCGCGCACAGACGTCCCGCACTTTATGCAGCAGCTCTGACATGTCAGGGTAGTTGTGAATGGGGTTCCAGCTGTGGATGGCCAGGTGTAATAGTGTCCATCAAAGGATAGATTTTATTGTGAGGTGAAATTCAATTGCCAAAAAACCAATCCCCTAATTCTGGTGTTTCAGCTGTGGCTGGCTAAGTTTAATACTGTACGTAAAAGGATAGATTTTTTTCTGGGGTGAAATTAAATTGCCAAAATAACAATCCCATAAATCTGGGGTTCCGGCTGTGGCTAGCTAATTTTAATACTGTACGTTAAAGGATAGTTTTTTTTTCTGAGGTGAAATTCAATTGCCAAAATAACAATCCCCTAAATCTGGGGTTCCAGCTGTGGCTGGCCAAGTGTAATATTGTCCATCAAAGGATAGATTTTATTGTGAGGTAAAAATAAATTGCCAAACTACCAATCCCCTAAATCTGGTGTTCCAGCTATGGCTGGCTAAGTTTAATACTGTACGTAAAAGGATAGATTTTTTTCTGGGGTTAAATTCAATTGCCAAAATAACAATCCCCTTAATCTGGTATTTCAGCTGTGGTTGGCTAAGTTTAATGCTGTCCATCAAAGGATAGATTTTATTGTGAGGTGAAATTCAATTGCCAAAATAAGAATCCGCTAAATCTCTGGTTCCAGTTGTGGCTGGCTAAACTTAATACTGTACGTCAAAGGATAGATTTATATCTGGGGTGAAATTCAATTGCCAAAATAACAATCCCCTAAATCTGGTGTTCTAGCTATGGCTGGCTAAGTTTAATACTGTATGTCAAAGGATATATTTTTTTCTGGGGTGAAATTCAATTGCCGAAATACCAATCCCCTAGATCTGGTGTTCCAGCTGTGGCTGGCTAAGTTTAATACTGTACCTTAAAGGATAGATTTATTTCTGGGGTGAAATTCAATTGCCAAAATAACAATCCCTTAAATCTGGTGTTCCAGCTATGGCTGGCTAAGTTTAATACTGTATGTAAAAGGATATATTTTTTTCTGGGGTGAAATTCAATTGCCAAAATACCAATCCCCTAGATCTGGTGTTCCAGCTGTGGCTGGCTAAGTTTAATACTGTACGTTAAAGGATAGATTTTTTTCTGGGGTTAAATTCAATTGCCAAAATACCAATCCCCTAAATCTGCGGTTCCAGCTGTGGCTGGCTACGTTAAATACTGTACGTCAAAGGATAGATTTTTTTTCTGGGGTGAAATTCAATTGTCAAAATAATAATCCCCTAAATCTGGGGTTCTTGCTGTGGCTGGCTAATTTTAATACTGTATGTCAAAGGATAGATTTTTTTCAGGGGTTAAATTCAATTGCCAAAATACCAATCCCCTAGATCTGGTGTTCCAGCTGTGGCTGGCTAAGTTTAATACTGTACGTTAAAAAGATTTTTTTTCAGGGGTTAAATTCAATTGCCAAAATAACAATCCCCTAGATCTAGTGTTCCAGATGTGGCTGGCTAAGTTTAATACTGTACGTTAATGGAAAGATTTTTTTCTCGGGTGAAAATCAAGTGCCAAAATAACAATCCCCTAAATCGGGTGTTCCAGCTATGGCTGGCTAAGTTTAATACTGTACGTTAATGGATAATTTTTTTTCTGGGGTGAAATTCAATTACCAAAGTAACAATACCCTAAATCTGGTGTTCCAGTTGTGGCTGGCTAAGTTTAATACGTACGTCAAAGGATAGTTTTTTTTTCTGGGGTGAAATTCAATTGACAAAATAACAATCCCCTAAATGTGGGGTTCCAGCTGTGGCTGGCCAAGTTAAATATTGTCCATCAAAGGATAGATTTTATTGTGAGGTGAAATTCAATTGCCAAAATACCAATCCCCTAAATCTGCGGTTCCAGCTGTGGCTGGCTACGTTAAATACTGTACATCAAAGGATAGATATTTTTCTGGGGTGAAATTCAATTGCCAAAATACCAATCCCCTAAATCTGCGGTTCCAGCTGTGGCTGGCTACGTTAAATACTGTACGTCAAAGGATAGATTTTTTTCTGGGGTGAAATTCAATTGTCAAAATAATAATCCCCTAAATCTGGGGTTCTTGCTGTGGCTGGCTAATTTTAATACTGTATGTCAAAGGATAGATTTTTTTCAGGGGTTAAATTCAATTGCCAAAATACCAATCACCTAGATCTGGTGTTCCAGCTGTGGCTGGCTAAGTTTAATACTGTACGTTAAAAAGATTTTTTTTCAGGGGTTAAATTCAATTGCCAAAATAACAATCCCCTAGATCTAGTGTTCCAGCTGTGGCTGGCTAAGTTTAATACTGTACGTTAATGGATAGATTTTTTTCTCGGGTGAAAATCAATTGCCAAAAGAACAATCCCCTAAATCGGGTGTTCCAGCTATGGCTGGCTAAGTTTAATACTGTACGTTAATGGATAATTTTTTTTCTGGGGTGAAATTCAATTACCAAAGTAACAATACCCTAAATCTGGTGTTCCAGTTGTGGCTGGCTAAGTTTAATACGTACGTCAAAGGATAGTTTTTTTTCTGGGGTGAAATTCAATTGACAAAATAACAATCCCCTAAATCTGGGGTTCCAGCTGTGGCTGGCCAAGTTAAATATTGTCCATCAAAGGATAGATTTTATTGTGAAGTGAAATTCAATTGCCAAAATACCAGTCCCCTAAATCTGCGGTTCCAGCTGTGGCTGGCTACGTTAAATACTGTACGTCAAAGGATAGATATTTTTCTGGGGTGAAATTCAATTGCCAAAATAACAATCCCCTAAATCTGGGGTTCCTGCTGTGGCTGGCTATATTTAATACTGTACGTCAAAGGACAGATTTTTTTTCTGAGGTGAAATTCAATTGCCAAAATAACAATCCCCTAAATCTGGTGTTCCAGCTATGGCTGGCTAAGTTTAATACTGTATGTCAAAGGATATATTTTTTCTGGGGTGAAATTCAATTGCCGAAATACCAATCCCCTAGATCTGGTGTTCCAGCTGTGGCTGGCTAAGTTTAATACTGTACTTGAATGGATAGATTTTTTTCTGGGGTGAAAATCAATTGCCAAAATAAGAATCCCCTAAATCTGGTGTTCCAGCTATGGCTGGCTAAGTTTAATACTGTATGTTAATGGATAGTTTTTTTTCTGGGGTGAAATTCAATTATCAAAGTAACATTACCCTAAATCTGGTGTTCCAGCTGTGGCTGGCTAAGTTTAATACGTACGTCAAAGGATATTTTTTTTTCTGGGGTGAAATTCATTTGACAAAATAACAATCTCCTAAATCTGGGGTACCAGCTGTGGCTGGACAATAGTAATATTGTCTCTCAAAGGATAGATTTTATTGTGAGGTGAAATTCAATTGCCAAAATAACAATACCCTAATTCTGGTGTTACAGCTATGGCTGGCTAAGTTTAATACTGTATGTCAAAGGATATATTTTCTTCTGGGGTGAAATTCAATTGCCGAAATACCAATCGCCTAGATCTGGTGTTCCAGCTGTGGCTGGCTAAGTTTAATACTGTACGTTAAAGGATAGATTTATTTCTGGTGTGAAATTCAATTGCCAAAATAACAATCCCTTAAATCTGGTGTTCCAGCTGTGGCTGGCTAAGTTTAATACTGTACGTTAAAGGATAGATTTTTTTCTGGGGTGAAATTCAATTGCCAAAATAACAATCCCCTAAATCTGGTGTTCCAGCTGTGGCTGGCTAAGTTTAATACTGTACGTCAAAGGATAGATTTTTTTCTGGGGTGAAATGCAATTGCCAAAATAACAATCCCCTAAATCTGTGGTTTCAGCTTTCGCTGGCCAAGTGTAATACTGTCCATCAAAGGATAGATTTTTTTATGGGGTTAAATTCAATTGCCAAAATAGCAATTCCCTAAATCTGGTGCTCTGGCTGGCTAAGTTTAATACTGTACGTCAAAGGATAGATTTTTTTCTGGGGTGAATTTCAATTGCAAAAAACCAATCCCCTAAATGTGGTGTTCCAGCTGTGGTTGGCTACGTTTAATACTGTACGTCAAAGGATAGATTTGTTTCTGGGGTGAAATTCATTTGCCAAAATACCAATCCCCTAAATCTGGTGTTCCAGCTGTTACTGGCTAAGTTTAATACTGTCCGTCAAAGGATAGATTTTTTTGTGGGGTGAAATTCAATTGCGAAAATACCAATCCCCTAAATCTGGTGGTCCAGCTGTGGCTGGCTAAGTTTAATACGTTCTGTCAAAGGATACATTTTTTTCTTTGGTGAAATTCATTTACAAAAATACCAATCCACTAAATTTGGTGTTCCAGCTGTGGCTGGCTACGTTTAATACTGTACGTCAAAGGATAGATTTGTTTCTGGGGTGAAATTCAATTGCCAAAATAACAATCCCCTAAATCTGTGGTTCCAGCTTTCGATGGCCAAGTGTAATACTGTCCATCAAAGGAGAGCTTTTTTTTCTAGGGTTAAACTCAATTGCCAAAATAACAATCCCCTAAATCTGGGGTTCCAGCTGTGGCTGGCTAAGTTTAATACTATACGTCAAAGGATAGATTTTTTCCTGGGGTGAAATTCAATTGCAAAAATACCAATCCCCTAAATCTGGTGTTCCAGCTGTGGATGGCTACGTTTAATACTGTACGTCAAAGGATAGATTTTTTTTCTGGGGTTAAATTCAATTGCCAAAATACCAATTCCCTAAATCTGGTGTTCCAGCTGTGGCTGGCTAAGTTTACTACTTTACGTCATAGGATAGATTTTTTTCTGGGGTAAAATTCAATTGCCAAAATACCAATCCCCTAAATCTGGTGTTCCAGCTGTGGCTGGCTAAGTTTACTACTTTACGTCATAGGATAGATTTTTTTGTGAGGTAAATGTCAATTGCTAAACTAACAATCCCCTAAATCTGGTGTTCCAGCTGTGGCTGATTAAGTTTAATACTGTACGTCAAAGGATAGATTTTTTTCTGGGGTGAAATTCAATTGCCAAAATACCAATCCCCTAAATCTGGTGTTCAAGCTGTAACTGGCCAAGTGTAACACTGTGCGTAAAAGGATAGATCTTTTTTTCTGGAGTGAAATTCAATTGCAAAAATACCAATCCCCTAAATCTGGTGTTCCAGCTGTGGCTGGCTACATTTAATACTGTACGTGAAAGGATAGATTTTTTTCTGTGGTGAAATTCAACTGCCAAAATAACAATCCCCTAAATCTGTGGTTCCAGCTTTCGCTGGCCAAGTGCAATACTGTCCATCAAAGGATAGAAATTTTTTTCTGGGGTTAAATTCAATTGCCAAAATACCAATTCACTAAATCTGGGGTTACAGCTGTGGCTGGCTAAGTTTAATACTTACGTCAAAGGATAGATTTTTTTGTGGGGTGAAATTCAATTGCCAAAATGCCAATCTCCTAAATCTGGTGGTCCAGCTGTGGCTGTGTCACGACTGTGACTGATCCAGATAGGTCTGGGAAGAGAAGGTCGCAGCGACTTGCTACTCGCGATAGCTTGTGAGTTTGCTCCATGGTTCAGGGTATGTCATCTGTGTTTTGCCTTGTGAACCTTTTTGTCCTGACTGGGAGTTTGTAGGCATTCTTCTCAGGTGAGTGCTGTCTGCCATTCCCAGCTACTATATTAGTTTCAGTTTCACTTGCAGTCATTGCCAGATATAGTCCTTACTTCCAGTGCTATTCTGACCTTTGAAGGAGATTGTTTGACGGTATTGCTGTGGAACTCTTGTCTGGCGTGGACTGTCGTTATTGGGATCATCTTCTCTGCTCGTGACTGGATAAGTCTATCTCTGCTGGAGATTGTTTGTTTGTTGCTGTCTTCCCCTGTCTTCTCCTGTTGTTCTCCTAGACATGAGTGATGGTGACTAGTGCTCCCTTCTGCCCTTCCCCAGTCTAGTCTTCGGAGGGTGACTCATGGTTTAGGCATCCTGCTCGCCGCACGGGTTCACGAGGTAAATGTCAATTGCCAAACTAACAATCCCCTAAATCTGGTGTTCCAGCTGTGGCTGATTAAGTTTAATACTGTACGTCAAAGGATAGATTTTTTTCTGTGGTGAAATTCAATTGCCAAAATACCAATCCCCTAAATCTGGTGTTCAAGCTGTAACTGGCCAAGTGTAACACTGTGCGTAAAAGGATAGATCTTTTTTTCTGGAGTGAAATTCAATTGCAAAAATACCAATCCCCTAAATCTGGTGTTCCAGCTGTGGCTGGCTACGTTTAATACTGTAAGTGAAAGGATAGATTTTTTTCTGTGGTGAAATTCAACTGCCAAAATAACAATCCCCTAAATCTGTGGTTCCAGCTTTCGCTGGCCAAGTGCAATACTGTCCATCAAAGGATAGAAATTTTTTTCTGGGGTTAAATTCAATTGCCAAAATACCAATTCACTAAATCTGGGGTTACAGCTGTGGCTGGCTAAGTTTAATACTTACGTCAAAGGATAGATTTTTTTGTGGGGTGAAATTCAATTGCCAAAATGCCAATCTCCTAAATCTGGTGGTCCAGCTGTGGCTGTGTCACGACTGTGACTGATCCAGATAGGTCTGGGAAGAGAAGGTCGCAGCGACTTGCTACTCGCGATAGCTTGTGAGTTTGCTCCGTGGTTCAGGGTATGTCATCCGGGTTTTGCCTTGTGAACCTTTTTGTCCTGACTGGGAGTTTGTAGGCATTCTTCTCAGGTGAGTGCTGTCTGCCATTCCCAGCTACTATATTAGTTTCAGTTTCACTTGCAGTCATTGCCAGATATAGTCCTTACTTCCAGTGCTATTCTGACCTTTGAAGGAGATTGTTTGACGGTATTGCTGTGGAACTCTTGTCTGGCGTGGACTGTCGTTATTGGGATAATCTTCTCTGCTCGTGACTGGATAAGTCTATCTCTGCTGGAGATTGTTTGTTTGTTGCTGTCTTCCCCTGTCTTCTCCTGTTGTTCTCCTAGACATGAGTGATGGTGACTAGTGCTCCCTTCTGCCTTTCCCCAGTCTAGTCTTCGGAGGGTGACTCAGGGTTTAGGCATCCTGCTCGCTGCACGGGTTCACACCCCGTCTAGGGTATCAGGGCAGACAGGTGCCAGCTTAGGGTTTGTCAGGGGTGGCCGTTCTATTTCCCATCCGTAGATAAGGGTCCCCCTTCCCCTCCGTCTGGTGCGACACGACCGCTGCTGGGATAGCGGTCGAGACAGTATATCTGGCCTTTTAAAAAAAAAAAAAGTGACATTTCCTTTTTTTTTTTTTTTGCTTGCTGTTTTGCTTTGTATTTTTCTGTTCCACTATGGATCCGGTTATGGTTTTGGCGAAACAATTACAGGGGTTATCCCTTGAAGTGGCAGGATTAAAAGCAACAGTGCTGCAGCAGCAGCAGCAGCAATCCTTGGGTTCCACCGTTGCTACGGGAAACCAAGGTACTCCTGAGCCAAAAGTGGCTTTTCCTGACAGGTTCTCAGGAGGTAGAGACCAATTTGTAACCTTCAGAGAAGCTTGTAAATTGTTCTTCAGGTTACGCCCTAGATCCTCCGGCGGTGAGGAACAACGGGTGGGCATTGTAATTTCTCTCCTGCAAGGAGATCCGCAGGCTTGGGCTTTCTCCTTACATCAGACTCTCCGGCCTTACGATCTGTGGAGGAGTTTTTTGAAGCCTTGGGTCTCGTATATGATGACCCGGACAGGGTCTCACTGGCTGAATCTAAGCTATGTAGACTTCGGCAAGAGAACCGGTCAGCTGAACTATATTGTTCCGAATTCCGTAGGTGGGCTACTAATACATTATGGAACGACTCGGCCCTTAGGAGTCAGTTCTGCCAGGGGTTGTCTGAAAAATTAAAAGACGTGCTGGTGGTATACGAGGAACCTGGGTCTCTTGAGGCTGCTATGTCTCTGTCCATAAGAATCGACAGACGACTCACGGAGAGACTATTAAATTCTACAGAGGCCTCTATAGGGCAGGGATCAGTTTGTTGTGATCCAGTCGAACCAATGCAAATAGGGGGCGCCACTAGACGGGTGAATCCTCCTAAGGTCCGCCATAGGTCAGAGGTTTGTTTTCGTTGTGGGGGGAGGGGTCATTTTGTGAAGGTATGTCCCTCAGAACCCAAGAGTTTACAAACAAAGGAGCCGCCAGAAAACTAGAGTCCCCAGACTGTGCGGAGGATAACAGTCTGGGCGTATTCGTTTCCTCCATACGCATGTCTCAGTTTTTGTTGTCCGCTACCGTTGTGGCGGGCAATAAGACTGAGATCTGTTCCGTCTTTTTGGACAGTGGGGCGGGGGTCAACTTGGTGGATTCACGGTTTGCTCAGGCTCTGGGTTTTACTCCGGAACCGGTACGCAGAACTATTACTGTTTTTGTCATCGACTCCTCCCCTCTTACTCAGAGAGAGTTAACTCAGGTCATCCATAATATCCATCTGCAGGTAGAGGACCTCCATAAAGAGCATATCTCTTGTTATGTCCTGGACGGTCTTCCGGCTCCTATGGTATTGGGGCTTCCCTGGCTGGTGACTCACAATCCAGTGGTGGATTGGCAGGCCGGGGAGATTGTGGAGTGGAGTGAACATTGTAAGGACAACTGCTTGAGTAGTAGGTGCTCAACACTCTCTGTAACATCTCTACCTTCCTTTCTGTCAGATTTTATGGATGTGTTCTCTGAGAAGGGTTGTCAGGGTTACCACCTCATCGTCCATATGATTGCCCAATTAATCTGTTACCTGGGGCAAAACTACCTAAAACCCGGTTATACAATCTTTCCGGCCCGGAGAGGAAGGCTATGAAAGATTATATTTCGGAGAGTTTAGGTAAGGGACACATCAGACCCTCTTCTTCACCCGTGGCTGCAGGGTTCTTTTTCGTTAAAAAGAAAGATGGGGGCCTGCGTCCTTGCCTGGATTTCCGGGAATTAAACCGGATAACTATCTGAGACCCCTATCCTCTTCCTCTCATTCCCGACCTCTTTAATCAGGTTTCTGGTGCTAAATGGTTCTCCAAAATGGATCTCAGAGGAGCCTATAACCTGGTTCGCATCAAAGAGGGGGATGAGTGGTAGACGGCTTTTAATACTCCGGAAGGGCATTATGAAAATCTGGTCATGCCATTTGGTGTTACTAATGCGCCTGCGGTGTTCCAACATTTTGTCAACGATATTTTTAGTCACCTTATCGGGAGATTTGTTGTGATATATCTTGATGACATCCTGGTCTATTCTCCAGATCTGGATACACATAAGATCCATGTGAGACAAGTGCTGCAGATATTAAGGGCCAACAAATTGTTTGCCAAATTAGAGAAATGTGTGTTCGCCGTAAAAGAACTGCCATTTCTGGGGTATGTGTTGTCTGATTCAGGTTTCCGCATGGATCCAGAGAAAGTCCGGGCAATTATGGACTGGGATCTGCCTGAGAACCTGAAGGCATTGCAACGCTTCCTGGGGTTTGCCAATTTTTATAGAAAGTTTATAAAGAACTATTCCTTGGTGGTCAAACCACTGACGGACATGACCCGAAAGTTATCCGATTTTTCCAAATGGTCACATGCAGCCAAAACTGCCTTTACATCTCTGAAGGAAAGATTCACCTCAGCTCCTATTCTCGTACAGCCAGATGTCTCGCTTCCTTTTATTGTAGAGGTTGACGCATCAGAGGTGGGGGTGGGAGCGGTACTATCTCAGGGCCCGTCCCATGGTGAATGGCGTCCGTGTGCTTTCTTTTCGAAGAAATTATCTACTGCAGAAAGGAACTATGACATTGGCAACAGGGAACTTTTGGCTATTAAGTTGGCCTTAGAGGAGTGGCGTCATTTTTTGGAGGGGGCGGTTCATCCCGTCACAGTGATTACTGATCACAAAAACTTAGTATATCTGGAGTCTGCTAAACGTCTCACCCCTAGACAGGCTCGGTGGTCGTTATTTTTACTAGGTTTAATTTTGTAATAACCTATCGCCCGGGGCAAAAATACTAAGGCGGATGCATTGTCTCGAAGTTTTCCTGGAGGGGGTGATGATGATGTTCCAGAGCCTATTTTGCAAAGGGGGGTGGTGGTCTCTGCATTACACTCAGGTTTAGAGGGGAGGGTGTTGGAAGCTCAGGGGGACGCCCCGGCCTCCTGCCCCTCGGGTAAACTGTTTGTGCCAGAAAATTTACGCCTGGAGATACTAAAAGAACACCATAACTCCGCACTGGCAGGACACCCAGGTAGTAAGGCAACCTCTGAATTAGTGTCTCGTCTGTTCTGGTGGCCTAAGTGGCGCCAGGAGGTGTTGAATTTTGTGTCTGAATGTCCTACCTGTGCTCATTCTAAGGTGGATCATACTCGTCCGGCAGGGCGTCTTTTACCTCTGGCCATCCCCAATAGGCCTTGGACGCACCTATCAATGGATTTCATTACTGATCTACCAGTATCAGCGGGGAAGACTGTTATTCTTGTTGTTGTTGACAGATTCAGTAAAATGGTGCACTTTATTGCTCTGACCTCATTGCCTAATGCTAACACACTGGCTCAGGTTTTTATTGACCACATCGTGAAGCTTCACGGGGTCCCTTCCGATATTGTTTCGGATCATGGTACCCAATTTGTTTCTAAATTTTGGAAAGCTTTTTGTTCTCGTTTAGGGGTTCATCTGTCGTTTTCTTCATCTTTCCATCCACAGTCCAACGGTCAGACTGAACGTACCAATCAAAACCTAGAGACATATTTGAGATGCTTTGTTTCCGAAAATCAGGAGGAATGGTCATCTTATTTACCGTTAGCCGAGTTTGCCATTAATAATCGTCGTCAAGAATCCACCGATAAGTCACCATTTTTTGGTGCATATGGTTTGCATCCTCAGTTTTGTACGTTTAGTGAGGGGGGGCCGTCTGGGATTCCCGAGGAGGAACAATTTGCGTCTTCACTTTCATCAGTGTGGCAGAGTGTGCAAGAAAGTTTGAAGAGAATGTTAGGTAGATACAAACGTGTGGCTGATAAGAAGCGTTCTGAAGGTCCGGACCTTGGGGTGAATGACTTGGTGTGGTTGTCTACCAGAAATATCAAGTTGAAGGTTCCCTCATGGAAATTAGGTCCGAGATTTATTGGTCCTTATAGGGTAATTAAGATCATTAACCCGGTGGCTTTTCGTCTGTAGCTACCTCAGACTCTAAGGATCCATAATGTCTTCCACAGATCTCTGCTTAAGAGATATGTAGAACCTCCTGAACCATTGCCACTACCGCCTCCACCGGTGGTTGTTGATGGCAGTCTTGAGTTTCAGTTTGAAAAGATTGTTGATTCACGATATGTTCGCCGCTCTCTTCAGTACCTGGTGCACTGGAAAGGTTATGGTTCCGAAGAGAGAATGTGGGTGCCAGCATCAGAGATAAAGGCGGACAGACTTATTCGGGCTTTTCATAGGTCCCACCCGGAGAGGCCTGGTCTTGAGGGTCCGGTGGCCCCTCGTACAAAGGGGGGTATTGTCACGACTGTGACTGATCCAGATAGGTCTGGGAAGAGAAGGTCGCAGTGACTTGCTACTCGCGATAGCTTGTGAGTTTGCTCCGTGGTTCAGGGTATGTCATCCGGGTTTTGCCTTGTGAACCTTTTTGTCCTGACTGGGAGTTTGTAGGCATTTTTCTCAGGTGAGTGCTGTCTGCCACTCCCAGCTACTATATTAGTTTCAGTTTCACTTGCAGTCATTGCCAGATATAGTCTTTACTTCCAGTGCTATTCTGACCTTTGAAGGAGATCGTTTGACGGTATTGCTGTGGAACTCTTGTCTGGCGTGGACTGTCGTTATTGGGATCATCTTCTCTGCTCGTGACTGGATAAGTCTATCTCTGCTGGAGATTGTTTGTTTGTTGCTGTCTTCACCTGTCTTCCCCTGTTGTTCTCCTAGACATGAGTGATGGTGACTAGTGCTCCCATCTGCCTTTCCCCAGTCTAGTCTTCTGAGGGTGACTCAGGGTTTAGGCATCCTGCTCACCGCAAGGGTTCACACCCCGTCTAGGATATCAGGGCAGACAGGTGCCAGCTTAGGGTTTGTCAGGGGTGGCCGTTCTATTTCCCATCCGTAGATAAGGGTCCCCCTTCCCCTCCGTCTGGTGCGACACGACCGCTGCTGGGATAGCGGACGTGACAGGCTGGCTAAGTTTAATACTTTACGTCAAAGGATATATTTGTTTCAGGGGTGAAATTCAATTGCCCAAATAACAATCCCCTAAATCTGTGGTTCCAGCTTTTGATGGCCAAGTGTAATACTGTCCATCAAAGGAGAGAGTTTTTTTCTGGGGTTAAACTCAATTGCCAACATAACAATCCACTAAATCTGGTGTTCCAGCTGTGGTTTGCTAAGTTTAATACTATAAGTCAAAGGATAGATTTTTTCCTGGGGTGAAATTCAATTGCAAAAATACCAATCCCCTAAATCTGGTGTTCCAGCTGTGGCTGGCTACGTTTAATACTGTACGTCAAAGGATAGATTTGTTTCTGGGGTGAAATTCAATTGCCAAAATAACAATCCCCTAAATCTGTGGTTCCCACTTTCGCTGTCCAAGTGTAATACTGTCCATCAAAGGATAGATTTTTTTTCTGGGGTTAAATTCAATTGCCAAAATACCAATTCCCTAAATCTGGTGTTCCAGCTGTGGCTGTCTAAGTTTACTACTTTACGTCATAGGATAGATTTTTTTCTGGGGTGAAATTCAATAACCATAATACCAATCCCCTAATCAGGTGATCAAGCTGTTGCTGGCCAAGTGTAATACTGTGTGTCAAAGGATAGATATTTTTGTGGGGTGAAATTCAATTGCCAAACTAACAATCCCCTAAATCTGGTGTTCCAGCTGTGGCTGAATAAGTTTAATACTGTATGTCAAAGGATAGATTTTTTTCTGGGGTGAAATTCAATTACCAAAATACCAATCCCCTAAATCTGGTGTTCAAGCTGTAACTGGTCAAATGTAACACTGTGCGTAATAGGATAGATTTTTTTTCTAGAGTGAAATTCAATTGCAAAAATACCAATCACCTAAATATGGTGTTCCAGCTGTGGCTGGCTAAGTTTAATACTGTACTTCAAAATATAGATTTGTTTCTAGGGTGAACTTCAATTGCCAAAATAACAATCCCCTAAATCTGTGGTTCCAGCTTTCGCTGGCCAAGTGTAATACTGTCCATCAGTGCATAGATTTTTTTTTTCTGGGGTTAAATTTAATTGCTAAAGTATCAATTCCCTAAATCTGGTGTTCCAGCTGTGGCTGGCTAAGTTTAATAATTTATGTCAAAGGATAGATTTTTTTCTGGGGCGAAATTCAATTGCCAAAATACTAATCCCCTTATTCTGGTGTTCAAGCTGTGGCTGAATAAGTGTAATACTGTCCGTCAAAGGATAGATTTTTTTGTGTGGTGAAATTCAATTGCCAAAATACCAATCCACTAAATCTGGTGGTCCAGATGTGGCTGGCTAAGTTTAATACTTTCCGTCAAAGGATAGATTTTTTTTCTTTGGTGAAATTCAATTTCAAAAATACCAATCCCCTAAACCTGGTGTTCCAGCTATGGCTGGCTACCTTTAATACTGTACGTCAAAGGATAGATTTGTTTCTGGGGTGAAATGAATTGCCAAAATAACAATCCCCTAAATCTATGGTTCCAGCTTTCGCTGGCCAAGTGTAATACTGTCCATCAAAGGATAGATTTTTTTTCTGGGGTTAAATTTAATTGCCAAAATACCGATTCCCTAAATCTGGTGTTACAGCTGTGGCTGGCTAAGTTTAATACTGTACGTTAAAGGATAGATTTTTTTCTGGGGTTAAATTCAATTGCCAAAATAACAATCCCCTAAATCTGGGGTTCCAGCTGTGGCTGGCCAAGTTAAATATTGTCCATAAAGGGATAGATTTTATTGTGAGGTGAAATTCAATTGCCAAAATACCAATCCCCTAAATCTGCGGTTCCAGCTGTGGCTGGCTACGTAAAATACTGTACGTCAAAGGATAGATTTTTTTCTGGGGTGAAATTCAATTGTCAAAATAATAATCCCCTAAATCTGGGGTTCTTGCTGTGGCTGGCTAATTTTAATACTGTATGTCAAAGGATAGATTTTTTTCAGGGGTTAAATTCAATTGCCAAAATACCAATCCCCTAGATCTGGTGTTCCAGCTGTGGCTGGCTAAGTTTAATACTGTACGTTAAAAAGATTTTTTTTCAGGGGTTAAATTCAATTGCCAAAATAACAATCCCCTAGATCTAGTGTTCCAGCTGTGGCTGGCTAAGTTTAATACTGTACGTTAATGGATAGATTTTTTTCTCGGGTGAAAATCAATTGCCAAAATAACAATCCCCTAAATCGGGTGTTCCAGCTATGGCTGGCTAAGTTTAATACTGTACGTTAATGGATAATTTTTTTTCTGGGGTGAAATTCAATTACCAAAGTAACAATACCCTAAATCTGGTGTTCCAGCTGTGGCTGGCTAAGTTTAATACGTACGTCAAAGGATAGATATTTTTCTGGGGTGAAATTCAATTGCCAAAATAACAATCCCCTAAATCTGGGGTTCCTGCTGTGGCTGGCTATATTTAATACTGTACGTCAAAGGACAGATTTTTTTCTGAGGTGAAATTCAATTGCCAAAATAACAATCCCCTAAATCTGGTGTTCCAGCTATGGCTGGCTAAGTTTAATACTGTATGTCAAAGGATATATTTTTTCTGGGGTGAAATTCAATTGCCGAAATACCAATCCCCTAGATCTGGTGTTCCAGCTGTGGCTGGCTAAGTTTAATACTATCTTGAATGGATAGATTTTTTTTCTGGGGTGAAAATCAATTGCCAAAATAACAATCCCCTAAATCTGGTGTTCCAGCTATGGTTGGCTAAGTTTAATACTGTACATTAATGGATAGATTTTTTTCTGGGGTGAAATTCAATAATCAAAGTAACAATACCCTAAATCTGGTGTTCCAGCTGCGGCTGGCTAAGTTTAATACATACGTCAAAGGATATTTTTTTTTCTGGGGTGAAATTCATTTGACAAAATAACAATCTCCTAAATCTGGGGTACCAGCTGTGGCTGGCTAAGTTTAATACTGTACTTCAAAATATAGATTTGTTTCTAGGGTGAACTTCAATTGCCAAAATAACAATCCCCTAAATCTGTGGTTCCAGCTTTCGCTGGCCAAGTGTAATACTGTCCATCAGTGCATAGATTTTTTTTTCTGGGGTTAAATTTAATTGCTAAAGTATCAATTCCCTAAATCTGGTGTTCCAGCTGTGGCTGGCTAAGTTTAATAATTTATGTCAAAGGATAGATTTTTTTCTGGGGCGAAATTCAATTGCCAAAATACCAATCCCCTTATTCTGGTGTTCAAGCTGTGGCTGAATAAGTGTAATACTGTCCGTCAAAGGATAGATTTTTTTGTGTGGTGAAATTCAATTGCCAAAATACCAATCCACTAAATCTGGTGGTCCAGATGTGGCTGGCTAAGTTTAATACTTTCCGTCAAAGGATAGATTTTTTTCTTTGGTGAAATTCAATTTCAAAAATACCAATCCCCTAAACCTGGTGTTCCAGCTATGGCTGGCTACCTTTAATACTGTACGTCAAAGGATAGATTTGTTTCTGGGGTGAAATGAATTGCCAAAATAACAATCCCCTAAATCTATGGTTCCAGCTTTCGCTGGCCAAGTGTAATACTGTCCATCAAAGGATAGATTTTTTTTCTGGGGTTAAATTCAATTGCCAAAATACCAATTCCCTAAATCTGGTGTTCCAGCTGTGGCCGGCTAAGTTTAATACTTTACGTCAAAGGATAGATTTTTTTTGTGGGGTGCAATTCAATTGCCAAACTAACAATCTACTAAATCTAGTGTTCCAGCTGTGGCTGGCTAAGTTTAATACTGTACGTCAAAGGATAGATTTTTTTCTGGGGTGAAATTCAATTGCCAAAATACCAATCCCCTATATCTGGTGTCCAAGCTGTAACTGGCCAAGTGTAACACTGTGCGTAAAAGGATAGATCTTTTTTTCTGGAGTGAAATTCAATTGCAAAAATACCAATCCCCTAAATCTGGTGTTCCAGCTGTGGCTGGCTACGTTTAATACTGTACGTCAAAGGATAGATTTGTTTCTGGGGTGAAATTCAATTGCCAAAATAACAATCTCCTAAATCTGTGGTTCCAGCTTTCACTGTCCAAGTGCAATACTGTCCATCAAAGGATAGATTTTTTTTCTGGGGTTAAATTCAATTGCCAAAATACCGATTCCCTAAATCTGGTGTTACAGCTGTGGCTAGCTACGTTTAATACTTTACGTCAAAGGATAGATTTTTTTGTGGGGTGAAATTCAATTGCCAAACTAACAATCTACTAAATCTAGTGTTCCAGCTGTGGCTGGCTAAGTTTAATACTGTACGTCAAAGGATAGATTTGTTTCTGGGGTGAAATTCAATTGCCAAAATAACAATCCCCTATATCTGGTGTCCAAGCTGTAACTGGCCAAGTGTAACACTGTGCGTAAAAGGATAGATCTTTTTTTCTGGAGTGAAATTCAATTGCAAAAATACCAATCCCCTAAATCTGGTGTTCCAGCTGTGGCTGGCTACGTTTAATACTGTACGTCAAAGGATAGATTTGTTTCTGGGGTGAAATTCAATTGCCAAAATAACAATCTCCTAAATCTGTGGTTCCAGCTTTCACTGTCCAAGTGCAATACTGTCCATCAAAGGATAGATTTTTTTTCTGGGGTTAAATTCAATTGCCAAAATACCGATTCCCTAAATCTGGTGTTACAGCTGTGGCTAGCTACGTTTAATACTTTACGTCAAAGGATAGATTTTTTTGTGTTGTAAAATTCAATTGCCAAAGTGCCAATCCCCTAAATCTGGTGGTCCAGCTGTGGCTGGCTAAGTTTAATACTTTACGTCAAAGGATATGTTTTTTTCTGGGGTGAAATTCAATTGCCAAACTAACAATCCACTAAATCTAGTGTTCCAGCTGTGGCTGGCTAAGTTTGATACTGTACGTCAAAGAATAGATTTTTTTCTGGGGTGAAATTCAATTGCCAAAATACCAATCCCCTAAATCTGGTGTTCAAGCTGTAACTGACCAAGTGTAACACTGTGCGTAAAAGGATAGATCTTTTTTTCTGGAGTGAAATTCAATTGCAAAAATACCAATCCCCTAAATCTGGTGTTGCAGCTGTGGCTGGCTACGTTTAATACTGTACGTCAAAGGATAGATTTGTTTCTGGGGTGAAATGCAATTGCCAAAATAACAATCCCCTAAATCTGTGGTTCCAGCTTTCGCTGGCCAACTGTAATTCTGTCCATCAAAGGATAGATTTTTTTTTCTGGGGTTAAATTCAATTGCCAAAAGACCAATTCCCTAAATCTGGTGTTCCAGCTCTGTCTGGCTAAGTTTAATACTTTAAGTCAACAGATAGATTTTTTTCTGGGGTGAAATTCAATTGCCAAAATACCAATCCCCTTAATATGGTGTTCAAGCTGTGGCTGGCCAAGTGTAATACTTTCAGTCAAAGGATAGATTTTTTTGTGGGGTGAAATTCAATTGCCAAAATACCAATCCCCTAAATCTGGTGGTCCAGCTGTGGCTGGCTAAGTTTAATTCTGTATGTCAAAGGATAGATTTTTTTTCTGGGGTGAATTTCAATTGCCTAAATACCAATCCCCTAAATCAGTGGTTTTAGCGGTTGCTGGCCAAGTGTTATACTTTGCCTAAAAGGATCGATTTTATTTCTGTGGTGAAATTCAATTGCCAAAATACCAATCCTCTAAATCTGGTGTTCCAGCTGTGGCTGGTTAAGTTTAATAATGTACGTCAAAGGATAGATTTTTTTTCTGGGGTGAAATACAATTGCCAAAATACCAATCCCCTAAATCAGTGTTTTTAGCTGTTGCTGGCCAAGTGTTATACTGTGCTTAAAAGGATAGATTTTATTTCTGTGGTTGAAATTCAATTGCCAAAATACCAATCCCCTAAATCTTGTGTTTAAACTGTGGCTGGCCAAGTGTAATACTGTCCGTCCAAGGATAGATTTTTTTGTGGGGTCAAATTCAATTGCCAAAATACCAATCCCCTAAATCTGGTGGTCCAGCTGTGGCTGGCTAAGTTTAATACTGTCCGTCAAAGGATATATATTTTTCTGGGGTGAAATTCAATTACCTAAATACCAATCTCCTAAATCAGTGGTTTTAGCTGTTGCTGGCCAATTGTTATACTGTGCGTAAAAGGATAGATTATATTTCTGTGGTGAAATTTAATTGTGAAAATACCAATCCCCTAAATCTGGTGTTCCAGCTGTGGCTGGTTAAGTTTAATAATGTACGTCAAAGGATGCATTTTTTTCTGGGGTGAAATTCAATTGCCAAAATACCAATCCCCTAACTCAGTGTTTTTAGCTGTTGCTTGCCAAGTGTAATACAGTGAGTAAAAGGATAGATTTTTTTTCTGGGGAGAAATTCAATTGCCAAAATACCAATCCCTTAAATCAGTGTTTTTAGCTGTTGCTGGCCAAGTGTAATACGGTGAGTAAAAGGATAGATTTTTTTTCTGGGGTGAAATTCAATTGCCAAAATTGCAATTCCCTAAATCTGGTGTTCCAGTTGTGGCTGGCTAAGTTTAATACTGTCGGTCAAAGGATAGATTTTTTTTTCTGGGGTGAAATTCAATTGCCAAAATACCAATCCCCTAAAACTGGTGTTCCAGCTGTGGCTGGCTAAGTTTAATACTGTCCATCAATGGATATATTTTCTTTTCTGGGGTTAAATTCAATTGCTAAAGTACCAATCCCCTAGATCTGGTGTTCCAGCTGTGGCTGGCTAAGTTTAATAATTTATGTCAAAGGATAGATTTTTTTCTGGGGTGAAAATCAATTGCCAAAATACCAATCCCCTTATTCTGGTGTTCAAGCTGTGGCTGGCCAAGTGTAATACTGTCCGTCAAAGGATAGATTTTTTTGTGTGGTGAAATTCAATTGCCAAAATACCAATCCCCTAAATCTGGTGGTCCAGCTGTGGCTGGCTAAGTTTCATACTTTCCGTCGAAGGATAAATTTTTTTCTTTGGTGAAATTCAATTTCAAAAATACCAATCCCCTAAATCTGGTGTTCCAGCTTTCGCTGGCCAAGTGTAATACTGTCCATCAAAGGATAGATTTTTTTTTTCTGGGGTTAAATTCAATTGCCAAAATACCAATTCCCTAAATCTGGTGTTCCAGCTGTGGCTAGCTAAGTTTAATACTTTACGTCAAAGGATATATTTTTTTCTGGGGTGAAATTCAATTACCAAAATACCAATCCCCTTAATCTGGTGATCAAGCTGTTGCTGGCCAAGTGTAATACGGTGTGTCAAAGGATAGATTTTTTTGTGGGGTAAAATTCAATTGGCAAACTAACAATCTACTAAATCTAGTGTTACAGCTGTGGCTGGCTAAGTTTAATACTGTACGTCAAAGGATAGATTTTTTTCTGGGGTGAAATTCAATTGCCAAAATACCGATTCCCTAAATCTGGTGTTACATCTGTGGCTGGCTAAGTTTAATACTTTACGTCAATGGATAGATTTTTTTTGTGGGGTGAAATTCAATTGCCAAAGTGCTAATCCCCTAAATCTGGTGGTCCAGCTGTGGCTGGCTAAGTTTAATACTTTACGTCAAAGGATATATTTTTTCTGGGGTGAAATTCAATTGCCAAACTAACAATCCACTAAATCTAGTGTTCCAGCTGTGCCTGGCTAAGTTTGATACTGAACGTCAAAGGATAGATTTTTTTCTGGGGTGAAATTCAATTGCCAAAATACCAATCCCCTAAATCTGGTGTTCAAGCTGTAACTGGCCAAGTGTAACACTGTGCGTAAAAGGATATATCTTTTTTTCTGGAGTGAAATTCAATTGCAAAAATACCAATCCCCTAAATCTGGTGTTCCAGCTGTGGCCGGCTACGTTTAGTACTGTACGTCAAAGGATAGATGTGTTTCTGGGGTGAAATGCAATTGCCAAAATAACAATCCCCTAAATCTGTGGTTCCAGCTTTCGCTGGCCAACTGTAATTCTGTCCATCAAAGGATAGATTTTTTTTCTGGGGTTAAATTCAATTGCCAAAAGACCAATTCCCTAAATCTGGTGTTCCAGCTCTGTCTGGCTAAGTTTAATACTTTAAGTCAACAGATAGATTTTTTTCTGGGGCGAAATTCAATTGCCAAAATACCAATCCCCTTAATATGGTGTTCAAGCTGTGGCTGGCCAAGTGTAATACTTTCAGTCAAAGGATAGATTTTTTTGTGGGGTGAAATTCAATTGCCAAAATACCAATCCCCTAAATCTGGTGGTCCAGCTGTGGCTGGCTAAGTTTAATTCTGTACGTCAAAGGATAGATTTTTTTCTGAGGCGAATTTCAATTGCCTAAATACCAATCCCCTAAATCAGTGGTTTTAGCGGTTGCTGGCCAAGTGTTATAATTTGCCTAAAAGGATAGATTTTATTTCTGTGGTGAAATTCAATTGCCAAAATACCAATCCTCTAAATCTGGTGTTCCAGCTGTGGCTGGTTAAGTTTAATAATGTACGTCAAAGGATTGATTTTTTTTCTGGGTTGAAATTCAATTGCCTAAATACCAATCCCCTAAATCAGTGGTTTTAGCTGTTGCTGGCAAAGTGTTATACTGTGCGTAAAAGGATAGATTTTATTTCTGTGTTGAAATTCAATTACCAAAATACCAATCCCCTAAATCTGGTGTTCCAGCTGTGGCTGGCTAAGTTTAATACTGTACATCAAAGGATAGAATTTTTTTTTTTTGGTGTGAAATTCTATTGCCAAAATAACAATCCCCTAAATCTTGTGTTTAAACTGTGGCTGGCCAAGTGTAATACTGTCCGTCCAAGGATAGATTTTTTTGTGGGGTGAAATTCAATTGCCAAAATACCAATCCCCTAAATCTGGTGGTCCAGTTGTGGCTGGCTAATTTTAATACTGTCCGTCAAAGGATATATATTTTTCTGGGGTGAAATTCAATTACCTAAATACCAATCTCCTAAATCAGTGGTTTTAGCTGTTGCTGGCCAATTGTTATACTGTGCGTAAAAGGATAGATTTTATTTCTGTGGTGAAATTTAATTGCCAAAATACCAATCCCCTAAATCTGGTGTTCCAGCTGTGGCTGGTTAAGTTTAATAATGTACGTCAAAGGATGCATTTTTTTCTGGGGTGAAATTCAATTGCCGAAATACCAATCCCCTAAATCAGTGTTTTTAGCTGTTGCTGGCCAAGTGTAATACAATGAGTAAAAGGATAGATTTTTTTTCTGGGGAGAAATTCAATTGCCAAAATACCAATCCCTTAAATCAGTGTTTTTAGCTGTTGCTGGCCAAGTGTAATACGGTGAGTAAAAGGATAGATTTCTTTTCTGGGGTGAAATTCAATTGTCAAAATTGCAATTCCCTAAATCTGGTGTTCCAGCTGTGGCTGGCTAAGTTTAATACTGTCGGTTAAAGGATAGTTTTTTTTTTCTGGGGTGAAATTCAATTGCCAAAATACCAATCCCCTAAAACTGGTGTTCCAGCTGTGGCTGGCTAAGTTTAATACTGTCCATCAATGGATAGATTTTTTTTTCTGGGGTTAAATTCAATTGATAAAGTACCAATTCCCTAAATCTGGTGTTCCAGCTGTGGATGGCTACTTTTAATACTGTACGTCAAAGGATAGATTTGTTCCTGGGGTGAAATTCATTTGCCAAAATAACAGTCCCCTAAATCTGTGGTTCCAGCTTTCACTGGCCAAGTGTAATACTGTCCATCAAAGAATGGATTTTTTTTCTGGGTTTAAATTCAATTGCCTAAATACCAATCCCCTAAATCAGTGGTTTTAGCTGTTGGTGGCCATGTGTAATACTGTCCATAAAAGGATATATTTTGTTCTGGGTTGCCAAAATAGCAATCCCTTAAATCTGGTGTTCCAGCTGTGGCTGGCTAAGTTTAATACTGTCGGTCAAAGGATAGATTTTTTTTTTTTGGGTGAAATTCAATTGCCAAAATACCAATTCCCTTAATCTGGTGTTGAAGCTGTGGCTGGCAAAGTGTAATACTGTCCGTCAAAGGATAGATTTTTTTTGGGGGTGAAATTCAATTGCCAAAATAACAATCCCCTAAATATGGTGTTCCAGCTGTGGCTGGCTAAGTTTAATACTGTACGTCAAAGGATAGATTTTTTTCTGGGGTGAAATTCAATTGCCAAAATACCAATCCCCTAAATCTGGTGTTCAAGCTGTAACTGGCCAAGTGTAACACTGTGCGTAAAAGGATAGATCTTTTTTGTTGGGTGAAATTCAATTGCCAAAATAAAAAATCCCCTAAATCTGGTGTTCCAGCTGTGACTGGATAAGTTTAATACTATACGTCAAAGGATAGATTTTTTTCTAGGGTGAAATTCAATTGCCAAAATATCAATCCCCTTAATCTGGTGTTCAAGCTGTGGCTGGCCAAGTGCAATACTGTCCGTAAAAGGATAGATTTTTTTGTGGGGTGAAATTCAATTGCCAAAATACCAATCCCCTTAATCTGGTGGTCCAGCTGTGGCTGGCTAAGTTTAATACTGTCCGTCAAAGGATATATTTTTTTCTGGGGTGAAATTCAATTGCCTAAATACCAATCCCCTAAATCAGTGGTTTTAGCTGTTGCTGGCCAAGTGTTATACTGTGCGTAAAATGATAGATTTTATTTCTGGGTTGAAATTCAATTGCCAACATACCAGTCCCCTAATTCTGGTGTTCGAGCTGTGGCTGGCTAAGTATAATACTGGCCATCAAAGGATAGATTTTTTTTATGGAGTTAAATTAAATTGCCAAAATACCAATCCCCTAAAACTGGTGTTCCAGCTGTGGCTGGCTAAGTTTAATACTGTAGGTCAAAGGATAGATTTTTTTCTGGGGGGAAATTCAATTGCCAAAATATCAATCCCCTAAATAAGTGATTTTAGCTTTTGCTGGGCAAGTGTAATACTTTGCGTAAAAGGATAGATTTTATTTCTGGGGTGAAATTCAATTGCCAAAATACCAATCCCCTAAATCTGGTGGACCAGCTGTGGCTTGCTAAGTTTAATACTGTACGTCAAAGGATAGATTTTTTTTCTGGGGTTAAATTTAGTTGCCCAAATACCAATCCCCTAAATCAGTGGTTTTAGCTGCTGCTGGCCAAGTGTAGTACTGTGCGTTAAAGAATAGATATTTTTTTTCGTGGGTGAAATTCAATTGCCAAAAGACCTATCCCCTAAATCTCGTGTTACAGCTGTGGCTGTCTAAGTTTAATACTTTCCGTCAAAGGATAGATTTCTTTCTGGGGGGAAATTTAATTGCCAAAATACCAATCCCCTAAATCTGGTGTTTAAGCTGTGGCTGGCCAAGTGTAATACTGTGCGTAAAAGAATAGATATTTTTTTTCTTGGGTGAAATTCATTTGCCAAAATACCAATCCCCTAAATCTCATGTTAAAGCTATGGCTGGCTAAGTTTAATACTGTCCTTCAAAGTATAGATTTTTTTTCTGGGGAAAAATTCAATTGCCAAATTACCAATCTCCTAAATCTGGTGTTCCAGCTGTGTCTGGTTAAGTTTAATACTTTACGTCAAAGCAAAGATTTTTTCTGGGGTGAAATTCATTTGCCAAAATAACAATCCCCTAAATCTGGTGTTCCAGCTGTGGCTGGCTAAGTTTAATAATGTCCGTCAAAGGATAGATATTTTTCTGGGGTGAAATTCAATTGCCAAAATACCAATCCCCTAAATCAGTGGTTTTAGCTGTTGCTGGCCATGTGTAGTACTGTGTGTAAAAGAATAGATTTTTTATTTTTTTGGGGTGAAATTCAATTGCCAAAATACCAATCCCCTAAATCTCGTGTTACAGCTGTGGCTGGCTAACTTTAATACTGTCGTTCAAATGATAGATTTTTTTTCTGAAGTGAAATTCAATTGGCAAAATACCAATCCCCTAAAACTGGTGTTCCAGGTTTGGCTGTCTAAGTTTAATACTGTACTTCAAAGGATAGATTTTGTTCTAGGGTGAAATTCAATTGCCAAAATACCAATCTCCTAATTCTGGTGTTCAAGCTGTGGCTGGGCAAGTGTAGTACTGTCTGTCAAAGGATAGATTTTTTTGGGGGGGTGAAATTCAATTGCCAAAATACCAATTCCCAGAAACTGGTGTTCCAGCTATGGCTGGCTAAGTTTAATATTGTAAGTCAAATGATAGATTTTTTTCTGGGGTGAAATTCAATTGCCAAAATACCAATCCCCTAAATCAGTGGTTTTAGCTGTTGCTGGCCAAGTGTAATCCTGTGGGTGAAAGGAAAGATTTTATTTCTGGGGTGAAATTCAATTGTCAAAATAATAATCCCCTAAATCTGGTGTTCCAGCTGTGGCTGGCTAAGTTTAATACTGTCCATCAAAGGATAACATTTTTGGGGGGGTGAAATTCAATTGCCAAAATACCAATCCCCTTAATCTGGTGTTCCAGCTGTGGCTGGCTAAGTGTGATACTGTTAGTCAAAGGAAAGTTTCTTTTCTGGGGTGAAATTCAATTTCTGGTGTTCCAGCTGTGGATGTCCAAGGTTAATAAAGGACCTTAACATGTATAGTGATGTCGTAAACATAAAATTTTCCATTCGCGAACGGCGAACGCAAACTTCCGCAAATGTTCGCGAACGTGCGAACAGTGCGAACCGCCATAGACTTTAATAGACAGGCGAATTTTAAAAACAAAAGGGACTCCTTCTGGCCACAATAGTGTTGGAGAAGTTGTTTCAAGGGGACTAACACCTGGACTGTGGCATGCCGGAGGGGGATCCATGGCAAAACTCCCATGGAAAAATACCTAGTTGACGCAGAGTGTGGTAGTTGTAATCGCAATGCGATTAATACAGGTTATATTAATCGCATTGCGAATTCAACTTAGAGCTAGAAATTCTAGCAATACAACCATTAGGAACCCAGCTCTAAGTTCAATTCGCAATGCGATTAATATAACCTGTATTAATCGCATTGGGATGACAACTTAGATCTGAGTTCCTAATGGTTGTATTGCTAGAATATAACGAAGATTGCGAATATAGTGCTATATTCTCAATCTTTGTTATATTCTAGCAATACAACCATTAGGAACAGATCTAAGTTGTAATCCCAATGCGATTAATACAGGTTATATTAATCGCATTGCGATTACAACTACTGACACTGCACATCTAAGATGGATGCCGTCCTTGCTTTTTGATAGGAGCTGGGAGGGTCTGGGAGGGAGACTGATGTACTAGCCCTAAAAAGGGCTTTTTGGGGTGCTGTCAGGACGCTGTCCTTACAGCAGAGATCTGATGAGTCTTTCAGGACTGGAGTGGACACTGAATACACTAGCCTAGCTATCGATTTCCCTATTAAATCAGCAGCAACTACACTGTCCCTCCTCTCACTAAGACTGCAGATTCCAAATGAATCTAAAATGGATGCTGTCCAGGAGATGGGAGGGTCTGGGAGGGAGGGTATGCTAATTGGCTGCAATGTGTCTGCTGACTGTGAGGTACAGGGTCAAAGTTTACTCAATGATAGGGGGTGGACCTAACATCGCATATGTTCGCCCGCCGCGATGAACGCTCACAAGCTATGTTCGTCGGGAACTATTCGCCGGTGAATAGTTTGGGACATCTTATTTGCGAATTCAACTTAGAGATGGGTTCCTAATGGTTGTATTGCTAGAATATAACAAAGATTGAGAATTTAGCGCTATATTCTCAATCTTCGCTATATTCTAGCAATACAACCATTAGGAACTCAGCTCTAAGTTGAATTCTCAATGCGATTAATATAACCTGCATTAATCGCATTGAGAATTCAACTTAAAGCTGAGTTCCTAATGGTTGTTGTATTGCTAGAATATATGTTATATTCTAGCAATACAACCATTAGGAACTCAGCTCTAAGTTGTAATCGCAATGCGAAAAATACTTACAATTATTAATTACTTTGCGAATCCATTTGATGCCTCTATTTGATTGTATATGACGGTTGACTATGACTACACCAACGTTCTGCTGCCTCCAAAGCAAGATATCTGAACCCCCCATGGGCCATTTGGGTGTTTTTCATAAAAAACGCATCAAAAACGCATCTGCGTTTTTATAATTTTTTCATTTTTTAGTTAATTTTTTTGTGTATTTTGCCACATTTGGTTGCATATTTACATTTGGTATAGGCAAATATGGTAGTCTACATCATGTGTCTATACCAAAACCTAGGATCATTGTTTGACATATTTTCTAAGCCATGTAGCTGAATATAGATTTGGGCAGAGTAATGATCTAGACTACCATATTTGCCTACACCAAATGTAAATATGCAACCAAATGTGGCAAAATACACAAAAAAATAAAATAAAAAATGAAGAAATTATAAAATTGCAGATGCGTTTTTGATGCGTTTTCTATCAAAAACACCCAAATGGCCCCTGGGGGGTTCAGATATCTTGCTTTGAAGGCAGCAGAACGTTGGTGGTAGTCATAGTCAACCGTCATATACAATCAAATAGAGGCATCAAATGGATTCGCAAACGATTAATAATTGTAAGTATTATTCGCATTGCGATTACAACTTAGAGCTGAGTTCCTAATGGTTGTATTGCTAGAATATATTGCTATAATATAACATATATTCTAGCAATACAACAACTATTAGGAACTCAGCTCTAAGTTGAATTCGCAATGTGATTAATGCAGGTTATATTAATCGCATTGAGAATTCAACTTAGATCTGAGTTCCTAATGGTTGTTGTATTGCTAGAATATAACGAAGATTGAGAATATAGTGCTATATTCGTTATCTTCGTTATATTCTAGCAATACAACCGTTAGGAACTCAGATCTAAGTTGTAATCGCAATGCGAATAATACAGGTTATATTAATCGCATTGCGATTTACAATTACTATTATTGCAGTTTCAGAATGAATCTAAGATGGATGCTGTCCTTGCGTTTAGATAGGAGGTGGGAGGGTCTGGGAGGGAGGGTATGCTGATTGGCTGGAATGTGTCTGCTGACTGTGAGGTACAGGGTCAAAGTTTGCTCAATACTAAAGTATAGGGGCGAACGCGAACATCGAATATGTTCGCCCGCCACGGCGGACGCAAACAAGCTATGTTCGCTGGGAACTGTTCGCCGGCGAACAGTTCGGGCCATCTCTAAACATGTATAGCTTGGAAGTAAGAAGAGACAGAGTGGATATGATAGAAACTTTTAAATACATAAAGGGAATAAACACAGTAAAAGAGGAGAGACTATTTAAAAGAAGAACAACTGCTACAAGAGGACATAGTTTTAAATTATAGGGGCAAAGGTTTAAAAATAATATCAGGAAGTATTTCGTTACTGAGAGAGTAGTGGATGCATGGAATAGCCTTCCTGCAGAAGTGGTAGCTGCAAATACAGAGAAGGAGTTGCAACATGCATGGGATAGGCATAAGGCCATCCTTCTTATAAGGTAGGACCAGGGGCTATTCATAGTATTCAGTATATTGGGCAGACAAGATGGGCCAAATGGTTCTTATCTGCCGACACATTCTATTTTTCTATAGAAGGCTTATCAATAATACTCAATAGATTATCAATAGATTTTTTTCTGGGTTAAAATTCTATTGCCAAAATACCAATCCCCTAAATCTGGGGTTCCAGCTGTGGCTGTCCAAGTGTAATACTCTCCGTCAAAGGATAGATTATTTTCTGTGGTTAAATAAAATCCCTGAAATAGAAATCCTAAACATATGTGCTTTCTGCTGTTCCTCTCCAAGTGTAATTCTGTCCGCAATAGGGTATTTTACATTCAGCGTGTCAGCGTCTAAATACAAGGCCTGAAAAATAAATCCTCTATATTTGCTCATGCTACTGTGCATCTCCAAGTGTATTTCTGTCCATAAAAGGGTATATTACATTCAAGGTCTAAATACAAGTGCTGAAAGTGTAATCCTCTATATTTGCACACGTTATTGTGCATCTCCAAGTGTATTTCTGTCCATAAAAGGCTATATTACACTAAGTGTCTAAATACAAGGCCTGAAAAATAAATCATCTATATTTGCACACACTACTGTGCATCTCCAAGTGTATTTCTGTCCGTTAAAGGGTATATTACACTAAGTGTCTAAATACAAAGGCTGAAAGCGTAATCCACTATATTTGCACACGCTATTGTGCATCTCCAATGGTAATTCTGTTCGTAAAAGGATACTTTTCAGCCAGGGCCTAAATACTCGGCCTAAAATTGATATTCCCCTCAATCTGTGGTTTCTGCTGTGCTTTTATTAGTGTAATGCGGTACATACAGTTGTGTTCAAAATTATTCAACCCCCAATGCTGTAAAGGGTTTTAGGGAATTTAGTGTACATTTGTAATTGTGTTCAGAATGAAATCTTACAAGGACTTTTTAAAAAACCAAATGCAACTAAAATGACATCAATTGTTTTTGTAATACAGTATTAAATGTTTTTTTTTTTTTTGTGATTTCTTCATTGACACAATTATTCAACCCCTTAAAGACTACCACTCTTAAGAACAGAGGGTCATTCAAGTGTTTTCGATCAGGTATTAAAAAAACACCTGTGGATGTCAAGGAGCAGCAATCAAGCATAATAAGCACCAATTAGGCAGATTTAAAATGACTGTGACACTTAGCTCCTTCTAGACATTTACTGGTGTGTTTACAAACATGGTGAAGTCAAGAGAATGGTCCAGGAAGACAAGAGAAGAGGTGATTTCTCTTCACAGGAATGGAAATGGCTATAAGAAGATTGCAAAGATGTTAAACATACCAAGAGACACCATAGGAAGCATCATTCGCAAATTCAAGGCAAAGGGCACTGTTGAAACGCTACCTGGTCGTGGCATAAAGAAGATGCTGACTTCGACTGCTGTGTGCTACCTGAAGCGCAAAGTGGAGAAAAGTCCCGTGTGACTGCTGAGGAACTTAAAAAAGATTTGTCAGATGCGGGTACTGAAGTTTCAGCTCAGACAATAAGGCGCACACTGCGTAATGAAGGCCTGCATGCCAGAACTCCCAGGCGCACCCCCTTGCTGTCTAGAAAGAATAAGAAGAGTCGACTGCAGTATGCCAAAAGTCATGTGGACAAACCACAAAAGTTTGGGGATAGTGTTCTGTGGACTGATGAAACAAAATTAGAACTGTTTGCGCACATAGATCAACGCTATGTTTGGAGGAGGATGAACAAGGCCTATGAAGAAAAGAACACCTTGCCTACTGTGAAGCATGGCGGGGGGTCAATCATGCTTTGGGGCTGTTTTGCTTCTACAGGTACAGGGAAGCTTCAGCGTGTGCAAGGTACCATGAATTCTCTTCAGTACCAGGAGATATTGGATGAAAATGTGAAAATGTGATGCAGTCCGTCACAAACCTGAGGCTTGGGAGACGTTGGACCTTTCAACAGGACAATGATCCCAAGCATACCTCCAAGTCCACTAGAGCATGGTTGCAGATTAAAGGCTGGAAAATTTTGAAGTGGCCATTGCAGTCACCAGACTTAAATCTGATTGAGAACCTCTGGTGGGACTTAAAGAAAGCAGTTGCAGCGCGCAAGCCTAAAAATGTGACTGAAATGGAGGCTTTTGCCAATGAAGAATGGGCGTGGATACCCATAGATCGCTGCAAGACACTTGTGTCAAGCTATGCTTAACGTTTAAAAGCTGTTATAACTGGAAAAGGATGTTGTACTAAGTACTAAGATTGAATGTCACTTGGGGGTTGAATAAAACTGATAATGATGTGAGCACAGAAAAGACATTTGTGGTTATTTCATTATAAATGTTATGTTATATTTGTCTGACTTACAAGTGCCTCTTTGATTTAATTGTAAACAAGATGACTGAAGTGATCAAAATCAATGTCAAACTGGCCAAAACAATTTCAGTGGGGGTTGAATAATTTTGAACACAACTGTAAATAGATAGCTAGATAGTGTTAGGTGCCTGTAAAAAAAAGGCCTTAATTTGAACTCTATACATTGGGCCAAATAAGTTTTTCCTTATTGTGGTGAATGGTAACAATGAGGAAAACATCTAGTAAGGGACACGGACATGGTTGTGGTGGTGTTAGTGGACCATCTGGTGCTGGGAGAGGACGTGGCCGTTCTGCCACAGCTACACGTCCTAGTGAACCTCAGCTCCCAGTAGTCGCCAAAATCTAAAGAGATATTTGGTCGGGCCTAATGCCGTTCTAAGGATGGTAAGGCTTAAGCAAGTACAGGCGCTAGTCGATTGGGTGGCCGACAGTGGATCCAGCAGGTTCACATTATCTCCCACCCAGTCTTCTGCATAAAGCACACAGGTGGCGCCTGAAAACCAAGCACATCAGTCTGTCACATCACCCCCATGCATATCAGGGAACCTGTCTGAGCTGTTTGAAGAATCTGTTGGCAGTGTTTCTCAGGGGCATTCACCTAGCCCTTCGCCAGCGGTGGAAGACATAGAATGCACTTATGCACAACCACTTATGTTTCCTAATGAGGACATGAGAATACGACCTCAGCAGAGTCAGAACATCTCTAATGATGACAAAACACAGGTGGCAACTGCTGCGTTTTTCTGCAGTGTGCAGACCGAACAGGATGTCAGGGAGGAAGACTATGTGGAAGACGATGCAGGGGACGATGAGGTCCTAGACCCCACAGGGAATGAAGGTAGTGCCACTGACTTTCAGAGTTCAGAGGAAGAGGCAGTGGTGAGACCGAGCCAATAGCGTACCAAAAGAGGGAGCAGGGTGCAAAAGCAGAACAGATGTCGCCAAGAAAGTTTGCCTGCTACTGGACACCGCCACCAGGGACCGAGCACACCAAAGGCAGCTTCAAGGAGTTCCCAGGCATGGCACTTCTTCACACAATGTGCTGACGACAAGAACTGAGTGGTTTGCTCGCTGTGCCATCAGAGCCTAAAGCGACGCATTAAGGTTCTGAACCCTAGCACAACCTGCATGACCAGTCATCTACATGCAAGACACGGGCTGCAGTGAAGTGAGCACTTTCAAAATTAAGAAAGGGCTCAGGCCTTGGAGGAACGTTGGCACCTGCCGCCCAGCAAAAAGAGGATGTGCCACCAACACCAGCACCTCCGTCACCAAGCATCTCCACCATGTCACATGGCAGCATTCAGCTCTCCATCTCACAAACCTTGGAGAGAAAGCGTAAATTCCCACCTACCCACCCTTGAGCCTTGGCCCTTAATGACAGCATTTCTAAACTACTGGCCTTTGAAGTGCTGTCATTCAGGCTGGTGGACATGGACAGCTTCAAACAGCTGATGACGGTGGCTGTCCCACAGTACGTCGTTCCCAGCCGCCACTACTTCTCCAAGAGAGCCGTGCCTTCCCTGCTCAACCAAGTATCAGATAAAATCAAGTGTGCACTGTGCAACGCCATCTGTGGCAAGGTCCACCTAACCACAGATACGTGGACCAGTAAGCATGGCAAGGGACGCTATATCTCCCTAACTGCACACTGGGTAAATGTAGTGGCGGCTGGGCCCCAGGCGGAGAGTTCTTTGGCGCACTTCCTTCCGCAGCCAAGGATCGCAGGGCATCATTCTCTGCCTCCTGTAGCCTCCTACTCGGCTTCCTCCTCCTCTTCTTCCACCTGCTCATTCAGTCAGCCACACACCTTCACCGCCAACTTCAGCACACGCCAGGGTAAACGTCAGCAGGCTGTTCTGAAACTCATATGTTTGGGGGACAGGCCCCACACCGCGCAGGAGTTGTGGCGGGGTATTGAACAACAGACCGACGAGTGGTTGCTGCCGGTGGGCCTCAAGCCTGGCCTGTTGTTGTGCGGTAATGGGCGAAATCTCGTAGCAGCTCTGGGACTAGCCGGTTTGACGCACATCCATTGCCTAGCGCATGTGCTGAATTTGGTGGTGCAGAATTCACAACTATCCCGACATGTCAGATCTGCTGCATAAAGTGTGGGCCGTCTGTGCGCGCTTCCTGCATTCACATCCTGCTGCTGCTCGCCTGTCTGCGCTACAGCGTAACTTCGGCCTTCCCGCTCACCGCCTCATATGCGACGTGCCCACCAGGTGGAACTCCACCTTGCCCATGCTGGAGAGACTGTGCGAGCAGCAGCAGCAGCAGGCCATAGTAGAGTTTCAGCTGCAACACGCACGGGTCAGTGGCACTGTGGAACAGCACCACTTCACCACCAATGACTGGGCCTCCATGCGAGACCTGTGTGCCCTGTTGCGCTGTTTCGAGTACTCCACCAACATGGCAGGTGGCTTTGACGCTGCTATCAGCGTTAGAATACCACTTCTACATCTCCTTGAGAAAATACTAATGGCGATCATGAAAGAGGAGGTGGCCCAGGAGAAGGAGGATGAAGAGGGGTCATTTTTAGCACTTTCAGGCCAGTCTCTTAGAAGTGGCTCAGAGAGAGGTTTTTTGCAAAAGCAAAGGCCAGGTACAAATATGGCCAGCCAGGGTCCACTACTGGAGGATGAGGAGGATGAGGAGGAGGTGGAGGAGGATGAGGATGAAGCATGTTCACAGCAGGATGGCACCCAACGCAGCTTGGGCCCATCACTGGTGCGTGGCTGGGAGGAAACGGAGGACGATGACGATATGCCTCCCACAGAGGACTGCTTGTCCTTACCTCTGGGCAGCCTGGCACACATGAGTGACTACATGCTGCAGTGCCTGCGCAACGGCAGCAGAGTTGCCCACATTTTAATGTGTGCAGACTACTGGGTTGCCACCCTGCTGGATCCCCGGTACAAAGACAATGTGCCCACATTACTTCCTGCACTGGAGCGTAATAGGAAGATGCGCGAATACAAGCGCACGTTGGTAGACGCGCTACTGAGAGCATTCCCAAATGTCACAGGGGAACAAGTGGAAGCCCAAGGCGAAGGCAGAGGAGGAGCAAGAGGTCGCCAACGCAGCTGTTTCATGGCCAGCTCCTCTGAGGGTAGGGTTAGCATAGCAGAGATGTGGAAAAGTTTTGTCACCACGCCACAGCTAACTGCACCACCACTTGATACGGAACGTGTTAGCAGGTGGCAGCATTTCACTAACATGGTGGAACAGTACATGTGCACACCCCTCCACGTACTGACTGATGGTTCAGCCCCATTCAAATTCTGGGTCTCCAAATTGTCCACGTGGTAGGAGCTAGCCTTTTATGCCTTGCAGGTGCTGGCCTGCCCGACGGCCAGCGTTTTGTCTGAGTGTATTCAGCACGGCATATGGTGTCATTACTGACAAACGCAGCCGCCTGTCCACAGCCAACGTGGACAAGCTGACGTTCACAAAAATGAACCGGGCATGGATCCCACAGGACCTGTCCATCCCTTGTGCAGAATAGACATTTATAACTACCTCCCCTTAACCATATATACTTGTACTCCAGGGCACTTCTTTATTGAATACACTTTTTTTAATTTTACCATTATTTTGCGGGGCAACCCAAAGTTGAATGAACCTCTCCTCCGTCTGGGTGCCAGGGGCCTAAATATCTGAAAGTGGCCTTCTCCTTTGGTGGGTGACATGAAGCCTGATTCTCTGCTTTGGGACCTCTCTCCTCTGTCTGGGTGCTGGGGTCTAATTAACTAAAAGTGGCCTTCTCCGTTGGTGGGTGACATGATGCCTCTTTTGCTGCTATGGGACATCTCTCCTCTGTCTGGGTGTCAGGGGCCTAACTTTCACGTACTTGCTTGCTGTCTTGGTGGCAGACATTTACCACTTTTTACTGTCTAATGACCACCCCATTGTCTTGGTGTCAGGGGTCTAAATTTCACGTACTTGATTGCCGTCTTGGTGGCAGACATTTAACACTTTTTACTGTCTAATGACCGCCCCATTGTCTGAGTGTCAGGGGCCTATATGTTGTTTCATCATTTGTTGTCTTGGTGGGAGATATTAAACTCTTTTTACTGTCTAATGACCGCCCCATTGTTTGGGTGTCAGTGGCCTTTATTTTGTTTAATTGCTTGCTGTCTGGGTAAGAGACATTAAACTATTTTTACTGTCAAATTGCCTCTCCTCTGTCTGGGTGTCAGGGGCCTACATAAATGATAATGGCCTGTTCCATTGCAAGTTGACCTGAGGCCTGTGTTACAGTTACGGAACCGCTCTCCTTTTTGCAGGTGCCATGGCCCTAAGTCTGTGAATGAGGCCTGTGGCACTGCAGGCAGACATGAATCCTTTTTGGCTGTGATGAGACCATCAACTCCCATAGCATTCCCACCTGATGCCACCCCAACCTATTATTCCACCTCCTCCTCCTCCAAGTTGCCAATTGATATTGGTTAATTTTTTTTTTTATTTCTTTTTTTTTAAAGTCATTTAACTGTCCACATTTGTTTGCATGAGGTTTACCTACATTTTGCTGCCTTTTGCAGCCCTCTAGCCCTTTCCTGGGCTATTTTACAGCCTTTTTAGTGCCCAAAAGTTCGGGTCCCCATAGACTTCAATGGGGTTCGGGGTGAAGTTCGGGTCGAGTTCGGATCCCGAACCCAAACATTTTCGGTAGGTTCGGCCGAACTTCACGAACCCGAACATCCAGGTGTTCGCTCAACTCTATTCACTGAGCATTGGTTTATGTCACCTCTCTCCAGTGCTCTCCTTCCTCCACATATACACACACTACCCCTCTCCACGGGGTTCTCAGCATTGGAGAGAGGTGACATAAACCAATGCTCAGTGAATGGATGTCTGTAGCAAATATAGTATTAAATCCAATAAGTGCAAATGTCACATTTATGATTTTCCAAATTTATTTGCTCTTAAATTAAAGGCATTAATGGGAGTGAAAATAAAGTTTAGAAAATAACATCATCACTGAATCTGTGGGGTCCCTGTGCTGCTGGCCCCGATCCTCTCTGATTATAGAGTATACAGTACTGTAAACAAAAGAATTTCCAGCACTTGTGTTAAAATCCATTTATAATATAATATAATTTATATATATATATATATATATATATATATATATATATGTTATACATTTTAAATATATATATGTATGTATATATATATATATATATATATATGTATATATATATAAATTCTTAAATTAATAAAGTGCAACTAGATTTTGTCACAAGTTCTGGAACTTCTTTTGTTTACAGGTTTTGGGAGCAAATCGCTTGGCTTTTTGGGATGCCGAGGAATGGGCAGAGATGAAGCGATGCCTGGTTAAGTGGTGCCAGGAGGAGAGGAGCAGAAATGGAGGGGTAAGGAGAAGTTGGCAGAGATGGAGGGAAGCGAAGGAGTGGGCAGTGATGGAGGGATGCCGGGATGAATCCTACCAGGGAGACCTGGGCAGAGATTGATGGATGTGCCGAAGATCTGTACTGGGAGGATCGGCCAGAGATGGAGGGATGAGGAGGATTGGGCAGAGAGGTAGGCATGTGGAAGAGCGGGCAGAAATGGAGGGATGCAGAAAGGTGTCCTACCAGGAATTGCAGGACAGAGACTGATGTATATTGGGAAGATATGTGTCTGGAGGATCATGCAGAAATGGTTGTGCAAAATAGGTGGCGAGGAGCAGGCAGAGATGGAGGAATGCCAAGAGCAGTGGTGCCAGGAGGAGAGGATCATAAATGGAGAGATGATGGAGCAGCCGTACCATGAGTAGCAGGCAGAGATGGAGGGATGCAGGGTGGAGTGGGCAGATGCATAAGATCCTACATAAGATGAAATTTATTTGGATGTGGCAAGTATTCATCCAAATAAATTTCATCTTATGTAGGATGTCCATTGTGGTACTTGTAGTCCGTTGCTGGCATCATCCATTGTATGCATTTTTTGCTGGTGATTGCCATTAGCAACGGACTACAAGTGTAGGATGTGCTCCCCTATAGAAATGCACAACTGCATATGGGTATGAGCGCATCCTGCATTTTTAACACCACACTTTTTGATGGTTTATATATATGTACGGAGGTGTATAAACTCCAATTTAAATGTGCCTGTTTTTCATCTGCAGGCCACATTTGGGTGCACCTGCTAGGCTCTGGGCTATATCAGTCAGTCCTGGGTGGGGCTCATAGACACCTCCCACCTCCCATTGTAAGCATGGCTACATGCTGGAGGTAACAGTGGAGATGTTTGTGAGTCGTCCTGTAATTGCCCACTGGCCCCTGATATCGCCCATATGGCGCAGGTAGGTGAGTGTTAGGGCCTCGGGCTACTTGAGAGACCTTGACGCTGGTGCCCGAGCTTAAGACATGTCCTCCTAGTAGGATATGTCGAACTAACCTCTCAATCTTAACATCAGTGTGATGGTTTAGTGAGACGGCAGTGTGCACCTATCTCTGTTTCCGTGTTTGTTCTGAATACTTGCCACATCCAAATAAATTTCATCTTATGTAGGATGTCCATTGTGGTACTTGTAGTCCGTTGCTGGCATCATCCATTGTATGCATTTTTTGCTGGTGATTGCCATTAGCAACGGACTACAAGTGTAGGATGTGCTCCCCTATAGAAATGCACAACTGCATATGGGTATGAGCGCATCCTGCTTTTTTAACACCACACTTTTTGATGGTTCAGTCATCTTGTTTACAATTAAATCAAAGAGGCACTTGTAAGTCAGACAAATATAACATAACATTTATAATGAAATAACCACAAATGTCTTTTCTGTGCTCACATCATTATCAGTTTTATTCAACCCCCAAGTGACATTCAATCTTAGTACTTAGTACAACATGCTTTTCCAGTTATAACAGCTTTTAAACGTGAAGCATAGCTTGACACAAGTGTCTTGCAGCGATCTATGGGTATCTTCGCCCATTCTTCATGGGCAAAAGCCTCCATTTCAGTCACATTCTTAGGCTTGCACGCTGCAACTGCTTTCTTTAAGTCCCACCAGAGGTTCTCAATCGGATTTAAGTCTGGTGACTGCGATAGCCACTTCAACATGTTCCAGCCTTTAATCTGCAACCATGCTCTAGTGGACTTGGAGGTATGCTTGGGATCATTGTCCTGTTGAAAGGTCTGATGTCTCCCCAGCCTCAACTTTGTGACGGACTGCATCACATTTTCATCCAATATCTCCTGGTGAAGAGAATTCATGGTACCTTGCACTCGCTGAAGCTTCCCTGTACCTGTAGAAGCAAAACAGCCCCAAAGCATGATTGACCCCCCGCCATGCTTCACAGTAGGCAAGGTGTTCTTTTCTTCATAGGCCTTGTTCATCCTCCTCCAAACATAGCGTTGATCCATGGGCCCAAACAGTTCTAATCAATCCACAGAACACTATCCTAAAACTTTTGTGGTTTGTCCACATGACTTTTGGCATACTGCAGTCGACTCTTCTTATTCTTTGGAGACAGCAAGGGGGTGCGCCTGGGAGTTCTGGCATGGAGGCCTTCATTACGCAGTGTGCGCCTTATTGTCTGAGCTGAAACTTCAGTACCCGCATCTGACAAATCTTTTTTCAGTTCCTCAGCAGTCACACGGGGACTTTTCTCCACTTTGCGCTTCAGGTAGCACACAGCAGTTGAAGTCAGCATCTTCTTTCTGCCACGACCAGGTAGCGTTTCAACAGTGCCCTTTGCCTTGAATTTGCGAATGATGCTTCCTATGGTGTCTCTTGGTATGTTTAACATCTTTGCAATCTTCTTATAGCCATTGCCCTTCCTGTGAAGAGAAATCACCTCTTCTCTTGTCTTCCTGGACCATTCTCTTGACTTTACCATGTTTGTAAACACACTAGTAAATGTCTAGAAGGAGCTGAGTATCACAGTCATTTTAAATCTGCCTAATTGGTGCTTATTATGCTTGATTGCTGCTCCTTGACATCCACAAGTGTTTTTTTAATACCTGATCGAAAACACTTGAATGAACCTCTGGTAGTCTTTAAGGGGTTGAATAATTGTGTCAATAAAGAAATCACAAAAAAAAAACATTTAATACTGTATTACAAAAACAATTGATGTCATTTTAGTTGCATTTGGTTCTTTAAAACGTCCTTGTAATATTTCATTCTGAACACAATTACAAATGTACACTAAATTCCCTAAAACCCTTTACAGCATTGGGGGTTGAATAATTTTGAACACAACTGTGTATATATATATATATATATATATATATATATATATTTCTGTGTGTGTAAGATGCACAAAATCAGACTGTTACATTATACATCTGTACCTCGCTGTGTGACCTATAAACTGTACAACTCAATTGAAAAACAAACTTAAATCTTTTAGGTAGATGGAAGAAAAAATATAAAAATAAAATAATATGGTTGCATAAGTGTGCATACCGTTAAACCAATGCTTTGTTGAAGCACCTTTTGATTTTATTACAGCATTCAATCTTTTTGGGTATGAGTCTATCAGCATGGCACATTTTGACTTGGCAAGATTTGCCCACTCTTCTTAGCAAAAACACTCCAAATCTGTCACATTGCGAGGGCATCTCCTGCGCACAGCCCTCTTCAGATCACCCCACAGATTTTCAATCGGATTCAGGTATGGGATCTGGCTCGGCCATTCCAAAACTTTAATTTTCTTCTGGTGAAGTAATTCCTTTGTTAATTTGGATGTATGCTTTGGGTCGTTTCATGCTGAAAGATGAAGTTCCTGTTCATGTTCAGCTTTCTAGCAAAAGCCTAAAGGTTTTGTGCCAATATTGACTGGTATTTGGAACTGTTCATAATTCCCTTTATCTTAACTAAGGCCCCAGTTCCAGCTGAAGAAAAACAGCCCCAAATCATGATGCTGCCACCACCATGCTTCACTGTGGGTTTGGTGTTCTTTTAGTGATGTGCAGAGTTGTTTTTGCACCTAAAATATCTTTTGAAATTATGGCCAAAAAGTTCCACCTTGGTTTCATCAGACTATAACAACTTTTCCCACATGCTTTTGGGAGATCTCAGATGTGTTTTTGCAAAATGTACCCTGGCTTGGATGTTTTTCTTTGTAAGAAAGGGCTTTCGTCTTGCCACTCTACCCCATAGCCCAGACATATGAAGAATATGGGAGATTGTTGTCACATGTACCACACAGCCAGTACTTGCCGGATATTCTTGCAGCTCCTTTAAATTTGCTGTAGGCCTCTTGGTAGCCTCCCAGACAGTTTTCTTCTCTTCTTTTCATCAATTTTGGGGGGACGTCCAGTTCTTGGTAATGGTCTGTTGTGCCATATTTTCTCCACTTGATGATGACAGTCTTCACTGTGTTGCATGGTATATCTAATGCCTTGGAAATTCTTTTGTACCCTTTTCCTGAAATATTAGATTTAATGTTACCGTTATAAGATCGGATTGTATTGCGATTGTATGTGTGTGGGGTCTGAGCAATGGGATATTGCCCAGCTGAGCGGAGATGTACCTGTCTAGTGAAGTGATGGTACGGTATGGGGTGTAAAGCTTGTTAGCCTCCCCATGGTGCACCCTGGGTAACTTTAAATGAACCAGCAAATACTGTCGGAAATACAAAGAAAGCTTCTCCCGAGTCCCAACCAACAGGACACAAACTCTAATCTATAGACTGTGTTTGTGTGTGTGTGGGGGGGTATATAGTATGTATATCAACATAAAGCCTAGCTAGGCTAATTACCACTCTTGTCCCAGACACTAAAACATAACTTTTAATGTATACAATTAAAATAATAGGAAAATGTGAGCAACCTAAGTTGTTAAAACTATCTGAAACCTTGTAAAGGCTATATTATGATATAGTAACCACAGGAGTTCGGGCATCAGTCAGGATGGTAAGTGGGTCCAAGGAAAGGTAATGCGGGGAAGTGCACCCTTGCCCGAACTCCTATCAGTAATATCTACTTAGATCTGATAAAATATGAAGTTGTAAGTATTGCAAAAATAAATTCATATCAAAAGAGGCGATTTTCGTACCTCAAATATTTTATAACACTCTATCTGCATATATAGCGATTGTTCTGAAATGCATGTGAAATGTAATCAAATACACTGATGTAATGTCAAATTACTTACAGTGATCAGTAGTTCGTCCTCAATGTCGCGAAAATTGTTTCCCACCATTTTGTCCAATCTTCTCAAACTTTGGGTAGTTTAAAAACAGTTGCGTAATTAAGCCACACCAATTTTGCGCATGCGCATTAATCAAATTTAACATTTTGATTTTCGCAATGTTAAAAAATAGTGTACGAAGATAGCGAATTCACAAATTTGTGAATATATGGTGAATATTTGCCCATCCCATATCCGCAAAATGTCGCAAAATCGAATATTGCCCCTGCCGCTTACTACTATTCACAACGGGAGCAACTGAGCATGCATCGGGCCATTTGCGCAAGTGACTCGGAGGGAGTCCCTGCCTCCATATCCACTGCATACTGCCACGGTGTGTCTAGGTCATCTGCCTCGTCTTCCTCAGGCTGCTTCTGCTCCTCCTCTCCTGTCACCTAAGTCAAAAAAACAGCTATTTCTCGACGCATTGCTTGTGCCCAAATGTCCTCCTCCTCTAGTTTATCCCCCACAGGGCTCATGTGGCCATTAGATGTAGTTGCCACGTCTCCTGTCCTCTTGCCAGCAAGATTTAGCAGCATCTATACCTGGACATGAATCAGTCAAATGACGTTGTTTATCCTGTAGTCCTGGCGACAAAAAAAGTGGCCTCCTCAAAGGGCCTGAGCAAATGACAGGTGTCACGCATGAGTTGAGACTGGCTAACATCAAAGTTACACAGGGGAGTACCTCTGTTTGCCTGTATCATCAAGAAATCGTTTATGGCCTTTCTCTGTTCATATAATCGGGCCAACATATGGAGGGTGGAATTCCAATGGGTGGAAATGTCGCCTATATCAGCCTATATTGGGTGATGCTGTTCTGCCTTTGCATTTCAAGGAGGGTGTGTTTTGTGGTGTACGAGTGGCTGAAGTGCATGTAAAGCTTCCTGCCCATTTTCAGGATGTCTTTCAGATGGGGTGAAGACTTCAGGAACCGCTTTTCAACCAGATTGAACATGTGCGTCATACAGGGCGCATGGCTCATCCCTCCTTGACGCAGCACCTACACCATGTTCTTCCTGTTGTCGGTCACCATGGTTTCGATTTTGAGTTGTCGAGGAGAAAGCCAGGATTTGATTTCTTAATTAAGGACGCGGATCACTTCCTTCTATGTGTGACTCCGTTCACCCAGGAAAACTAGGTGCAGAACAGCGTGACACCACCGTGCCCTGCACATGTGGTATGCTGGAGGAGCACTGTGAATTCTTCCTGCAGTGGAGGCTGAGGACACAGTGGAGGATGAGGAGGCAGAGGCGGACATTGTCATAGGATTAGCAGCGTGAGAACATGGAGGCGAAAGTGTCGTCACCTGGCCAAGTTGCTGGTGTGGATGGCCAGCAACCACATTTACCCAGTGGGCCGTAAAGGAAATATATTATCCTTGACCTGTCACCACCGGTTCTGGGAGACAGTCGGTCAGAGGTTCCTCCCTGTCTTGTGTATGACGTTCTTTGTTTTGGTTTCACTTTGCTCAGTTCCTTTCTCTCCCTCAGCTGGCTCTTATCTTGATTAATTGGCTTGATTTATATTCCCTCCCATACTGCTTCTCTTTGCAGTTGCAGTTGTTTTGCTCTAAGATAAGTGCCTTCCGTTTACTTTGTGTTTTGTTTGCTGGCTTGATTCTAGGTGACCCTGACTCCCTCCGTATTCTGTGCAGGAAGACCGTTCCCCTCACTACTATAGGGAATTCAGGTGTCACTCAGTTATAGGTACGATGGCATGTATCTGTCTACCATCGGGACTTGTACATGTGCATAGCACTTAGGGAGAGTTCTTAGGGATTTATAGGGCCCTCCTATGTTTTCCTTAGTTTGGGATCAAGCCAGTCTGTTGTTATTTATCAGTTCCTGTTAACTGTTCTCCATCCTTGACAATATAAACTGCCATAACCATCTCAAGCATGGATCCGGTTTCAGCCTTGATTGACTGCATGCAAGGTCTTTCTCTGGAGGTAGCAGATCTCCGTGAAACTGTTTCTCAGCTTCAGGTGACCGGTTCTGCTGGCGTTCATGGAGTTTGTTCCGAGCCGAAAATCTCTCTTCCGGATACGTTTTCCGGGGGTAGTGAGAATTTTGTTTGTTTTAGAGAGGCTTGCAAACTCCATTTTCGTTTACGTCCCCATTCCTCTGGTGATGAGGAGCAGAGGGTGGGGATCATCATCTCGCTGCTCAGGGATAACACTCAGTCTTGAGCCTTTTCACCTGGCGGGGGCACGCTCCCTCCGATCGGTAGATTAATTTTTTATAGCCCTGGGTCAGATATATGATGATCTGGATCGCATTGCTCTGGCTGAATCTAAACTGTGTCTTTTATGCCAGGGTAAACAGTCCGCAGAGATATATTGTTCTGAATTTCGGAGATGGGCAGCTGATACTGGTTGGAATGACGCTGCACTCCGAAGTCAATTTTGTCATGGTCTTTTTGAGAGATTAAAAGATGCATTTGCGTTTCATGAGAGGCCAGTGTCTTTGGAGTCTGCCATGTCTCTAGCTGTTCGTATTGACATGCGTCTGTGAGAGAGAGGGGAGACTACTCTTTCCTGTCATATTCAGCCCAAGGACACTGGAGTTGTCTCATGCAGTGCGCAGGGGTCTCACTCTGTCTCTATACCCTCCATAGAGCACCCCATGCAGCTGGGTTTAGTTGCCTCTGATACTAGAGGATTCAGCCCTCAGAGCAGGGTATGTTTCTGTTGTGGAGGTATTAAACATTTAGCTAATGTTTGACCTTCTAGGAGGTTCATGGGGTTTTCTGAGGGTAATAAAAAGAAAAGGGAAAAGAAACCCTCTAATAACTTTCCATTTGCTACAATTGGCAAGGTTAATGCGGAGATTGAAGATTTGCCGTTTGCTTGTAGTTTCCGCTTTCTCCTACCTGCCAGGGTGGCGCTAGACAGCAAGAACTTTGTGAGATTTTTGTTGATAGTGGAGCAGCTGTCAATCTCATTGATAGTCAATTTGCTACAACACACGGTTTCCAGGTGAGCACTTTGGAAAAAGCTATACCTGTTTTTGCTATCGATTCCGCTCCACTTTCTCAAAAATCGTTAAAGGGCATAGTTCACAATATGCGTTTGACTGTGGGTGACACTCATGTTGAGGATGTGTCATGTTTTGTCTTAAGCGGATTACCTACTCCTCTAGTGTTGGGGCTACCCTGGCTCACTAAACATAACCCCACCATTGATTGCAAGCAAGACAAATAAATGGTTGGAGTGAGTTTTGCAGAGCGAATTGCCTCACGGCAACTCTTGCAGAGGTTTCTACCAAGACTGTACCTTCTTTTCTCTCTGGATTTTCTGATGTGTTTTCCGAGAGTGGTGTCCAGGAGTTGCCCCCTCACCGGGAGTATGATTGTCCAATTAATCTCATCCCAGGCTCCAAGCTGCCTAAATCACGATTATACAATCTCTCTCAACCTGAGAGAGCAGCCATGCGTACTTATATCTCTGAGAGCCTGAGAAAGGGACATATCAGACCCTCAAAATCACCTCTTGCCGCTGTTTTTTTCTTTGTTAAAAAAAAGATGGTTCTTTAAGACCTTGTCTGGATTTCAGGGAGCTTAACCGTATCACGATTCGTCGCCCCTATCCGCTTCCTCTGATCCCGGATTTGTTTAGCCAGATTGTGGGGTCTAAAGTTTTTTTCTAAGTTGGATTTAAGAGGGGCATACAACCTTGTCAGGGTCAGGAAGGGGGACGAATGGAAGATGGCCTTCAATACCCCAGAGGGTCTATCATTTAATGGGGAAATTTGTACTGGTGTATCTAGATGACATTTCGATTTTTTCTCCTGATTTGAAGACTCATCGGGACCACCTTTGTCAGGTCCTGCTGATTTTGCGGGAGAATAAATTGTACGCTAAACTGGAAAAATGTGTGTTTGTGGTTCCAGAGATTCAATTATTTTTATTTTTTTTTCTCTCCCCTTCTGGTTTTCGGATGGACCCGGAGAAGGTCTGCGCCGTGCTTGATTGGGATCTTCCTGAAAATCAGAAGTTACTGATGCGGTTTTTGGGTTTTGCAAATTCTTACAGAATTTTCATTTTGAATTATTCCTCTGTTGTTAAGCCACTCACTGATATGACTAAAAAGGGGGTGGATTTTTCCTCATGGTCGGAAGAGGCGCTTCAAGCCGTTACTAGTATTAAAGAGCGTTTTGCTTCCGCTCTCATTTTAGTACAACCTGATGTCTCTCTACCTTTTATTGTATAGGTGGATGCCTCTGAGGTGGGGGTGGGCCTTATCTCAGGGTCCCTCTCCTGCTAAATGGAGACTGTGTGCCTTTTTCTCAAAAAAGCTATCCGCCGCAGAGAGAAATTACGATGTGGGAAATAGGGAGTTGTTGGCCATCAAATTGGCTTTTGAGGAATGGCGTCATTGGTTGGTGGGAGCCAGACACCGAATTACCGTATTTACCGACCATAAGAATCTGGCCTATTTGGAATAAGCCAAGCGTCTGAACCCGAGACAGGCCAGATGGTCCCTGTTCTTTTCTAGGTTTAATTTTGTTGTTACGTTCCTCCCTGGGGTTAAAAATGTGAAGGTGGATGCCCTGTCAAGTTGTTTTCCGGGAGGGGGGAACTTTGAGGACCCAGGTCCCATTTTGGCTGATGGGGTGGTCGTCTCTGCTCTTTATCCTGATTTGGAGGCAGAGGTTCAGGCAGCCCAGGCAGAGGCACCTGATCTTTGTCCTCCTGGGAGGTTATTTGTGCCACTCGCTTTGTGACACAAAGTTTTTAAGGAGCACCATGACAGTGCTCTTGCTGGGCACCCGGGAGGAGAGCCACAGTGGATCTCATTGCTCGCAGATTCTGGTGGCCAGCTCTTCGTAAGACGGTTAAGGGGTTTGTGGCAGCCTGCGAGACCTGCGCTCATGCCAAGGTCCCGCAATCACGGCCATTGGGATCTCTCCTCCCCTTACCCATACCTTCCCGTTCTTGGACGCATCTGTCCATGGACTTCATTACGGACTTGCCTCAGTCCTCGGGGAAGACTGTGATTCTGGTGGTTGTGGACCATTTTAGCAAAATGGTGCATTTTATTCCTTTTCCTGGGTTACCCAATGCTAAGACGCTGGCGCAAACGTTTGTTGATCATATTGTTAAATTACATGGCATTCCTTCTGACATCGTTTCTCATAGGGGCACGCAATTTGTTTCCAGATTCTGGAAGGCCTTCTGTTCTCGCTTGGGGGTTCGGTTGTCGTTTTCTTCTGCTTTTCACCTGCAGTCGAATGGTCAGACCGAACGAGTCAATCGGAAACTGGAGACATATCTGCGCTGTTTTGTTGCGGAGAATCAGGAGAATTGGTGTTCTTTTTTGTCCCTAGCTGAGTTTGCTTTAAATAACCGTCGTCAGGACTTCTCTGACAAGTCACCATTTTTTGGTGCATATGGGTTTCATCCGCAGTTTGGGACATTCTCTGGAGAGGGGTCTTCTGGTTTACCTGATGAGGAGAGATTTTCCTCGTCCTTGTCACTTATTTGGCAAAAGATTCAGGGTAATCTATAGAAAATAAGTGAGAGATATAAGCGTGTGGCAGATAAGAGACGTGTGCCTGGTCCGGACCTGAATGTGGGTGATCTGGTGTGGTTGTCTACTAAGAATATCAAACTGAAGGTTCCCTCCTGGAAGTTGGGTCCTAGGTTTATTGGGCCTTACAAGATCTTATCCGTCATCAATCCCGTTGCTTTCCGTCTTGATCTTCCTCAGACTTGGAAGATCCATAATGTTTTTCACAAGTCCCTACTGAAACCTTATGTCCAACCTACTGTTCCTTCCTCTTTGCCTCCTCCCCCGATTTTAGTTGATTGTAATCTTGAATTTCAGGTCTCTAGGATTGTGGATTCCCGCATTATCCGCGGTTCTCTTCAGTACCTCGTTCATTGGGAGGGTTATGGTCCTGAGGAGAGGATGTGGGTCTCACTGGCGGACATTAAGGCCACTCATCTCATCAGGGCTTTCCATCGGTCTCATCCTGAGAAGGTCGGTCCTGAGTGTCCAGAGTCCACCCGTAGAAGGGGGGGGGTACTGTCACCGCCGGTTCTGGGAGACGGTCGGTCAGAGGTTCCTCCCTGTCTTGTGTATGACGTTCTTTGTTTTGGTTTCACTTTGCTCAGTTCCTTTCTCTCATTAAGCTGCCTCTTATCTTGATTAATTGAATTGCTTTATATTACCTCCCATACTGCTTCTCTTTGCGATTTATATTACTTCCTGGATGAAGTGTGTGCTGCTGGAGGCTGCAGTTGTTTTGCTCTAAGATAAGTGCATTCCGTTTACTTTGTGTTTTGTTTGCTGGCTTGATTCTAGGTGACCCTGACTCCATCCGTATTCTGTGCAGGGAGCCAGTGGCCGTTCCCCTCACTACTATAGGGAATTCAGGTGTCACTCAGTTATAGGTACAAGGGCACGTATCTGTCCACCACCGGGACTTGTACATGTGCATAGCACTTAGGGAGAGTTCTTAGGGATTTATAGGGCAATCTTATGTTTTCCTTAGTTTAGGTCCAAGCCAGTCTGTCGTTATTTATCAGTTCCTGCTAACTGTTCTCCATCCTTGACATGACCATAGTTACAGCTCCACAAGTCGGCGCTGCCATGCACTTTGACAGACACCGACATGCTCAAGTACTGGCCCACCTTCTGTTCTCCATACGTGTGCAGGGCTGGTGCTGCCTTTTTGGCAAAGAAATGACGGCGTGGGACTCTTCACCTCGGCTCGGCACAAGCCATTAGTTCTCTGAAAGGTGCAGAGTCCACCATTTGGTAAGGGAGGGACTGCAGCATCAGCAACTTGGCCAGGAGCATGTTCAGCTTCTGCGTCGTTGGATGAGTGCAGGCATACTGTTGTCTCTTGGCAATCGGTTCAGTGATCAATTGCTGACAGAATGACTGATGAGGAATAGGTGGACGAGGAGCAGGAGCATCAGGACCAGCAGATGAAGGACAGACAGCTTCCTTTGGCTGAGATGGTAGAGCCTTGACTGCAGGAAACGGTTGCTGCCGCAAGCTGGACTACCACATCGGAGCCACGGTTCTCACAGACAACTTTATGGTGACGCTGTGTGTGTTGATGCAGGGCCGTGGTGCCAACATTGGCACCCTGGCCACGCTTCACCTTCTGCCCACAAATTCTGCAAATGGCCATGTTCACCTCCTCCGGTGGCCTAACAAAAAATTGCCACACCTCTGAGTATGGCATTTTCTCCCCAAGACTTCGCGCTGATGTCCTGCTACCACTGCCTCCGTGAACCCCTGCACCGCTTCTTTCCGGGCCAGTAAGCTCCTGTGAAGTGGGTGGTCTACCCCGGGCACGTTTAGCTCTCCACCTCCCACTGATGACACCCTACTGACTCACAGCCATGCCACCACCATGCTGGCTCAGCCGCTGCCTCACTCGCAAGCTACCACCCTCTTCTCCTGATGACGATAAAGCCCCTTCTTCACCCGGCTCCCAAATGCGATCGGCTTCATCATCATCCACTACTGTCTGCACGTCACTGATGTCCCCCTCAATGGTCTCTGGGCCAGGAGCCTGATCACTCGGAACACCTGCTCCCATTTGACTCTCATTATCACTACTTGCCCGACTACCGGAGGAAGCGCCGGATGTCTCATCCAGATCTTGGTTGGGCAGTAGCTGCTGACTGTCCTCTATTAGCTCTTTCTCGCTGAAAAGAGGAGCAGAGCCTACAGCATATAATTATCGCGCTGAGGGAACTGAAAATGACATTGGAAGGTTCAGGACAGGTAGGGGCACAGGACCTGCTCCCGGGCCATGCCAACTAAGCGTTGTGCCAGAGGAGCCCACCGACTTGTGGCTAGGGGTGTCTGATGTCACTTGTCGAAGACTGAGTCAACCATTCAAGCACCACTGGGTTGTTTGTCAAGACACGACTTCTAGATGACACCAAAAGTTTAGGCCTCTCACTGTGACTCCCGCTGCACCCCTCCCCCCCCCCTTCTTCTGCTAGTGACAGACATATTTTGGTCACTGCCGTTCCCTTACACCCGCACTTACAGATAAAATAGACCACCTTCAAACAGATCTAACCTGCCTCTGCCATGATATTGATAAGATACGAGATAGAACCACTGAGGTGGAGAAGCGTCTGAGTAAGGTGGAAGATGTGGCGCACTTAGGGGAAAATCATGTGCAAGCCCTCCAGCAGCAGGTGAAAATGCTACAGGCAAAAGTGGAGGATGCAGAAAACCACAAAAGAGGCAATAACACACTAATTTTGGGCCTCCTGGAGAGCCGAAGGTCAAGCACCTGAGGACTTTGTGGAAAAACTCATCAAACAATGCCTGGCGCCTATCACCATGTCCTCTGATTTTGTTGTGGAGCAGGAGTAGAGAATACCCACCAGGCCTTTGCCACCCGTGGCTCCTGAACGTCCGTTTATTCTGAAAGTTCTGAATTATTGTGACAGGGATACCATACTAGCGGCAGCTCGCCAGCTGAAAGAGATGGAGTAGAGAACACTAGAATCTCGTTCTACCTGATTTCTCATCAGAGGTCAAGAAACAGAGGTCGCCTTCTCCCGTAGTCATGCTCTCACCACTGTGAATTGTCGCAATTCACAGTGGTGAAAGCATGACTACGGGAGAAGGACATCAAGTACGCCATGCTGTGCCCTTCACGACTTAGAGTCCAAGATGGGGATTCTACAAGATTTTTCTCTACCCCTGAGAAGACGTCTGACTGGCTGGATAGGAGAGGCTGACCAAATTGCATTACTCACGGATAGCCGCTACATTTGTGAGGAGCTTCTGCTGTATTGTATACCTTCGTTGACCCTTGGGATTCGTACGACAATACAGAGGACTTGGTGACTTTCCATGTTCTATGTGTCTTCCCTGTGTTTTAAGGGAAGATTAGCGTATCTACGTTTTGGGATTCTAGGCTCAGATAAGTTGGGGGGGTCCAGGCAGGAACAGGGGAATTTCCTAGTACAGGATTGGGGAAGTCTGTTTTATTTGTCCCTGTTTGGTGTCTCGATCTATGCATGTGTGTGTGACTAACCTGGGCACCCCGTGGTCCTCTCATGTCATTATACTGGGTTTCTCTTCTGGAATGGCAACCTGTAGGTTTGTTTTCTGGAATGTCCGGGGGCTTAATGTTAAAGTGAAACGCTCCCTTGTCTTTAATTACATGAAGGGCTACAGCCCAGATGTGGTGGATCTACAGGAGACCCACCTGAGGGGGCAAAAACTGTTAGCTTTAAAAAGACCGTGGGTGGGTTCTGTCTATCATGCAGTGTATAGCAATTAAGCTAGAGAGGTCTTGGTGCTTAAAGCTAAAGTGCTCCTTTTTCAGTAAAATTCAGTGCAGCTAGATTGGCCGAGATCTTTGGCCGATATATTATTGTCTCTGCCACAGTGTGGGGAACGGGCTATGTGATCATTTGACTCCATGTTCCTCTCCCATTTCAGCAGGGCATATTAGATTAAATAATGGGTAAGGTGGCGACCCTACCACTTGCTCCCCTGATCATCTTGGGAGACCACAACGTGGTCCTAGACCCGATTTTTATACTCCGCCCCCAAGCAACCCATAACAGATCGGTCAGTAATTGAGCAGAGGCCCACAGCCAAAACGGAGGGATGGAGACACCTGCATCCGAATGATCGCCAATACTCCTGCTATTCAGCATTATCTGCAAATGCTATCTCGCATAAATCTTGAGTTTGCTAGGCAAGACCTGCTGCCGCTGTTAAACAGGGTGGAATACCTGCCAAGGGATATTTCAGATCATGCCCCTTTACTTGTGATTCTTGCCCAGCCGATTGCACCCCTGGACAGACAGTGGTGCCTTAACTCTAAGTGGTTAGAGGCTTTGCCGGTGGTAAGCGCATCACAGCAGTGCATGAATGACTATTGGGCTTGCAACGAGGGATCGTCGGACCCTGTTGTAGAGTGGGAAGCATTTAAAGTGGTGCTGCAAGGCATACTTATACACGCTAAAGGGCTTGGGGCCACCCGTGCTCGACTGGAGGCGGAACTAGCTGCTAAAGAAGAGGCATACATACAAGACCCAGGGGACGATACATGCAGTGGATGGTTAGAGGCGCATCAACACCTAAAGGGGGTTTACTAAAAACAGATAGCGCTTGGAAGAAAACAATAAATCTTTATTGGGGTATACAGGATAAATAAGAGCTATCCGTGCTAAATAACTGTCTGTATATAGCGGTGCAGTATTAATCTGTCAGGGTGCGGTTTGATCAATTTTGACCAATACCAAGAAAATCCCTGTTGTACTGCTTTATACCAGATATGTACGGTTGGGGTGGCTGCCGCTGCGCTGGTTACATCAGGATTGACCCGCTAGCAGCTGGCATCACAGTACTTCCACCCTAACCCTACTAAAATTATCAGTGAGGCTGCTAGTATTAGTATTGATACAAATTGCTCAGCTCTCAATATTGCAGCTCAACGCGTTTCATCGCCCTATTGCGGGCATCTCATCAGGAGCTAACAGAAGAGAGATAATATCATGTTGCAGACATCGTGCGCCACTGATGGCGTGTACGCGATACAAGCCTCCGGTGCTAGTTCGGCCGGTACTTTCAGGCTCACCACTCTGATGATCTTTGGAGCGTTGGTGTGTGAATATTCCTGACTTAGATGTGTCTTATCTGAAGGAGCTGAGCTCTTTGTGGAGATCTACGGTGATTAGCGCTCGGGACCAACTCATCCAGATTAAATGGTTATATATGGTGTATCTGACCACAGTGCGACTGTTCTACATGTGTAGACTACCAGATCCTTCATGCACGAGATACGGGTAGTCGGTGGAATCGTTGTACCACATGATATGGGACTGTCCCATGATGCAGCGGTACTGGGGTCGGATCTGCGCTTTCATAAATATGAGGCTGGGTCTCCCAGGGATCTGCTCTTCTATAGTGTATTTGCTTGGCCTTGTGATTAATATAGTCCCTGCTAAACATGATTGACAACTGCTCCGTCTGCTAATGTTTTATGGGAGGAAGATTATTCTCCTTAAGGGCTCATGCACGCAGCCGTTGTGTGCCCGTGGCCATATTGCAGCCCGCATATGGCGGGTCCGCAATACACGGGCACCTGCCCGTGTGCACTCTGCATCAATCACGGAGATGCGGAACAGAAGCATGGATCAGAACCTGACTGTGCCTACTAACCGCAAAAAGATAGAACATGTTCTATTTTTTTTGCGGTGCGGACGTATCACGGACCTATTCAAGTTTAATGGTTCTGGATCCGTCCCGGCCATCGCACGGACGCTGCCCGTGCATTGGGGACCGCAAATTGCGGTCCCCAATGCAAGGGACTGCCGCAAAACGGCTGTGTGCATGAGCTCTAACTAGAAGCAACCCAAGGCCCCTACTCTTGAACAATGAATACAACTGATAAATACAGACCCACACATGTAAAAGTTAACATACGCTGCTAGAGGAACTCTGGATCGTTTTGAGAGATTTGGGGTATTTGGCTCCATGCGGAAAATACGGCTTAGACATCAGCATGGGTAGGGCTGGGTAGTGCTCAGGTATGTGTGTGTGAGTATGAATGTAGTCTGGTGATTGCTCAATACTACCTGTGGAGATACTGCCATGAATGGACTTACTCATGCGATCTTCTTGGATTTATCACGTGATTCGACTACTGTGACAACAGGGTTGCGTACTTAATTGATGTCTTATGAGTCAGGGTCATGTGATCTATAGCAAGCGACATAATAGTGATCTTGTATAACCTGATCAATTGGCAGAGAATACAATGTTGTGCTTTTGCAACAACTACATTGTTGCAAACAATCTTACAATTATATGTTCATCAATCCATAGTCTTTTGAGTGCTGTCTCCGCTATCACTTAATAGCATGAGTTTATTTAAACCCTTGTATGGCAATGTAACTAACAAAGCCGTCTACGGCTCCCCCCACTGAATATTATATGGGAAGAAGATCTCTATGTTATACCAGCACTTGGAGTGGAAGGACGGGACATTGGTAACGATGCTTAACCATGCCCAGCTCCTCCAATTGGTCTGAGTCTTCGGCGCCCTCTCTCTTCTCCTCGCTAGGGCGCATCCCTATTTAAGGAGCAAGACCCGGCAGGTGCTTACCATTACAGTGCCGATACACTGCACGAGACACGTGCAGGATCATACCGCCAGCACCAATCTTTAGCTAGACTATTGCCTCTCAGACCCTTGCCCAGCTCCTTATGAAGTGTCCGGCCCAATGGACACAGAAACGCCTTGAGCGGGCTGAGGGAGCCAAGCTTAGGTAGCCAATCTGTTAGTAGTCCAGATCAATATTGAGCCCCGCCGTATGCTTATACAGGAACCTGATTGAAGTGAGGTTCTCTATTTATATGAGCGCCCCTGACCGGATAGAGGGGCACTAGTAGATTTGGGGTGACACTTGATCAACCAATAAATTATCCCACCAAAATAGGGATCATTTCTTTATTCTGATACGGGATGATCCTGTTTGCATCCTGCGGATAGTGCGACAAGTGGTGTATGAATACACACCTCACACTTGCTGGCATCCATTACTATATTTGTGGGCAGCAACTTCGGTACCCCAAACTGCATAGAAAAAAGCCTAACACATCCAGGTCACAGTCAAGAAGTGACTTTACAGACGCTCTCTCTGTTTGGGGACTGTGTGCTTTGGTATCGAGTGATTATTTGCTCTATCCCGCTACACACCTAACCCCATTATTGCCTGTCTGTGACTTAAAGAGAACTACAGATTCGCCCTTTTTTAAGTATAATTTACTAATTTTACTAAAGATTTTTTTATTTTATTTGTAATCGTCCTTTAGGCAGTGATAGACATCCATACAAACAATCATTCTTGATTGTATTGCTCCTGAGGAAAGGGACTTATATACTTCAAATTCACGGAAAATAGATACAAAAGTTTCACCTCTTAATAAGTGTAAATCACGGAAGGGTAAGTGACTTATATACTTCCCGGAAACACGTTAAGCTTATGTTTTAATTGAAATAAAGCAATCTTTTGATAATACACCCCTTGAAGTCCCTGCAAATACCCTGGGATAAAAGGATCCACTACACTCTTTAAGGCGATCTCGACGAGGGAGGAGAGGTTTCAAGTGTATTGAGCTTATCTTGTGCTCCCCTCCCTGGTGAAGTAGGTGACTACCCATTCTCCGACTACCTCACAAAGTTTTATCATAATTAATATTTTATTATATTTATTCTTTTAATCTGGATTGGTCACACATCTTTAAATCCTCCTGTTTGGCATATGGAGAAAACAAAGGTTCCAGTATTTCAGGTAAAAAATTTGGCATTCACTTTATTCGTAATGGTCACAATTCACAGACGTTGACAATATCTCCCTCCACTGCTAGGCACTTGCTAGTCCTTACGCGAAATTGGGTTACGAGTAAGGACTAGCAAGTCCGAAACATGTCAATCCAGCGGCGGAGGGAGATGTTGTCCACATCTGTGAATTGTGACCATTACGAATAAAGTGAACGCAAAGTGTTTTACCCGAAATGCTGGAACCTTTTTTTTCTCCGTATTTCAAGTAAGCACTGGTCCGGTCTGTTTCGTGCATGGGAAGAATATGGTGAGCTGGAAAAACTTCCTCCTGTTTGGCAGTTTTGTGGTGCCCCTACCCATCCCGTTAACTTTGTTGTGGCCCCCACCTTATTTTATCTTCTTCTCCTCCTCTAATGACCACGCTCCCCCTCCCCACCACTTTTATCAGACTGTAACATGGCATTGTGTGCTCCTTAGTCCCTCTCCCAATTTATTGCTCTGTATTTTTTCCCACGTGCCACTGTTGCTACCACTGCCCTTACCACAACCACTATGGCTACAAGTATCACTGCTAATACAGGCTGGATGGCAGGTGCTACTACCCACACTCTGACTTTCAGATGACAAGGCCTGGGTCTTGTTTTGGTTTCGTTTTGCACTCTTCTGCTTTTGAGACATGTTATTATGAAATACAAATCTAACAGGTAGACCCTAAAATCAATCATTTTAATGGTATGCATTAAAAAGGCTAAGAGGCCCAGACAACTATACAAATTTCCCAAAAATAAATTATTCAAAAATCATATATTCAGGACCCGGGGTTAGGGCAGAAGACAGTCGGGATTAGATGTAGGGGTGAAGTGTGCATCTCACCCTATTTTATACTAAAGCACCCCTCAGCCCGGAGGAATCACCTGATGGTGGTGACCCCCCGTCCCCGTACCTCACCTTAAATACCCCTAGGTCACCCTAAGGTCAACTGACATGCCAACGCGTTTCCCCCATTGCCTGTGTTCATCAGGGGGCCACAAAAAGTCAGAAAAATTACCACAAATCCGAAAACAAAATAATAACAATGATGTAAAGAGGGGGCTGGTGGAACCAGTGGTACCTGTTGAAGTTAGTGCGGCACAGCCTATGCGATAAACCTATAAAGAAGCAAAATTCCCCCATCAATAGTCATATAGCAACACCCATCCAATGTAAATGCCCAGTATGCAACATTACTTACGGTCTATGTCCTCTAATGGTATATCCAGCCCCCTCCAGGGTCCAAGATAATAGATGGCCCTGAAGAGGCGCAGCATACCGCCGGGATATAAATACTATCAGCGTCTACACGTGCGTACAAGCCGCCGTCCACTTCCGTTACTGCCCGCTACTGATGATGTCATGCTGCGTTCCACACTGGAACACAGACCTGCATGTGGAAGCAAAATAATACCATAATACGATCCAAAGATTAAGGATCAAGGCCGCCCTTAGTAACTACACTTAACCAGAGATACCAACGACCCCGCCGAGAATGCGATGACAACCGCCACGCAGCGATCCTCCTTAACCACTTAGTGACCACCCATACGTGTTTTTATGGCGGTCACTAAGGGGCCTTAGGCTGGGCTGCCGCGTTTTTACGGCGGCCCAGTCTAAGCGCTGCACGGGTCCCCCGTGCAGCGGGGAGCGCGGGCCCGGCTCTCACATGAGAGCCGCGACCCTGCTCTAACAGCCCGGGCCGGCAGGAGTGCCGATCCGGGCTGTTTAACACCTTACATGCCGGGCGCAATGGCGCCTGCGCATGTAAAGGGTTGACAGAGGGAGCGAACCCTTCCGGCAGGGCCCTGAGCCTGCCCTGAAGTATTCACCAGCAGGCTATGCCTCTCTGGCGTAGCCTGCTGGTCAAAGGTAGAATTGCACTGCATTTAAAATGTAATGCATTATAGATATAATGCATTACATTTTAAAAGCAATCAAAATACTGTATATTATAGTCCTCATGTGGGACTATTAAGTAGTAAAAAAAATTAGAAAAAAATACACATTTATTAAATAAAAAAAATTCCATGAAATATAAAATATGCTTTTTTTCCATTGAAAATACGCTTTCAATGAAAAAATTGCAAAAAAATTATCCCCACATGTTTGGTATTGCTGCGTCCGCAACAACCGGCACTACATAAATATTACATAAATTATCCCCTATAGTACACGCCGTTAAAAATAAATAAAAAAAGCCCGAATTTCTAATTTATTCTTAATTTTCACAGAAAAAACGAAATAACAAGCGATCAAAAAGCGGAATTTACTAAAAATTATACCAATGAAAAATAGAAGTCGTCCCGCAAAAATCAAGCCCTCACACAACTCCATGGAAAAAAAAATTAAAAAGTTATGGGTCCTGGGAAGTGGCAATGCAAAATCATTTTTTTTTTGTTAAAAAATGGGGTTTTATTGAAAAAAAAGTAGTAAAACTTAAAAAAAAACTATAAGTATTTGGTATCCCTGTAATCGTACTGACCCAGGGAATGAAAATATTATGTTACTTTTACCGAATAATGAACACCGTAAAATTTATAATGTACAAACGCAGTGGCAGTAGTACTATTTTTCCCCTTCTCCCTCCCAGAAAGAGTTAATAAAAGTTAATAACATAGTTAGTTGGCGCTATTAAAAACTACAACTTGTCCCGCAAAAAACAAGCCCTCATACTGCTATATAGACGGAAAAATAAAAAAGTTATAGCTCTGGGAATGAGACCATGAAAAAAGGACGAAAAACGCTTGGTCATAAAGGCCCAAACAGGCTTGGTCACTAAGGGGTTAAAATGGGTGGAACATGAAAATTAGGATTTTGTTCTACAATGGAACGCAAATCACACTTGACCCCATTACAGCAAGCCAAATGGGGGGCAATATTAGATGGGGAACAGGAAAGATTTATCCAAAATAAATTAAACCATTAATGGCGGACACATTTTATTATGAGGCAAATAAATAAAAGTCACAGTTTTTTCTATAAATGAAAAGTCACAGGTTTCCTAAATGAAAAGTCATGTGTTTGGTACAGATTGCAGGTGAAAATTGCAGGTGTTCACTGCAATATAAAGACAGGTGCAATTAAAGGTCCCTCTCCTTCTACAAACACTCTAGACACTGCTATTGACAATTTACTATTTGAATAATGCAGTAATGACGGTGAACTTTCTTTGAAGTATGTATGTGTTTAATATCACTGGACTGGTTCAACAATTAATTTTTTGTACTATAAAATATACAGTGCAATGAAATACTGCGCTCACTCCCATCAATATAACAATGTAATGTTGGCAGTGAAATTTATTTGGGCTATGTAGGCATTTAATATCATTGGACTGGTTTAACAATGATATTTTTGTACTTTAAAACATAAATATATATTATATATAGCAATTGTAGTATTGACAGTTAATTTTTTGGGGGAACTATGTGTGTGTTTAATATCACTGGACTGGTTGAACAATGACATATTTATACAGTATTATAAAACACACAGTGTAATGCAATCATGCTCCTACTACCACCAATATAATGAGTGTTGACCAAGAAATTTCTTTGAACTATGTATTCATTTAAGATACTGGACTGTTTTAACAATGACATTTTTGTACCATACCACACATGGTTTGATGCAATAGTATGCCCACTATCACCATTATAACGATGCAGTGTTGGCGGTGACATTTCTTTGGACTAAATATGCATTTAATATCACTGTACTGGTTCATCAATTACATTCTTGCACTATAAAACACACACTGTGATGCAATGATGTGCCCTGTACCACCAATATAATAGTGAAGTGTTAGCCATAAAATTTCTTTGAACTCTACATTTAATTCACTGGTATAAAATGCCATTATTACCTTAAAATGTACACTCAAAAAATGACGTGTGATTTCTCAGTGTTTGCAGCAGACTGCTGTCGGGGTGCTGTGCTGGCAATAATAAACAGTAGAAACTTATGGTTTTGAGAAAAAGTTTCTCTGTTCATATTAAAAAAACATTTTTTCTTGCATGGGGCTGGTTTTGTAACGTGGAACTGCTAGGCAGAATTGCAGCAGCAACAAGCAGCTTTAAACACAGTGTGAGCAACATCACATGACCAACTCCCTGAAAGCTTTCCCTCTAAAATCTACACTATTAAATCTTTCCATTCTTTCCTTATAGTGTCACTGTCACACTACAGTAGTTGCTTATGACTTTAATAGTTGATCATGCCACACACTCCTTCAAATTCAGAAACTGAACACACTATGGCACTTCCGCTGGTTTAGCTGGGCATCTAGCTGCCTACTGGTCCCCTGGTTGGCTGATCCAGGGTGTCTGTTAGCCTCTGTCATATAAAACACCCCCTCCCCCTCCATACACACACACACATCCTCCCAGTATCATGCGATCTCCTATCTTCTTTCTCCATCATGATTTTTCCTTAATAGTAAAAGTAAAATGGTGCTGGGCTGTGTGTATATGTGTGTGTATATATATATATATATATATATATATATATATATATAAACTTATACCACCATTTTGAGTCAACTATCAAACTTTTTTTTCCCTTAAGGTTGCATTTAGTTTCAATGCACATTTCATCTACATTTTTGAATATTCTGAAAACTGGAATTTTATTTTCTTTGTTCATAGTACTAACATCCTACTGGAGTGCCAGCATTTATCTCTTAAGTTTTTGAAACTCATGATGTAAATGGTTCTTCTTCATTCCTTTTATGTATGAAAAACCTTGTCAACAGACCTCTTACATATATGTCAGTAAGTTAAACTGCATTTGGCAGAGGCTAGTCCAGAATATTTTATCATGCATGAAGATTATCTTTTCAACCATAAGGAGAAAAAGGCAATAAGAGTCAACAGCTTTTTCCTCAGGGAATCTCTAAGCAAATAAAGTAGACTTTTCTTTCATTTCTCACTTGTATGCCCCAGAGAGAATGGAATAGTGCAGGTTTACTACAAAGCCAAGTATTCAGTCAGCGGAGCAAAGGGAAGTGAGACTTTGCTGTCAGATTTTTGTTTTAACTTGAAGTCCAAATAGCTCATCTCTTTAATTATTTTAAAAATTATGTGCAATACTGTACATTAAAGGGATTGTGTGGGGCCGTAAAATTGCGATGTCATTTTCTTCAACACAGCTGCTCTTCTACTGAAGATAATAATGAACCTCTTAACTTCTTCTGACTCTGTCTCTGCATACCCCATGCAGCTCCCTGTTGTTTACAACCTAAACTAGCTGGTTGTGGGCATTTCAGAGCTGCAGCCACAATTCTTCCATTAGTGCAGTGCACTGTCAGATCAAAGGAAATCAAGTCTTCACAGAGGGCCCAGTCTCCTGACAACTCTCTCAAATTGGGCAGATTGGTGGCTCAGTGGTTAGCGCTTGGGTCCTAGGTTCGAATATGACCAAGGACAACATCTGTTTGTATGTTTTCCCTGTGTTTTCCTCTGGGTACTCTGGTTTCCTCCCACATTCCAAAGACATACTGCAGAATATAGCAGTGCTATATAATTGTGTAAAATAAATAAACTCAAGAACTCAAGAAAGGTACAAATAAAGCACTGCAAGTAAATTAGTAAATTGCAGAAACAGCCAGGGTAAACACAAGAAGTTATGAATTAATTGCTAGCAGTCTGCAGTAAGGGTACAGAGGGGTGGTAACCAGTTGAGGGTGTGTACCTGCACAGACTCATTCTATCCAATCAGTGCTGCCATTTTCAGACAATACAGGTACACTCTCCTAACTTGTTACCACCCCTCTGTACCCCTACTGCAGACTGCTAGCAATTCATTCATAACTTCTAGTAGAAATATTAAAGGAATGGCACAACATAGAACCATAAGGATAGATGCCCCAGAATTGTTATTATATAGGGAATGCATGAAACTATTAAAACAGGCATGTCAGAAGTGGTGAAAGGTCATAAAAATTTGATATAAAGAAATGTGATATAGTACACTAGAGATGAATGAACCAATTTTAATAAAACTAAATATGTAGCTTTTCTGATTTTCTTCAGTAGTAAGCAAGGAGTTTTATCAGGAAAAAAGAGTGATGGAGTGTGAGACTGATCGTGTCATGATCAGGTATATTTGCTGGAAGGCTACTCTCACCTCAGCTTCTGGCAACTAGTTCTACATTAAATTCCTGAAAAAAAACAGCAAGTTTTTTTTAAAGTATCTTATATAACAGTTCATAGGCTTATGGCCATACAAAGTTATATAGTTGCATTCTTGCAAGGACTGAGGAATTGACCCTTTGTTTAGAAACCAGTCTCTATTTAGTAGTAGTAGTTTGTAGCTGGGCATCTCATTGCGTTATAGCCATGTTACTGAATGCACTGTACATTGCTGCAGGATGATGGGCATATTTTAACAAACACAAATTATGACCATGTTAGTGAATTACTACATCAGAGCATTTAGTTCAAAGATGTCACTACAAAAAATTGCATTGTCACACCGGTATTTTAGTGAGGACTTTTAGTGAGTGCGTGTTATTACTTGAAAAATGCATTCAATATTTTACTGCAATAATATGGCAATCAGAGAGCCATTATGATAGCTGTGTTACTGAAAGCGTAGTACATTGCAGTACAAAACAGGTAAATACAGTAAACATATTTTATATCAGTGAAACAAATTATAACTATATTGCTGAAGGCATTACTGTGTAGTTCAAAGACATTTCCATGCAACAAGATTGTATTGTCAAACCCATGTTTTACTGAACGCAGGTTATTACTTGAAAAATAATTCAATATTTTACTGCAGTAATAAGCTATAATAATGTTATTATCATAGCCATGTTACTGAAGGTGTTGTATATTGATAAAGGGTACCTATAGCATCAGTAGCACAAATTATACCTCTTTTACTGAGGGCATTTCCGCATCAGAGTGTATAGTTAAAAATGTGTCACTGCAAAAAAAAACAAAAAAAAAACAATTTGCATTGTCACACCCATGTTTTAATGAACAAGTGTTATTATTTGTAAAAAAGCATTCTATATTTTACCATATTAATATGACAATTATAATGCTATTATTATAGCCATGTTACAGAATGCATTGTATAATGCTATAAGGAAACTGGTAAATATAGTAATTTCACTGCAATTTCACTGCAAAAAAATTGCACTGTCAAACACATATTTTAGTGAACATATTACTGCATCAGACCATCTAGTTAAAAGACATTTAAAGAAAAAATTGTATTGTCACACACGTTTTAGCAACGGGCCTGTATTTCCACATCAGAATGTAAAAAATTACATCATTAAAATTGTAAATTGGCAATAATAGTGCACAATATGCTTCTGGAAAATGAAGGTTTTGGAGCATGTATTTGCAGCTCTATCTTCAAATTATATATTGCATACCAAACCTGTGAATTTTCATTTATAAACCTCATTAAAAAAATGTCTCCCAGAGTTAGAATATGGATGGTAGGTGCAGTAGCAGCATCAGTCATCCAGCCAGTAGTAGTGGTAGGCCATAGTTTTCCCTGGCTTCTGAAAGGCACAACATTATTATTGACCAAGAAGATGAGATTGTAGACTGGATGGCTCACTCCACCTCTCAGTCACAAAAGGTTGACATGAAGGTCACCTCTGAGTCTTACATAGTGCTTTGATGCCAGGAGTCACAGTATTCCTGCATTCAGATATGCGATTACCCATAGCTATATTTGTTATTGTCACTCTGACACTATTTGCTATTGCTGTCATGGTGTTCAAGAGCTTAAAGGGTGGGGGGGGAGCAAAAATGTGTAAAAAAATTAACAAAAAGAGATCAGAGTCCTAGGATACTAGAGGATATTATATACCCATTTTCAGGGCAATTGGTGCAACTTCGATTTGCGATTAAACATTTTGAAAAATTTGCTGATTTGAACACAAAGAAAATCCCAAGAAGTCCCCTCATCTCTATAACACAAACATTATTATATTAAAAATGCTTTCAAATGTTCAAAAACAGATTGGAAAATGAATATTTTTAGCTAATTTCCATTTCATATGGACTCATTATTGAACTGTTATTCTTGTAATTGCTAACTTCTAAGGCTGCCTGTACAGAATCAGAAATTGATCATGTTTTTAGATGCAGTTTTGAAGCTAAAACAAGGTGGATAAAAAAGATACTTGGGATCTGTCATTTATAATAAATATATTTTACAAACCATTTGTTTTAGCTGTTAAACAGAAAACCTGAAAATCTGAAAACCTGATCAAAACCTGACTGTGTATGACCAGCCTAACGCCTAATTAACATGCCAGTGTATTAGTGATTGTTTGGGTAGTGATTTCCATCAGTGAGCCAAAACCAGGTATAAGTTAAGAACACAGGATAAGTGTAAATCTTTCTGTTATTCCTTACTGTATGTGTAGCCTTTTCTCCTGGCTTTGGCTAACAATCCAGAGGAAGAAAAAGCAGTCTAGTTTAAAATTGTTTGGGAATAGCACCTATACAAACAGACAAACAACGCGAGTTTGTGAGCGTTCGCAAATTTGATTTCCAGTGTGTGTTTGTATTGTGTGAATTTAGATTAAGTGACTTGAGATTCAAGGACTTTAGGAAGTGACTACAGTAAGTCAGTTGATTATCACTACACTGTTGTATTGTATGTTTCTTTCTATTTCTTGAGTAATCCCCATTAGTATGTGTTCCATTATTGATAATAGAGTCTAGTGCACATCTTGTCAAATGTATGCAGTCCTAGAACAGCCATTTGAGGGTGCATATCTTTGTTCACATTGTGTATCTAAATGAGCGAGTTTCGACACTCAGAAGTGTTGGCAATTTGAAAAAGAGTTTGCTTGTCACGACTGTGACTGATCCAGATAGGTCTGAGAGGAGAAGGTCGCAGCGACTTGCTACTCGCGATAGCGAGTTTGCTCCATGGTTCAGGGTATGTCATCCGGGTTTTGCCTTGTGAACCTTTTTGTCCTGATTGGGAGTTTCTAGGCATCCTTCTCAGGTGAGTCCTGTCTGCCACTCCCAGCTACCATATTAGTTTCAGTTTCACTTGCAGTCATTGCCAGATATAGTCCTTACTTCCAGTGCTATTCTGACCTTTAAAGGAGATCGTTTGACGGTATCGCTGTGGAGCTCTTGTCTGGCGTGGACTGTCGTTATTAGGATCATCTTCTCTGCTCGTGACTGGATAAGTCTATCTCTGCTGGAGATTGTTTGTTTGTTGCTGTCTTCCCCTGTTGTTCTCCTAGACATGAGTGATAGTGCTCCCATCTGCCTTTCCCCAGTCTAGTCTTCTTAGGGTGACTGAGGGTTTAGGCATACTGCTCGCCATACGGGTTCACACCCCGTCTAGGGTATCAGGGCAGACAGGTGCCAGCTTAGGGTTAGTCAGGGGTGGCTGTTCTATTTTGCATCCGTAGATTAGGGTCCCCCTCCGTCTGGTGCGACACGACTGCTGCTGGGATAGCGGTCGTGACATTGCTGCTCACTTGAGCAGCCACTCTATTGGGTAGATGTGGCGGAAGGTGGTAGCATGGAGGCTCAGGAAAGTGAGGTAGGTAGCTGGATAACATTTAGAAAGCTGGGCAAAGGTAAGAGTGCCAGGGAGACTAGCCCTAATCTAACACACCCCAACAAGTTTGCAAGGTTGGCAGATTTAAAAGAAGAAAAACTGCTACAAGAGGACATAGTTTTAAATTAGAGGGGCAAAGGTTTAAAAGTAACATCAGGAAGAATTACTTTACTGAGAGAGTAGTGGACTCATGGAATAGCCTTCCTGCAGAAGTGGTAGCTGCAAATACAGTGAAGGAGTTTAAGCATGCATGGGATAGGCATAAGGCCATCCTTCATATAAGATAGAGCCAGGGGCTATTCATAGTATTCAGTATATTGGGCAGACTAGATGGGCCAAATGGTTCTTATCTGCCGACAAATTCTATGTTTCTATGTTTCTATGAGGGGGATGTTAGTTCAAGGAGAGCACTGCTGCAGCAATACACTTGCTCTGCCAGTCAGGGGAATGCCAGCTCCAGTAAGCAGGGGACCAGGAGAGCAGGGCAGGCCAGACAGGTGCTGGCAGTGGGAGACTCAAATATTAGGGGTACAGAGAGGGCAGTCTGTCACAAAGACCAGGATCATTGAACGGTGTGCTGTCTTCCTGGCACTCCAGTTCCAACCAATGACAAAGAGGTAGGTGGAGCATCCATAAAAATTATTTTAGGGGTTTAGGTCAGAAGCTTAGGGCAAGGACCTCAAAGATAGTGTTTTCCAAAATACTACTGGTACCACAAGCCACACAAGAAAGGCAGCGGGAGATTAGGGAGGTTAACAAATGGCTCAAAAACAGGTGTAGGAAGGAAAGGTTTGGGTTCCTGGAGAATGGGCTGATTTCTCTTTTGGATACAGGCTCTAACATAGGGATGGGCTGCACCTAGATGGGGAATCTGCAGGTGTTTTAGGGAAAAGATAGCTAGAAGGTTGGAGGAGTGTTTAAACTGGGGCAGAGGGTAATTACGTTATAGGAGGGGGAGGAATGCACGGAGGGACTACAATAGTTCATACGGAAAGGTGTAGGGTAAAAAAATATTCAAAAACATCTCAATTGTATGTATACTAATGCCAGAAGCCTGAATAATAAAATGGGGGAACTGGAATTAGTGATATATGTGGAGGACTATAAAATAGTGGGAATAACTGAGAAATGGCTGGATGATAGCTATGACTGGGTAGCTAACGTACAGGGTTTCAGTCTGTTTAGAAAGGATTGTCAAAACAGGACAGGGTAAGTGGTTTGCCTTTATATAAAGTCCTGTCTAAAGCCCACACTCTAGGAAGATATAAGTGGACATGAACATGTGGAGTCACTGTGGGTAGAAATACATGGAGGCAAAAACTATAATAAAATACTAATAGGAGCTTATTATAAGCCACCAAATATACCAGAGTCCACAGAAAATAAACTTCTAAACAAGATAGATTAGGGGGCAAATCATGAAGTTGTTATTATGGGGAACTTCAACTACCCAAATTTAGACTCGGAAACTAAAACCTGTAGATCTCATAAAGGAAATAGGTTCTTGGCAATAACCAAAGACATTTACCTTTCACCACTGATTTAGGACCCGATTGGAGGCCACACTGGACTTAGTATTAACCAATATTCCTGAAAGAACAACAGATGTGCAAGTTGGGGGACACCTGGGAAATAGTGACCATACAATAATAATCTTCCAATTGTCATTCAAAAGAGTGTTTCTTCAGGGAGGAACAAACATACCAAATTTAAAAAAACAAAAACAAAATATAGCCAACTAACAGAGGCCATTGGCCTAACTGACTTGGACAAAGTCCTCAAAAATAAAAAAACAGCTACAAAATGGTATATTTTTAAAATCATCCTAAACTCTAATTGTGAAAGAAACACATAAAATCAAAATTAATCCATTTGTGTCAAATTAATTGTAAAAAGAAAATGCAATACAATTTAGATTTCCAAGAGAAGGTTAAGCTATAGCATTTTGCTGATGGACTGTAATTATGTATCAAACGGATAAAGAAACATTACTGTGCACATTTCCTACCAGTCAAGGTTAATTAGGAATCAATCTTCCTTCTAGCTCCCCAACGGAAGATAATTTCTTGATTGCTTATTAATTAAGAGTGTAAAATGTGAATAGGTTTGTCTAAATAATTGCTCTCTAATGTGCAACCAATGCTTCAGAGTATTACACTGTAATAGAATGGGTTATCCATCATGCTAAACAACCTATTTTGTACACAGAAACATGATTCTTAAATATCTTAATTGACAATACATATGCATCTCTAAAATGGCTTAATAGTTCAATATATTGCATCGCAGAATGAAAATAATCATAGGTTCCAGTTTTTAACCTAAGCTGTTTTGTAGGTAGTAGTCTATTTAGGAATGGTCTATTGCTCTGCTTTGCTAGCTATAGACAGCAGGTAAAACATCCAGAAACCCATGTTCTAGAAATGTCACAAATTGAAGCATAATGGCTACTGTTTTTTTGCAACAGATCCAGGATTTCTCATTATTCAATTTTTTCATACTGTATGGTTGGAGGGAGAAAAAGAAAACATAAACTTCAAGTCTACTTAGAGCTTAAAATGTCTAAATTTTGCATTCACATGTTTCACAAAAGTTACTTATTTTCTTTATGGTTATCCAACTAAAAGGGTGAACCTTTAAATCAATATTCCCTGGGAAATGCATATAAAATAGGTCTTTTTCAAAATGAAATTAAACTTGTCTTTTAAGCACCCGCAAAACTAAATGTTTTACCTTAGTGAAGAGATTAATGACTGCTTCTTAGATGTCTAGCATTTAAAGGGGCACAAATACAGAAAGATGTACAACTGTGTTTAAACAGTTTGTCTCCTCTAGGATTTGGTCAGGAGCACAATATAATTTTGGAGGTTATTTATTTAAACCAGCATTTTAGACGCTGGTCTTAATAACCCAGTGCTGGCTTAAAGTTAGAACAAAATGTTACGCCCCCCATGTAGACTGCACTTCAGTGCACAGATGTGGTATTTATATACTGTTTACACCAGACATTAAAACATGCTTCTGCCCAGGGCTATTTGATTTCTGGGATCACGACTTATGCACTGGATGTATGAGAATGATCCCATGGAAAACAGTGTATCCTGTTGCCTGGGTAACCAGAAATATCAGTTAGTCCATCAGGCTAGTGATCCCCAAAGAAATTACTGTTTTATTTTCTCCATACATGTGTTAAAATCATCTGTAGATCCCACCACCACCACCAACTGTGATGTAAGAGGAGGCAAGTGAGTATGGTAATGATCTTTTATGACAGTTTTTACGACCACTTGCTGGAAACCAAGTCTGACACCTGACTCTTACACCTGACAACTGACCCTGACAAATCACTCTGACAACTGAGTTTGACTTATGCTCTTCATAGGTCAGGGTCAAAGTGAGAATGAGTTATAGATACACTGTGTATTTGTATGCAAAATCACATAGATGAATGACATACCAGGCTAATATTAAGCAAGCTTATAGCTCAGTGGTAATACACTTCCATTATGTCCAGTGGTCCTGGGTTCAAGACCCCTTTCAGCCTCTGAAAACGTTCCTTTTTATTACTACTATTTTTAATATACCGAGTCACATAAATGAATAAAATACTTCAACTTGCTGTCTAAAACTGACAAAAAATAATTAGTTTTGATTTTTTTTTTTTAAATGCACATTTTGGGCAATACACTAGCCCAGAGATAATGTAATTTTTACAATACACACTGTATTGACTTCCAGTAAGGTACTGGATACAGAAAAATACAGATTTTGGACACTGCACTAGCCCAGAGATAATGTCATTTTGACAATACACACTGTATTGACTTGCTGTAAGGTACTGGATACAGAAAAATGCACATTTTGGGCACTACACTAGCCCAGAGATAATCTAATTTTGATGATATACACTGTATTGACTTAATGTAAGGTACTTGATACAGAAAAATACAGATTTTGGGCACTACACTAGGCCAAAGGATAATGTAATGTTTGCAATATACACTGTATTGACTTGCTGTAAGGTACTGGATACAGAAAAATACAGATTTTGGGCAATACACTAGCCAACAGATAATGTAATTTTACTATGTGCACTGTATTGACTTCCAGTAAGGTACTGGATACAGACAAATACAGATTTTTGGCAATACACTAGCCCAGAGATAAGGTAATTTTTACAATACAAACTGTATTGACTTCCATTAAGGTACTGGATACAGAAAAATAAAGATTTTGGGCACTACAGTAGCCTAGAGATAATGTATTTTTTATGATACACAGTGTATTGGCTTGCAGTAAGGTAATGGATACAAAAAAATGCAGATTTTGGGCACTACACTAGGCCAGAAATAATGTAATTTTTAATATACACACTGTATTCGGATGTAGTTCAATATTGGATACAAAGTTGTCCCAAATAAAATGTATTCTCTGTTGGAATACTGTATATACAGTTACGGCCTAAACGCACACACAGATGTGCCCAAAACTAGTTAACTATGGGCAAAATATAAATCACTCTCTGCTGGAGTAATTAATATAACGGTTGTGGATTGAACGCACACACAGATGTGGCACAAGTTAGGTTAATTTCCCCAGAACAAATCATTTCTCTGATGGTGCAGAGTATATCTCAGTAGCAAGCACACTGTAGTGAATAAGCCCCTTTTCATAAAGTCTGCCCAACACACTGCTTTATGATGGTGCCGTGTATATCTCAGTACCAGGCACACTGTAGTGAATAAGCCCCATTTTATAATGTCTGCCTAACACACTGCTTTATGATGATGCAGTGTATATCTCAGTACCAGGCACACTGTAGTGAATAAGCCCCTTCTTATAATGTCTGCCCAACACACTGCTTTATGATGGTGCAGTGTATATCTCAGTAGCAGGCACACTGTAGCGAATAAGCCCCTTTTTATAATGTCTGCCCAACACACTGCTTTATGATGGTGCAGTGTATATCTCAGTAGCAGGCACACTGTAGTCCTTAAAAGGACTGTTAGTTCTTTCAATAAGGTTTTTGGAGTAAAATCAGTACGCTATCTGTCCCTGCCTACTGTCTGCTCTCTCTGATGCTGAATGAGCCGAGTGTCGGACCTCAGCTCCTATATGAAATGATATCACGTGTTCCGGCCATCCAATCACTGTAAGGCTTACAGCTAACATGGCTATGGCCTTACACTGAGGGCAATTACTTACCTGGACCTTAATTGGCTTATTAGAAGGCGCCAAACATGCGGAGAGGAGACTCCAGCAATGCGACGAATACATGCTCGTGCATCACTAATGTGGTTCCTACACTTCCTGAATTTCATAGTAGCTGTCATGGCACGTAACAGGTTAACTTAGTGTTAGGACCCGTCTTACAGAGATTGTCTTGACGTGTAGCAGATGGGCTCAGATAATTTTGAACAAACTGTATTTGCCAAGCATCTCTACAAGATAACTATAGCATTAGCATTAGAACACTGTTTTGTGCTTTATTTGGTCTGCAGATTGCTCTTGCATTGTATTTTGTATTGTGTTTTCAGCCATAGCAACGCGCACCTGCACTGGATGTGCTGACTGCCCCCCCCTTTTCTTTGCAGCTTATATTCGAGGTGTGGCTAACTCTATTTATCAGTCGTGCACTCCTGACCAGCCTGTCTATCCTAAAGGCTGATTTTAATTAGTGTGAGTATAAAGCCTAGACTGCTCTCCCCCACTCACTCAAAGCCTTTGATTCCAGGAGAGCTGGGTGGACATTCGTTGGTAGCCATTTGGCATCGGCAGAAGTGTGGAGTGGGCTCGGCATGCATGTTGGTGCATGTACTTCCAGGATTCAATAGAGGACATTTTTTGGTACCAAAATTGACAAAAACCAATGGGGGCACAGCATGCATGTGGATACTACACTTCCTGAATTTTATGGTAGCTGTTATGGCATGTAACAGGTTAACTAAGTGTTAGGACCCGTTTTAGAGAGATCGCCTTGAAGTGTGGCAGACGGGCTCAGATAATTTTGTACAAAATGTATTTGCCAAGCATGTCTAATTTACAAGAAAAGTATAGCATTAGCTTTAGAACACTGTTTTGTGTTTTCTTTGGTCTGCAGAGTGCTGTTGCATTGTATTGTGTATTGTGCTTTCAGCCATAGCAACGTGCACCTGCACTGGATGTGCTAACTGACCACCTTTTCTTTGCAGAGTGTGGAGGTGGTGGCAGCAGCAGCATCAGGAGGCTACAGAGTGGCACAATGACATTGTGGAGGTGGCAGCAGAAGCATCAGGAGGCCACAGAGTGGCACAATGAAAGAGTGTGGAGGTGGTAGCAGCATCAGAAGGAGGTCACAGGGTGGCACAATGACAGTGAAGAGGTGGCAGCAGCATCATGAGGCCACAGAGTGGCACAAAGACAAGTGTGGAGGTGGCAGCAGCTGCATCAGGAGGAGGCCACAGGGTGGCACAATGAAAGTGTGCAGGTGGCAGTAGCAGCAGGAGACCACAGAGTGTCAAAATTACAGAGTGGAAGTGGAAACAGCATCATCACGAGGCCACAGAGTGGGAAGGTGACAGTGTGGAGGTGGCAGCAACATCAGTAAACTAGAGTTGAGCAAGTTCGGGTTCGTACCGAATTTTGGGGTGTTCGGGACACGTACCCGGACCCGAACATTTTCAAAAAAGTTCGGGTTCGGGTCCGTTCTTCGGCGATTTCCTCCCACTTTCTGAAGGGCTGCACAGCCGCCAATCAGCTAGCGTTTTACTTATTGCCCTAAGAAGCCATCACAGCCATGCCTACTAATGGCATGGCTGTGATTGGCCAAGTGCAGCATGTGACCCAGCCTCTATTTAAGCTGGAGTCACGTAGCGCTGCACATCACTCTGCTCTGATTAGTGTAGGGATTTGACGCAGCTGCTGTGAGGGCGAGATTAGGCAGGTAAAACTCAGCAAAAACACCTAATGAAGTGATTGATCTACAGCTGTGAATCATTAAAATTCTGCTAGTTAATTGCTCAAAAATACCAATTCACTTAATCTGGTGTTCCAGCTGTGACTGGACAAGTTTCATAGTGTCAGTCAAAGGATATATTATTTTCTGGGGTGAAATTCATTTGCAAAAATAGAAATACCGTAAATCTGGTGTTCCAGCAGTGACTGGACAAGTTTCATAGTGTCCATCAAAGGAAATATTATTTTCTGGGGTGAAATTCATTTGCAAAAATAGGAATACCATAAATCTGGTGTTCCAGCTGTGACTGGAAAAGTTTCATAGTGTCCGTCAAAGGATATATTATTTTCTGGGGTGAAATTCAGTTGCAAAAATAGAAATACCGTAAATCTGCTGTTCCAGCTGTGACTGGACAAGTTTCATAGTGTCCGTCAAATTATATATTATTTTCTGAGGTGAAATTCAGTTGCACAAAAAGAAATACCGTAAATCTGGTGTTCCAGCTATGACTGGGAAAGTTTCATAGTGTGTGTCAAAGTGTCTGTTTTTCTGAGGTGAAATTGCCAAAATAGCAACACCGAAAATCAGTGGTTTAAGCTGTGTCTGGCCAAGTTTAATAGTGTCCGTCAAAGGATATATTTTTTTCTAGGGTGAACTTCAGTTACAAAAATTGAAATACTGTAAATCTGGTGTACAAGCTGTGACTGGATAAGTTTCATAGTGTACGTCAAAGGATATATTATTTTCTGTGTTGAAATTCAGTTGCAAAAATAGAAAAACCGTAAATCTGGTGTTCCAGCTGTGACTGGACAAGTTTCATAGTGTCAGTCAAAGGAAACATTTTTTTCTGGGGTGAAATTTAGTTGCAAAAATAGAAATACCGTAAATCTGGTGTTCCAGCTGTGACTGGAAAAGTTTCATAGTGTAGGTCAATTGATAGATAATTTTCTGGGGTGAAATTCAATTGCCAAAATAGCAATGCCGTAAATCAGTGGTTTCAGCTGTGGCTGGCCAAGTTTAATAGTGTCCGGTAAAGGATAGATAATTTCCTGGGGTGAAATTCAATTGCCAAAATAGCAATCCCCTAAATCTGGTGTTCCAGCTGTGACTGGCGAAGTTTCATAGTGTCCGTCAAAGGATATATTTTTTTCTGGGGTGAAATTCTGTTGCAAAAATAGAAATACCGAAAATTTGGTGTTCCAGCTGTGAATGTACACGTTTCTTAGTGTCTGTCAAAGGATATATTATTTTTGAGAGTGAAATTCAATTGCCAAAATAGCAATACCGTAAATCTGGTGTTCCAGCTTTGACTGGACAAGTTTCATAGTGTCCGGCAAATGATAGATAATTTTCTGGGGTGAAATTCAATTGCCAAAATAGCAATACCGTAAATCAGTGGTTTCAGCTCTGGCTGGCCAAGTTTAATATTGTCCAACAAAGGATAGATTATTTTCTGGGGTTAAATTCAATTGCCAAAAAAACAATCCTCTAAATCTGGTGTCCCAGCAGTGGCTGGCCAAGTTTAAAAGTGTCCAGCAAAGGATATATTTCGTTCTGGGGTGAAATTCAATTGCCAAAATAGCAATCCCCTAAATCTGGTGTTCCAGCTGTGACTGGACAAGTTTCATAGTGTTCATCAAAGGATATATTATTTTCTGGGGTGAAATTCAGTTGCAAAAATAGAAATACTGTAAATATGGTGTTCCAGCTGTGACTGGACAAGTTTCATAGTGTCCGTCAAAGGATATATTATTTTCTGGGTCGAAATTCAGTTGCAAAAATAGAAATACCATAATTCTGGTGTTCCAGCTGTGACTGGACAAGTTTCATAGTGTCCGTAAAAGGATACATTTTTTTCTCGGGTTAAATTCAATTGCCAAAATAGCAATACCGTAAATCAGTGGTTTTACCTGTGGCTGGCCAAGTTTAATAGTGTCGGGCAAAGGATACATCATTTTCTGGTGTGAAATTCAATTGCTAAAATAGCAATCCCCTAAATCTGGTGTCACAGGAGTGGCTGGCCAAGTTTAATAGTGTCCAGCAAAGGATATATTTCATTTCTAGGGTGAAATTCAATTGCCAAAATAGCAATCCCCTAAAGTTGGTGTTCCAGCTGTTACTGGACAAGTTTCATAGAGTCCGTCAAAGGATATATTATTTTTTGGGGTGAAATTCAGTTGCAAAAATAGAAATACAGTAAATCTGGTGTTCCAGCTGTGACTGGACAAGTTTCATAGTGTCCGTCAAACAATATATTATTTTCTGGGGTGAAATCCAGTTGCAAAAATAGAAATACAGTAAATCTGGTGTTCCAGCTGAGACTGGACAAGTTTCTTAGTGTCCGTCAAAGGATATATTATTTTCTGGGGTGAAATTCAATTGACAAAAGAGCAATAACCTAAATCATGGTTTCAGCTGTTACTGGCCAATATATTATTTTCTGGGGTGAAGTTCAATTGACAAAAGAGCAATAACGTAAATCAGTGGTTTCAGCAGTGGCTGGCCAATTTTAATAGTGTCCGGCAAAGGATATATTTCTTTCTGGGGTGAAATTCAATTGCCAAAATAAAAATACCGTAAATCAGTGGTTTGAGCTGTGGCTTGCCAAGTTTTAGAGTGTCCGGCAAAGGATAGATAATTTTCTGGGGTGTAATTCAATTGCCAAAATAGCAATAGAGTAAATCAGTGGTTTCAGCTGTGGCTGGCCAAGTTTAATAGTGTCCGGTAAAGGATAGATAATTGTCTGGGGTGAAATTCAATTTCCAATATAGCAATCCCCTAAATCTGGTGTCCCAGCAGTGGCTGGCCAAGTTTATTAGTGTCTGGCAAGGGATATATTTTGTTCTTGGGTGAAAATCCATTGCCAAAATAGCAATCCCCTAAATCTGGTGTTCCAGCTGTGACTGGACAAGTTTCATAGTGTCCATCAAAGTAAATATTATTTTCTGGGGTGAAATTAATTTGCAAAAATAGAAATACAGTAAATCTGGTGTTCCAGCTGTGACTGGACAAGTTTCATAGTGTCCATCAAAGTAAATATTATTTTCTGGGGTGAAATTCAGTTGCAAAAATAGAAATACAGTAAATGAGAGGTTTCAGCTGTGGCTGGACAAGTTTAATAGTGTCTGTCAAAGGATATTTTTTTTTTTCCTGGGTGAAATTCAATTGCCAAAATAGAAATACCGTAAATCTGGTGTTCCAGCTTTGACTGGACAAGTTTAATAATGTCCTGCAAATGATAGATAATTTTCTGGGGTGAAATTCAATTACCAAAATAGCAATACCGTAAATCAGTGGTTTCAGCTCAGGCTGGCCAAGTTTAATATTGTCCAGCAAAGGATAGATTATTTTCTGGGGTGAAATTCAATTGCCAAAATAGCAATCCTCTAAATCTGGTGTCCCAGCAGTGGCTGGCCAAGTTTATTAGTGTCCGGCAAAGGAAATATTTCGTTCTGGGGTGAAATTCAATTGCCAAAATAGCAATCCCCTAAATCTGGTGTCCCAGGAGTGGCTAGCCAAGTTTAATAGTGTCCGGTAAAGGATAGATAATTGTCTGGGGTGAAATTCAATTTCCAATATAGCAATCCCCTAAATCTGGTGTCCCAGCAGTGGCTGGCCAAGTTTATTAGTGTCTGGCAAGGGATATATTTTGTTCTTGGGTGAAAATCCATTGCCAAAATAGCAATCCCCTAAATCTGGTGTTCCAGCTGTGACTGGACAAGTTTCATAGTGTCCATCAAAGTAAATATTATTTTCTGGGGTGAAATTAATTTGAAAAAATAGAAATACCATAAATCTGGTGTTCCAGCTGTGACTGGACAAGTTTCATAGTGTCCGTCAAAGGATATATTATTTTCTGGGGTGAAATTCAATTGTCAAAATAGCAATAAAGTGAATCAGAGGTTTCAGCTGTGGCTGGACAAGTTTAATAGTGTCTGGCAAGGGATATATTTTGTTCTTGGGTGAAAATCCATTGCCAAAATAGCAATCCCCTAAATCTGGTGTCCCAGCAGTGGCTGGCCAAGTTTAATAGTTTCTGGAAAGGGATATATTTTGTTCTTGGGTGAAAATCCATTGCCAAAATAGCAATCCCCTAAATCAGGGTTCCAGCTGTGGCTGGCCAATTTTAATAGTGTCCGGCAAAGGATATGTTATTTTTTGGGGTTAAATTCAATTGACAAAATCTCAAGAAAGTAAATCAGTGGTTTCAGCTGTGGATGGCCAAGTTTAATAGTGTCTGGAAAAGGATATATTTTTTTCTGGGGTGAAATTCAAATGCCAAAATAGCAATAAAGTAAATCCGTGGTTTCAGCTGTGGCTGGCCAAGTTTAATAGTGTCTGGAAAAGGATATATTTTTTTCTAGGGTGAAATTCAATTGCCAAAATAGAAATACCGTAAAACTGGTGTTCCAGCTGTGACTGGACAAGTTTCATAGTGTCCGGCAAAGGATAGATAATTTTCAGGGGTGAAATTTAATTGCCAAAAAAGCAATACCGTAAATCAGTGGTTTCAACTGTGGCTGGCCAAGTTTAATAGTGTCCTGCAAAGGATAGATAATTTTCTGGGTTGAAATGCAATTGCCAAAATAGCAATCCCCTAAATCTGGTGTCCCAGCAGTGGCTGGCCAAGTTTAATAGTGTCCGGCAAAGGATATATTTCGTTTTGGGGTGAAATTCAATTTTTAAAATAGAAATCCGCTAAATATGTTGTTCCATCTGTGACTGGACAAGTTTTATAGTCTCCGTCAAAGGATATATTATTTTCTGGGGTGAAATTCAATTGCCAAAATAGCAATAAAGTAAATCAGTGGTTTCAGCTGTGGCTGGCTAAGTTTAATAATGTCTGGCAAAAGATATATTTTTTTCTGGGGTGAAATTCAATTGCCAAAATAGCAATACCGTAAATATAATATTCCAGATGTGACTGGACAAGTTTCATAGAGTCCGTCAAAGGATATATTATTTTCTGGGGTGAAATTCAGTTGCAAAAATAGAAATACCATAAATCTGGTGTTCCAGCTTTGACTGGACAAGTTTCATAGTGTCCTGCAAATGATAGATATTTTTCTGGGGTGAAATTCAATTACCAAAATAGCAATACCGTAAATCAGTGGTTTCAGCTCAGGCTGGCCAAGTTTAATATTGTCCAGCAAAGGATAGATTATTTTCTGGGGTGAAATTCAATTGCCAAAATAGCAATCCTCTAAATCTGGTGTCCCAGCAGTGGCTGGACAAGTTTATTAGTGTTCGGCAAAGGATATATTTCGTTCTGGGGTAAAATTCAATTGCCAAAATAGCAATCCCCTAAATCTGGTGTTCCTGATGTGACTGGACAAGTTTCATAGTGTTCATCAAAGGATATATTATTTTCTGGGGTGAAATTCAGTTGCAAAAAAAAAAATACCGTAAATATGGTGTTCCAGCTATAACTGGACAAGTTTCATAGTGTCCGATAAAGGATATATTATTTTCTGAGGTGGAATTCAGTTGCACAACTAGAAATACCCTAAATCTGGTGTTCCAGCTTTGAATGGGCAAATTTCATAGTGTCCGTCAGAGGATATATTATTTTCTGGGGTGAAATTCAATTGACAAAATCGCAATAAAGTAAATCAGTGGTTTCAGCTGTGGATTGCCAAGTTTAATAGTGTCTGGAAAAGGATATATTTTTTTTCTGGGGTGAAATTCAATTGCCAAAATAGAAATACCGTAAATCGGGTGTTCCAGCTTTGACTGGACAAGTTTAATAGTGTCCTGCAAATGATAGATCATTTTCTGGGATAAAATTCAATTGCCAAAATAGCAAAACCGTAAATCAGTGGTTTCAGCTCAGGCTGGCCAAGTTTAATATTGTCCAGCAAAGGATAGATTATTTTCTTGGGTGAAATTCAATTGCCAAAATAGCAATCCACTAAATCTGGTGTTCCAGCTGTGACTGGACAAGTTTCATAGTGTCCATCAAAGTAAATATTATTTTCTGGGGTGAAATTAATTTGCAAAAATAGAAATATCATAAATCTTGTGTTCCAGCTGTGACTGGACAAGTTTCATAGTGTCCGTCAAAGGAAATATTATTTTGTGGGGTGAAATTCAATTGCCAAAATAGCAATAAAGTGAATCAGAGGTTTCAGCTGTGGCTGGACAAGTTTAACCAGTTCCCGACCGCCGTACGCAGGATTGCGTCCTGCGGGCGGCCGGGATCTTCTGTTTGGACGCGCCGGGGCGTCATCTCGCGAGACGCGAGAGTTCCTGTGAACGCGCGCGCGTGCGCGCGCGCGTTCACAGTGAAGCGCGGCTCGAGAGTTGGACTACAGCCTGCCAGCGATGATCAATCGCTGGCAGGCTGTAGATGCGATATAAATCGCATCAAACAGCTATATCAGACGCTGTTTTATGAACAGCGTCTGATATAGCTGCTACCTGGTCCTCTGGTGGTCCCATTTTCTGGGATCGACCACCAGAGGACCAGGTAACACAGTAAAAGTTGCACCAAACACTACACTAACCCCCCCACCCCCCTCACCTATTAACCCCTTGATCACTCCATCTAGACCCCTGATCACCCCCTGTCATTGATCACACCCCTTGTAAGGCTCCATTCGGACGTCCATATGTGTTTTGCGGATCCGTGATTCACGGATCCGTGGATTCACGGATCCGCGGATCCGATCCGCGGATCCGATCCGCGGATCCGATCCGCGGATCCTCAAAACACGGACACCGGCAATGTGCTTTCCGCATTTTGCAGATCCGCACATTGCCAGAACTATATAGAAAATGCTTTTCTTGTCCGCAACTGCGGACAAGAATAGGACATGTTCTATATTTTTGCGGAACGGAAGTGCAGACTCGGAAGCGCGGATCCGTAATTCCGATCCGAGCGGGACAAAGTCTGTCCCCATAGAAATGAATGGGTCCGCAATTCCGCTCCGCAAACAGAATTTCGGACGTATGAATGGGGCATAAGGGTCCCTTATCACCGCCAGTTAGTTAGCTACTTGTTAGGTAGCTACCGCCCAGCCCACCGCACCGCAGTCACTGATTTGGCAGAGATTTTTTCATCCACATTGATCGATGCGAATGAAAAATCTGTGCCGCTCATTTTTTTTTTTTTCAGCCCAGAGGCTGAACGGAAAAATCTCATTACCCGTATGCTCAATATACGGAGAATCGCAGAAACTCCTAATGCTGGCCATACGTGTAATGATTGCGGAGACCTCAAATGCCAGGGCAGTACAAAAACCCCACATGTGACCCCATTTTAGAAAGAAGACACCCCAAGGTATTCCGTGAGGGGCATGGCGAGTTCATGGAAAATTTTATTTTTTGTCACAAGTTAGTGGAATATGAGACTGTAAAAAAAAAAAAAAAACAATTTCCGCTAACTTGTGCCAAATTTTTTTTTCTGTGAACTCGCCATGCCCCTCACAGAATACCTTGGGGTGTCTTCTTTCCACAATGGGGTCACATGTGGGGTATTTATACTGCCCTGGCATTTTAGGGGTCCTAAAGCGTGAGAATCCAAATGCGTAAAAATGGCCTCAGAAATCTTAAAGGTACTCATTGGTTTTAGGGCCCTTTGCGCATTTGGCTGCAAAGTGTCACTCATGTGGTATCGCCGTACTCAGGAGAAGTAGGGCAATGTGGTTTGGGGTGTATTTTTACATATACTCATATTGGGTGTGAGAAATATCGCTGTAAACGACAACTTTTACATTTTTTATTCAAAGTTGTCAATATACAGAGATATTTCTCTCACCCAGCATGGGTATATGTAAAAATACACCCCAAAACACATCGCCCTACTTCTCCTGAGTACGGCGATACCACATGAGTGACACTTTTTTGCAGGCAAGATGCGCAAAGGGGCCCAAATTCCAATGAGTACCTTTTAGGAGGGCATTTTTACGCATTTTTCTTCTCACGCTTTAGGGCCCCTAAAATGCCAGGGCAGTATAAATACCCCACATGTGACCCCATTTTGGAAAGAAGACACCCCAAGGTATTCGCTGAGGGGCATAATGAGTTCATGAAAAATTAAACTTTTGTCAAAAGTTAGCGGAAAGGAGACTTTGTGAGAAAAACAATAAAAATCAATTTCCACTAACTTGTGCCAAAAAAATATTCTATGAACTCGCCATGCCCTCATGGAATACCTTGGGGTGTCTTCTTCAAAATGGGGTCACACGTGGGGTATTTCTACTGCCCTGGCATTTTAGGGGCCCTAAAGCCGTGAGAAGAAAAATGCGTAAAATGCTCCTCCTAAAAGGTACCATTGAATTTGCCTTTGCGCATTTGCCTGCAAAGTGTCACCATGGTATCGCCGTACTCAGGAGAAGTAGGGCACGTGTTTGGGGTGTATTTTACATATACCATGCTGGGTGAGAGAAATATCTCTGTATATTGACAACTTTGAATAAAAAATGTAAAAAGTTGTCATTTACAGAGATATTTCTCTCACTCAAGCATGGGTATATATAAAAATACACCCCAAACCACATTGCCCCACTTCTCCTGAGTACGGCGATACCACATGAGTGACACTTTTTGCAGCCAAGATGCGCAAAGGGGCCCTAAAACCAATGAGTACCTTTAGGATTTCACAGGCCATTTTTATGCATTTGGATTCTCACACTTTAGGGGCCCCTAAAATGCCAGGTGAGTATAAATACCCTACATGTGACCCCATTTTGGAAAGAAGACACCCCAAGGTATTCCGTGAGGGGCATGGTGAGTCCACAGAATTTTTATTTTTTGGCACAAGTCAGCGGAAATTGTTTTTTTTTTTTTTTAATTTTGTTTTTTACAAAGTCTCATATTCCACTAACTTGTGACAAAAAATAAAATTTTGCATGAACTCACCATACCCTCACAGAATACCTTGGGGTGTCTTCTTTCCAAAATGGGGTCACATGTGGGGTATTTATACTGTCCTGGCATTTTAGGGGCCCCTAAAGGGTGAGAAGAAGTCTGGAATCCAAATGCGTAAAAATGCCCCATGAAATCTCTAAAGGTACTCTTGGTTTTAGGGCCTTTGCGCATTCAGGCTGCAAAAAGTGGCACACATGAGTATCGCCGTATCAGGAGAAGTAGGCAATGTTTGGGGTGTATTTTATATATACCCATACTTTGTGTGAAAAATATCTCTGTAAACGACAACTTTTAAAATTTTTTATACAAAGTTGACAATTTACAGAGATATTTCTCTCACCCAACATGGGTATATGTAAAAATACACCCTAAAACACATTGCCCTACTTCTCCTGAGTACGGCGATACCACATAAGTGCCGCTTTTTGCAGCCTGGGTGCAAAAGGGCCCAAATTCCAACGAGTACCTTTAGGTTTTACATGGCGGCTCACAATTTAGCCCCCGCCCAAAATGCCAGAACAGTAAACACACCCCACAAATGACTCCATTTCGGAAAGTAGACACCCCAAGGTATTCACTGAGGGGCATAGTGAGTCCGTCTGAGATTTTTTTTTTTTTTGCCAGAAGTTATCAGAAATTGAAACTTTTTTTTTTTTTTTTTTCTCAGAAAGTGTCAATTTCCGCTAACTTGTGAAAAAAATGAAATGATACATGAACTCACCAAGCCCCTCCGCGAATACTTTGGGGTGTCTTCTTTCTAAAATGGTGTAATTTGGGGATATTTATACTATCCTGGCATTCTAGCACCTGAAGAAACATGACAGGCGCTCAGAAAGTCAGAGCTGCTTCAAAATGCCGAAATTCACTTTTTTGCACCATAGTTTGTAAACGCTATAACTTTTACCCAAACCAATAAATATACACTTATTGGATTTTTTTTTATCAAAGACATGTAGAACAATAAATTTAGAGAAAATTTATATAGAAATGTAGTTTTTTTGAAAAATTTTACAACAGAAAGTGAAAATGTCATTTTTTTGCAAAATTTCGGTAATTTTTGATTAATAGCAAAAAGTAAAATGTCAGCAGCAATGAAATACCACCAAATGAAAGCTCTATTAGTGAGAAGAAAAGGAGGTAAAATTCATTTGGGTGGTAAGTTGTATGACGGAGCAATAAACGGTGAAAGTAGTGTAGTGCGGAATTGTAAAAAGTGGCCTGGTCATTAAGGGTGTTTAAGCTAGGGGGCTGAAGCGGTTAATAGTGTCTGGCAAGGGATATATTTTTTCTCTGGGTGAAATTCAGTTCGAAAAATAGAAATACCGTAAATCTGGTGTTCCAGCTGTGATTGGACAAGTTTCATACTGTCCGTCAAAGGATATATTATTTTCTGGGGTGAAATTAAGTTGCAAAAATACATATAACGTAAATCTGGTGTTCCAGCTGTGACTGGACAAGTTTCATAGTGTCCATCAAAGGATATATTATTTTCTGGGGTGAAATTCAGTTGCAATAATAGAAATAACATATATCAGGTGTTCCAGCTGTAAATGGACAAGTTTCATAGTGTCCGTCAAAGGATATATTATTTTCAGGGGTGAAATTCAGTTGCCAAAATAGCAATCCCCTAAATCTGGTGTTCAAGCTGTGACTGAACAAGTTTCATAGTGTCTGTCAAAGGATATATTATTTTCTGGGGTGAAATTCAGTTTCAAAAATAGAAATACCGTAAATCTGGTGTTCCAGCTGTGACTGGAAAAGTTTCAAGGTGTCTATCAAAGGATATATTATATTCTGGGGTGAAATTCAGTTGCAAAAATTGAAATACCGTAAATCTTTTGTTCCAGCTGTGACTGGACAAGTTTCATAGTGTCCGTCATAGGATTTATTACTTTCTGGGGTGAAATTCAGTTGCAAAAATAGAAATACCGTAAATCAGGTATTCCAGCTGTGACTGGACAAGTTTCATAATGTCTGTCAAAGGATATATTATTTTCTGGGGTGAAATTCAGTTGCAAAAATAGAAATACCATAAATCTGGTGTTCCAGCTGTGATTGGACAAGTTTCATAGTGTCCGTCAAAGGATATGTTGTTTTCTGGGGTGAAATTCAGTTCGAAAAATAGAAATACCGTAAATCTGGTGTTCCAGCTGTGATTGGACAAGTTTCATACTGTCCGTCAAAGGATATATTATTTTCTGGGGTGAAATTCAATTGCCAAAATAGCAATACCGTAAATCTGGTGTCCCAGCTGTGACTGGACAAGTTTAATAGTGTCCGTCAAAGGACATATTATTCTTCTGGGGTGAAATTAAGTTGCCAAAATAGCAATACCCTAAATCTGGTGTTCCAGCTGTGACTGGACAAGTTTCATAGTGTCCGTCAAAGGATATATTATTTTCTGGGGTGAAATTCAGTTGCAAAAATAAATATAAAGTAAATCTGGTGTTCCAGCTGTGACTGGACAAGTTTAATAGTGTCCGTAAAAGGATATATTATTTTCTAGGTTGAATTCCAGTTGCAAAAATAGAAATACAGTAAATCTGGTGTTCCAGCTGTGACTGGACAAGTTTCATAGTGTCCATCAGAGGATATATTATTTTCTGCGGTGAAATTAAGTTGCAAAAATAGAAATACCGTATATCAGGTGTTCCAGCTGTGAATGGACAAGTTTCATAGTGTCGGTCAAAGGATATATTATTTTCTGGGGTGAAATTCAGTTGCAAAAATAGAAATGCCATACATCTGGTGTTCCAGCTGTGATTGGATAAGTTTCATAGTGTCCGTCAAAGGATATTTTATTTTCTGGTGTGAAATTCAGTTCGAAAAATAAAAATACCGTAAATCTGGTGTTCCACCTGGGATTGGACAAGTTTCATTGTGTCCATCAAAGGACAAATAATTTTATGGGGTGAAATTCAATTGCAAAAATAGCTATCCCCTAAATCTGTTGTCTCAGCAGTGGCTGGCCAAGTTTAATATTGTTCATCAAAGGATATATCATTTTCTGGGGTGAAATTAAGTAGCAAAAATATAAATACCATAAATCTGGTGTTCCAGCTGGGATTGGACAAGTTTCGTATTGTCCGTCAAAGGATATATTATTTTCTGGGGTGAAATTCAGTTGCAAAAATACATATAACGTAAATCTGGTGTTCCAGTTGTGACTGGACAAGTTTCATAGTGTCCGTCAAAGGATATATTATTTTCTGGGGTGAAATTCAGTTTCAAAAATTCAAATACCGTAAATCTTTTGTTCCAGCTGTGACTGGACAAGTTTCATAGTGTCCGTCAAAGGATATATTACTTTCTGGGGTGAAATTCAGTTGCAAAAATAGAAATACCGTAAATCAGGTGTTCCAGCTGTGACTTGACAAATTTGATAGTGTCCGTTAAAGGATAGATAATTTTCTGGAGTGAAATTCAATTGTCAAAATAGCAATCCCCTAAATCTGGAGTCCCAGCAATGGCTGACCAAGTTTAATAGTGTCCGGCAAAGGACATATTTTGTTCTGGGGTGAAATTCAATTGCCAAAATAGAAATCCCCTAAATCAGGTGTTCCAGCTGTGACTTGACAAGTTTCATAGTGTTCGTCAAAGGATATATCATTTTCTGGGGGGAAATTAAGTTTCAAAAATAGAAATACCGTAAATACGGTGTTCCAGCTGTGACTGGAAAAGTTTCATAGTGTCCGTCAAAGGATATATTATTCTTTTGGGTGAAATTCAGTTGCAAAAATAAATATAACGTAAATCTTTTGTTCCAGCTGTGACTGGACAAGTTTAATAGTGTCCGTAAAAGGATATATTATTTTCTTGGTTGAATTCCATTTACAAAAATAGAAATACAGTAAATCTGGTGTTCCAGCTGTGACTGGACAAGTTTCATAGTGTCCATCAAAGGATATATTATTTTCTGGGGTGAAATTAAGGTACAAAAATAGAAATACCGTAAATTTGGTGTTCCAGCTGTGACTGGATAAGTTTCATAGTGTCCGCAAAAGGATATATAATTTTCTAGGTTGAATTCCAGTTGCAAAAATAGAAATACAGTAAATCTGGTGTTCCAGCTGTGACTGGACAAGTTTCATAGTGTCCGTCAAAGGATATATTATTTTCTGGGGTGAAATTCAGTTGCCAAAATAGCAATCCCCTAAATCTTCTGTTCCAGCTGTGAATGGACAAGTTTCAAAGTGTCTGTCAAAGGACATATTATTTTCTGGGATGAAATTCAGTTGCAAAATTAGAAATACTGTACATCTGGTGTTCCAGCTGTGACTAGACAAGTTTCATAGTGTCCATCAAAGGACAGATAATTTTATGGGGTGAAATTCAATTGCAAAAATAGCTATCCCCGAAATCTGTTGTCCCAGCAGTGGCTGGCCAAGTTTAATAGTGTCCGTTACAGGATATATCATTTTCTGGGGTGAAATTAAGTTGCAAAAATAGAAATACCGTAAATCTGGTGTTCCAGCTGTGATTGGACAAGTTTAACAGTGTCCGTAAAAGGATATATTATTTTCTAGGTTGAATTCCAGTTGCAAAATTAGAAATACAGTAAATCTGGTGTTCCAGCTGTGACTGGACAAGTTTCATAGTGTCCGTCAAAGGATATATTATTTTCTGGGGTGAAATTCAGTTGCAAAAATAGAAATACAGTAAATCTGGAGTTCCAGCTGTGAATGGACAAGTTTCATAGTGTCCGTCAAAGGATATATTATTTTCTGGGGTGAAATTCAGTTGCAACAATAAATATAACGTAAATCTGGTGTTCCAGCTGTGACTGGACAAGGTTAATAGTGTCCGTAAAAGGATATATTATTTTCTAGGTTGAATTCCAGTTTCAAAAATAGAAATACAGTAAATCTGGTGTTCCAGCTGTGACTGGACAAGTTTCATAGTGTCCATCAAAGGATATATTATTTTCTGGGGTGAAATTCAGTTGCAAAAATAGAAATACCGTATATCAGGTGTTCCAGCTGTGAATGGACAAGTTTCATAGTGTCCATCAAAGGATATATTATTTTCTGGGGTGAAATTCAGTTGCCAAAATAGTAATCCCCTAAATCTGGTGTTCAAGCTGTGACTGGACAAGTTTCATAGTGTCTGTCAAAGGATATATTATTTTCTTGGATGAAATTCAGTTGCAAAAATAGAAATACCGTAAATCTGGTGTTCCAGCTGTGACTGGACAAGTTTCAAGGTGTCCATCAAAAGATATATTATATTCTGGGGTGAAATTCAGTTGCAAAAATTGAAATACCGTAAATCTTTTGTTCCAGCTGTGACTGGACAAGTTTCATAGTGTCCGTCATAGGATTTATTACTTTCTGGGGTGAAATTCAGTTGCAAAAATAGAAATACCGTAAATCAGGTATTCCAGCTGTGACTGGACAAGTTTCATAATGTCTGTCAAAGGATATATTATTTTCTCGAGTGAAATTCAGTTGCAAAAATAGAAATACCATAAATCTGGTGTTCCAGCTGTGACTGGACAAGTTTCATAGTATCCGTCAAAGGACATATTACTTTCTGGGTTGAAATTCAGTTGCTAAAATATAAATACCGTAAATCAGGTGTTCTAGCTGTGATTTGACAAATTTGATAGTATCCGTTAAAGGATAGATAATTTTCTGGAGTGAAATTCAATTGCCAAAATAGCAATCTCCTAAATCTGGTGTCCCAGCAATGGCTGGCCAAGTTTAATAGTGTCCGTCAAAGGATATATCATTTTCTGGGGTGAAATTAAGTTGCAAAAATAGAAATACCGTAAATCTGCTGTTCCAGCTGTGACTGGACAAGTTTCATAGTGTCCGTCAAAGGATATATTATTTTCTAGGTTAAAATTCAGTTGCAAAAATAGAAATACAGTAAATCTGGTGTTCTAGCTGTGACTGGACAAGTTTCATAGTGTTCGTCAAAGGATATATTATTTTCTGGGGTGAAATTCAGTTGCAAAAATAGAAATACAGTAATTCTGGTGTTCCAGCTGTGACTGGACAAATTTGTTAGTGTCCGTTAAAGGATAGATAATTTTCTGGAGTGAAATTCAATTGCCAAAATAGCAATCCCCTAAATATGGTGTCCCAGCAATGGCTGGCCAAGTTTAATAGTGTCTGGCAAAGGACATATTTTGTTCTGGGGTGAAATTCAATTACCAAAATAGCAATCCCCTAAATCTGGTTTCCCAGCAATGGCTGGCCAAGTTTAATAGTGCCCGGCAAAGGACATATTTTCTTCAGGGGTGAAATGAGTTTGCCAAAATAGCAATCCCCTAAATCTGGTGTTCCAGCTGTGACTGGACAAGTTTCATAGTGTCCGTCAAAGGACATATTATTTTCTGGGGTGAAATTCAGTTGCAAAAATAGAAATACAGTAAATCTGGAGTTCCAGCTATGACTGGAAAAGTTTCATAGTGTCCGTCAAAGGATATATTATTTTCTGCGGTGAAATTCAGTTGCCAAAATAGCAATCCCCTAAATCTGGTGTTCCAGCTGTGACTGGACAAGTTTCATAGTGTCTGTCAAAGGATATATTAATTTCTGGGGTGAAATTCAGTTGCAAAAATAGAAATACCGTAAATCTGGTGTTCCAGCTATGAATGGACAAGTTTCAAAGTGTCGGTCAAAGGACATATTATTTTCTGGGATGAAATTCAGTTGCAAAAATAGAAATACTGTACATCTGCTGTTCCAGCTGTGACTAGACAAAGTTCATAGTGTCCATCAAAGGACAGATAATTTTATGGAGTGAAATTCAATTGCAAAAATAGCAATCCCCTAAATCCGTTGTCCCAGCAGAGGCTGGCCAGGTTTAATAGTGTCCGTCAAAGGATATATCATTTTCTGGGGTGAAATTCAGTTACAAAATAGCAACTACCGTGAATCTGGTGTTCCAGCTGTGACTGGACAAGTTTCATAGTGTCCGTCTAAAGGATATATTATTTTCTAGGTGAAATTCAGTTGCCAAAATAGAAATCTCCTAAATCTGGTTGTCCCAGCAGTGGCTGGCCAAGTTTAATAGTGTACGTCAAAGGATATATTATTGTTCTGGGGTGAAATTAGTTGCAAAAATAGAAATACCGTAAATCTGGTATTCCAGCTGTGACTGGACAAGTTTCATAGTGTCCGTCAAAGGATATATTATTTTCATGGGGTGAAATTCAGTTGCAAAATTAGAAATACCGTAAATCTGGTGTTCCAGCTGTGACTGGACAAGTTTCATAGTGTCTGTCAAAGGATATATTAATTTCTGGGGTGAAATTCAGTTGCAAAAATAGAAATACCGTAAATCTGGTGTTCCAGCTATGAATGGACAAGTTTCAAAGTGTCGGTCAAAGGACATATTATTTTCTGGGATGAAATTCAGTTGCAAAAATAGAAATACTGTACATCTGCTGTTCCAGCTGTGACTAGACAAAGTTCATAGTGTCCATCAAAGGACAGATAATTTTATGGAGTGAAATTCAATTGCAAAAATAGCTATCCCCTAAATCTGTTGTCCCAGCAGAGGCTGGCCAGGTTTAATAGTGTCCGTTAAAGGATATATCATTTTCTGGGGTGAAATTAAGTAGCAAAAATAGAAATACCGTAAATCTGGTGTTCCAGCTGTGATTGGACAAGTTTCATAGTGTCCGTCAAAGGATATATTATTTTCTAGGGTGAAATTCAATTGCCAAAATAAAAATCCCCTAAATCTGTTGTCCCAGCAGTGGCTGGCCAAGTTTAATAGTGTATGTCAAAGGATATATTTTGTTCTGGGGTGAAATTCAGTTGCAAAAATAGAAATACCGTTTATCTGGTGTTCCAGCTGTGACTGGACAAGTTTCATAGTGTCCATCAAAGGATATATTATTTTCTGGGGTGAAATTTAGTTGCAAAAATTGAAATACCGTAAATCTGGTGTTCCAGATGTGACTGGACAAGTTTCATAGTGTCCGTCAAAGGATAAATTATTTTCTGGGTTGAAATTCATTTGCCAAAATAGCAAACCCCTAAATTTGGTGTCAGAGCAGTGGCTGGCAAAGTTTAATAGTGTCCGGCAAAGGATGTATTTCGTTCTGGGGTGAACTTCAATTGCCAAAATAGCAATCCCCTAAATCTGGTGGTCCAGCTGTGACTGGAAAAGTTTCATAGTGTCCGTCAAAGGATATATTATTTTCTGGGGTGAAATTCAGTTGCAAAAATAGCAATCCCCTAAATATGGTGTTCCAGCTATGAATAGACAAGTTTAAAAGTGTCGGTCAAAAGACATATTATTTTCTGGGGTTAAATTCAGTTGCAAAAATAGAAATACTGTGCATCTGGTGTTCCAGCTGTGACTAGACAAGTTTCATAGTGTCCATCAAAAGATATATTATTTTCTGTGATGAAATTCAGTTGCAAAAATATAAATACCGAAAATCTAATATTCTAGCTGTGACTTGACAAATTTGATAGTGTCCGTTAAAGGATAGATAATTTTTTGGGGTGAAATTCAATTGCCAAAATAGCAATCCCCTTAATCTGGTGTCCCATAAATGGCTGGCCAAGTTTAATAGTGCCCGGCAAAGGACATATTTTGTTCTGGGGTGAAATTCAGTTTCAAAAATAGAAATTCCATAAATCTGGTGTTCCATCTGTGACTGGACAAGTTTCATAGTGTCCGTCAAAGGATATATTATGTTCTGGGGTGAAATTCAGTTGCAAAAATAGAAATACCGTAAATCTGGTGTTCCAGCTGTGACTGGTCAAGTTTCATAGTGTCCGTCAAAGGATATATTATGTTCTGGGGTGAAATTCAGTTGCAAAAATAGAAATACTGTAAATCTGGTGTTCCAGCTGTGACTGGACAAGTTTCATGATGTCCGTCAAAGTATATATAATTTTCTTGAGTGAAATTCAATTGTCAAAATAGCAATCCATTAAATCTGATGTCGTAGCAGCTGCTGGCCAAGTTTAATAGTGTCCGTCATAGGATATATTATTTTCTGGGGTGAAATTCATATGCAAAAATATAAATATCGTAAATCTGGAGTTCATGCTGTGACTGGACAAGTTTCATAGTGTCCGTCAAAGGATATATTATTTTCTGGGTTGAAATTCAGTTGCAAATTTAGAAATACCATTAATCTGGTGTTCCAGCTGTGACTGGATACATTTTATAGTGTCCGTCAAAGGATAGTTAATTTTCTGAGGTGAACTTCAATTGCCAAAATAGCAATGCCCTAAATCTGGTGTCCGAGAAATGGATTGCCAAGTTTAATAGTGTCTGGCAAAGGATATATTTTGTTCTGGGGTGAAATTCAGTTGCAAAAATAGCAATCCCCTAAATCTGGTGTTCCAGCTGAGACTGGACAAGTTTCTTAGTGTCCATCAAAGGATATAATATTTTCTGGGGTGAAATTCAGTTCGAAAAAATAGAAAGACTGTAAATCTGGTGTTTCAGCTGTAACTTGACAAGTTTCATAGTGTCCGTCAAAGGATAGACAATTTTATGGGGTGAAATTCAATTGCCAAAATAGCAATCCCCTAAATCTGTTGTCCCAGCAGTGGCTGCCCAAGTTTAATAGTGTCCGTGAAAGGATACATAATTTTCTGTGGTGAAATTCAATTGCCAAAATAGCAATACCCTAAATCTAATGTCCCAGTAGTGGCAGGCCAAGTTTAATAGTGTCCGTCAAAGGATATATTTTGTTCTGAGGTGAAATTCAATTGCCAAAATAGCAATCCCCTAAATCTGGTGTTCCAGCTGTGACTGGACAAGTTTCATAGTGTCCATCAAAAGGATATATTATTTTTTGGGATGAAACTCAATTGCCAAAATAGCAATCCCCTAAATCTGTTAACCCAGCAGTGGCTGGCCAAGTTTAATAGTGTCCATCAAAAGATATATTATTTTCTGTGTCCGTCAAAGGATATATCATTTTCTGTGGTGAAATTCAATTGCAAAAGTAGAAATACCATAAATCTGGTGTTCCAGCTGTGACTGGACAAGTTTCATAGTGTCCGTCAAAGGATATATTGTTTTCTGGGGTTAAATTAAGTTGCAAAAATGGAAATACCGTAAATATGGTGTTCCAGCTTTGACTGGACAAGTTTCATAGTGTCCGTCAAAGGATTTATCATTTTCTGGGGTGATATTAAGTAGAAAAAATAGAAATACCGTAAATATGGTGTTCCAGCTGTGACTGGACAAGTTTCATAGTGTCCGTCAAAGGATTTATCATTTTCTGGGGTGATATTAAGTAGAAAAAATAGAAATACCGTAAATATGGTGTTCCAGCAGTGACTGGACAAGTTTCATAGTGTCCGTCAAAGGATATATTATGTTCTATGTTAAAATTCAGTTGCAAAAATAGAAATACAGTAAATCTGGTGTTCTAGCTGTGACTGGATAAGTTTCATAGTGTTCGTCAAAGGATATATTATTTTCTGGGGTGAAATTCAGTTGCAAAAATAGAAATACAGTAAATCTGGTGTTCCAGCTGTGACTGGATAAGTTTCATAGTGTCCGTTAAAGGATAGATAATTTTCTGGAGTGAAATTCAGTTGCTAAAATAGAAATACCGTAAATCAGGTGTTTCAGCTGTGACTTGACAAATTTGATAGTGTCCGTTAAAGGATAGATAATTTTCTGGAGTGAAATTCAATTGCCAAAATAGCAATCCCCTAAATCTCGTGTCCCAGCAATGGCTGGCCAAGTTTAATAGTGTCTGACAAAGGACATATTTTCTTCTGGGGTGAAATTAATTTGCCAAAATAGCAATCCCCTAAATCTGGTGTTCCAGCTGTGACTGGACAAGTTTCATAGTGTCCGTCAAAGGATATATTATTTTCTGGGGTGAAATTCAGTTGCAAAAATAGAAATACCGTAAATCTGGTGTTCCAGCTGTGACTGGACAAGTTTAATAGTGTCCGTAAAAGGATATATTATTTTCTAGGGTGAAATTCAGTTCGAAAAATAGAAATACAATAAATCTGGTGTTCCAGCTGTGACTGGACAAGTTTCATAGTGTCCATCAGAGGATATATTATTTTCTGGGGTGAAATTCAGTTGCAAAAATAGAAATACTGTAGATCTGGTGTTCCAGCTGTGACTAGACAAGTTTCATAGTGTCTATCAAAGGACAGATAATTTTATGGGGTGAAATTCAATTGCAAAAATTGCAATCCCCTAAATCTGTTGTCCCAGCTGTGGCTGGCCAAGTTTGATACTGTCCGTCAAAGGATATATCATTTTCTGGGGTGAAATTAAGTTGAAAAATTGAAATTCCGCAAATATGGTGTTCCAGCTGTGACTGGACAAGTTTCATAGTGTCCATCAAAGGAAATATTATTTTCTGGGTTGAAATTCAGTTGCAAAAATAGAAATACAATAAATTTGGTGTTCCATCTGTGACTTGACAAATTTGATAGTGTCCGTTAAAGGATTGATAATTTTCTGAGGTCAAATTCAATTGCCAAAATAGCAAACCCCTAAATTTGGTGTCATTGCAGTGGCTGGCCAAGTTTAATAGTGTCCGGCAAAGGATGTATTTTGTTCTGGAGTGAAATTCAATTGCCAAAATAGCAATTCCCTAAATCTGGTGGTCCAGCTGTGACTGGACAAGTTTCATAGTGTCCGTCAAAGGATATTTTACTTTCTGGGGTGAAATTCAGTTGCAAAAATAGAAATACCGTAAATCAGGTGTTCCAGCTGTGACTTGACAAATTTGATAGTGTCCGTTAAAGGATAGATAATTTTCTGGAGTGAAATTCAATTGCCAAAATAGCAATCCCCTAAATCTGGTGTCCCAGCAATGGCTGGCCAAGTTTAATAGTGTCCGGCAAAGGACATATTTTGTTCTGGGGTGAAATTCAATTGCCAAAATAGCAATCCCCTAAATCTGGTGTTCCAGCTGTGATTGGACAAGTTTCATAGTGTCTGTAAAAGGATATATTTTGTTCTGGGGTCAAATTCAGTTGCAAAAATAGAAATACCGTAAATATGGTGTTCCAGCTGTGACTGGACAAGTTTCATAGTGATAGATAATTTTCTGGAGTGAAATTCAATTGCCAAAATAGCAATCCCCTAAATCTGGTGTCCCAGCAATGGCTGGCCAAGTTTAATAGTGTGTGACAAAGGATATATTTTATTCTGGGGTGAAATTAAATTACCAAAATAGCAATCCCCTAAATCTGGTGTTCCAGCTGTGACTGGACAAGTTTCATAGTGTCCGTCAAAGGATATATTATTTTCTGGGGTGAAATTCAGTTGCAAAAATAGAAATACCGTAAATCTGGTGTTCATGCTGTGACTGGACAAGTTTCATAGAATCCGTTTTAGGATATATTATTTTCTGGGGTGAAATTAAGTTTAAAAAATAGAAATAACATAAATCTGGAGTTCCAGTTATGACTGGACAAGTTTCATTGTGTCCGTCAAAGGATAGACAATTTTATGGGGCGAAATTCAATTGCTAAAATAGCAATCCCCTAAATCTGTTGTCCCAGCAGTGGCTGGCCAAGTTTAATAGTGTTCGTGAAAGGATAGATAATTTTCTGCGGTGAAATTCAATTGCCAAAATAGCAATCCCCTAAATCTGTTGTCCCAGCAGTGGCTGGCCAAGTTTAATAGTGTCCGGCAAAGGATATATTTTGTTCTGGGGTGAAATTCAGTTGCAAAAATAGAAATACCGTAAATCTGGTGTTCGAGCTGTTACTGGCCAAGTTTCATAGTGTCCGTCAAAGGATATATTATTTTCTGGTATGAAATTCAGTTGCAAAAATAGAAATACCGTAAATCTGGTGTTCCAGCTGTGACTGGACAAGTTACATACTGTCCGTCAAAGGATATAATATTTTCTAGGGTGAAATTCAATTGCCAAAATAGCAATCCCCTAAATCTGGTGTTCCTGCTGTGACTGGACAAGTTTCATAGTGTCTTTCAAAGGACATATTTTCTGGGGTGAAATTCAATTGCAAAAATAGCTATCCCCTAAATCTGTTGTCCCAGCAGTGGATGGCCAAGTTTAATAGTGTCCGTCAAAGGATTTATCATTTTCTGGGTTGAAATTAAGTAGCAAAAATAGAAATACCGTAAATCTGGTGTTCCTGCTGTGACTGGATAAGTTTCATGTTGTCCATCAAAGGATATATTATTTTCTGGGGTGAAATTCAGTTGCAAAATAGAAATACAATAAATCTGGTGTTCCAGCTGTGACTTGACAAATTTTATAGTGTCCGTTAAAGGATACATAATTTTCTGGGGTGAAATTCAATTGCCAAAAGAGCAATCCCCTAAATCTGGTGTAGCAGCAATGGCTGACCAAGTTTAATAGTGTCCATCAAAGGATATATTATTTTCTAGGGTGAAATTCAATTGCCAAAATAAAAATCCCCTAAATCTGTTGTCCCAGCAGTGGCTGGCCAAGTTTAATAGTGTATGTAAAAGGATATATTTTGTTCTGGGGTGAAATTCAGTTGCAAAAATAGAAATACCGTATATCTGGTGTTCCAGCTGTGACTGGACAAGTTTCATAGTGTCCATCAAAGGATATATTATTTTCTGGGGTGAAATTTAGTTGCAAAAATTGAAATACCGTAAATCTGGTGTTCCAGATGTGACTGGACAAGTTTCATAGTGTCCGTCAAAGGATAAATTATTTTCTGGGTTGAAATTCATTTGCCAAAATAGCAAACCCCTAAATTTGGTGTCAGAGCAGTGGCTGGCAAAGTTTAATAGTGTCCGGCAAAGGATGTATTTCGTTCTGGGGTGAACTTCAATTGCCAAAATAGCAATCCCCTAAATCTGGTGGTCCAGCTGTGACTGGAAAAGTTTCATAGTGTCCGTCAAAGGATATATTATTTTCTGGGGTGAAATTCAGTTGCAAAAATAGCAATCCCCTAAATATGGTGTTCCAGCTGTGAATAGACAAGTTTAAAAGTGTCGGTCAAAAGACATATTATTTTCTGGGGTTAAATTCAGTTGCAAAAATAGAAATACTGTGCATCTGGTGTTCCAGCTGTGACTTGACAAATTTGATTGTGTCCGTTAAAGGATAGATAATTTTTTGGGGTGAAATTCAATTGCCAAAATAGCAATCCCCTTAATCTGGTGTCCCATAAATGGCTGGCCAAGTTTAATAGTGCTCGGCAAAGGACACATTTTGTTCTGGGGTGAAATTCAGTTTCAAAAATAGAAATTCCATAAATCTGGTGTTCCATCTGTGACTGGAAAAGTTTCATAGTGTCCGTCAAAGGATATATTTTGTTCTGTGGCAAAATTCAGTTGCAAAAATAGAAATACCGTAAATCTGGTGTTCCAGCTGTGACTGGTCAAGTTTCATAGTGTCCGTCAAAGGATATATTATGTTCTGGGGTGAAATTCAGTTGCAAAAATAGAAATACTGTAAATCTGGTGTTCCAGCTGTGACTGGACAAGTTTCATAGTGTCCGTCAAAGGATATATAATTTTCGAGTGAAATTCAATTGTCAAAATAGCAATCCCCTAAATCTGATGTCGTAGCAGCTGCTGGCCAAGTTTAATAGTGTCCGTCATAGGATATATTATTTTCTGGGGTGAAATTCATATGCAAAAATATAAATATCGTAAATCTGGAGTTCATGCTGTGACTGGACAAGTTTCATAGTGTCCATCAAAGGATATATTATTTTCTGGGTTTAAATTCAGTTGCAAATTTAGAAATACCGTTAATCTGGTGTTCCAGCTGTGACTGGATAAATTTTATAGTGTCCGTCAAAGGATAGTTAATTTTCTGGGGTGACATTCAATTGCCAAAATAGCAATGCCCTAAATCTGGTGTCCGAGAAATGGATTGCCAAGTTTAATAGTGTCTGGCAAAGGATATATTTTGTTCTGGGGTGAAATTCAGTTGCAAAAATAGCAATCCCCTAAATCTGGTGTTCCAGCTGAGACTGGACAAGTTTCATAGTGTCCATCAAAGGATATAATATTTTCTGCTGTTTACATTCAGTTCGAAAAAATAGAAAGACTGTAAATCTGGTGTTTCAGCTGTAACTGGACAAGTTTCATAGTGTCCGTCAAAGGATAGACAATTTTATGGGGTGAAATTCAATTGCCAAAATAGCAATCCCCTAAATCTGTTGTCCCAGCATTGGCTGCCCAAGTTTAATAGTGTCCGTGAAAGGATAGATAATTTTCTGTGGTGAAATTCAATTGCCAAAATAGCAATACCCTAAATCTGATGTCCCAGTAGTGGCAGGCCAAGTTTAATAGTGTCCGTCAAAGGATATATTTTGTTCTGAGGTGAAATTCAATTGCCAAAATAGCAATCCCCTAAATCTGGTGTTCCAGCTGTGACTGGACAAGTTTCATAGTGTCCATCAAAAGGATATATTATTTTTTGGGATGAAATTCAATTGCCAAAATAGCAATCCCCTAAATCTCTTATCCCAGCAGTGGCTGGCCAAGTTTAATAGCGTCCATCAAAAGATATATTATTTTCTGTGTCCGTCAAAGGATATATCATTTTCTGTGGTGAAATTCAGTTGCAAAAGTAGAAATACCATAAATCTGGTGTTACAGCTGTGACTGGACAAGTTTCATTTTGTCCGACAAATGATATTTTATTTTCTGGGGTTAAATTCAGTTGCAAAAATAGAAATACCATAAATCTGGTGTTCCCGCTGTGACTGGACAAGTTTCATAGTGTCCGTCAAAGGATATATTATTTTCTGGTGTGAAATTCAGTTGCAAAAATTGAAATACAGTAAATCTGGTGTTCCAGCTGTGACTGGACAAGTTTCATAGTGGCCAGCAAAGGATATATAATTTTCTTGAGTGAATTTCAATTGCCAAAATAGCAATCCCGTAAATCTGGTGTCCCAGCAGTGGCTGGATAAGTTTTCTAGTGTCTGTCAAAGGATATATTTTGTTCTGGGGGACAATTCAGTTGCAAAAATAGAAATGCCGTAAATCTGGTGTTCCAGCTGTGACTGGACAAGTTTCATAATGTCCGTCAAAGGATATATTTTTTTCTGAGGTGAAATTCATTTGCAAAAATAGCAATCCCCAAAATCTCGTGTTCCAGCTGTGACTGAACAATTTTCATAGTGTCCGTCAAAGGATATATTATTTTTGGGGTGAAATTCAATTGCCAAAAAAGCAATACCGTAAATCAGTGGTTTCAGCTGTGGCTGGCCAAGTTTAATAGTGTCCGTCAAAGGATATATTATTTTCTTGGGTGAAATTCAGTTTCAAAAATAGAAATAACGTATATCTGGTGTTCCAGCTGTGACTGGACAAGTTTCATAGTGTCCGTCAAAGGATATATTATTTTCTGGAGTGAAATTCAGTTGCAAAAATTGAAATACAGTAAATCTCGTGTTCCAGCTGTGACTGGACAAGTTTCATAGTGTCCGTCAAATGATTTATTATCTTCTGGGGTGAAATTAAATTGCCAAAATAGCAATCCCCTAAATCTGGTGTTCCAGCTGTGACTGGACAAGTTTCATAGTGTCCATCAAAGGATATATTATTTTCTGGGGTGAAATTCAATTGCAAATATAGAAAAACCGCAAATCTGGTGTTCCAGCTGTGACTGGACAAGTTTCATAGTGGCCGGCAAAGGATATATAATTTTCTTGAGTGAAATTCAATTGCCAAAATAGCAATCCCCTAAATCTGGTGTCCCATCAGTGGCTGGCCAAGTTTTATAAGGTCTGTCAAAGGATATATTTTGTTCGGGGGTGAAATTCAGTTGCAAAAATAGAAATACCGTAAATCTGGTGTTCCAGCTGTGACTGGACAAGTTTCATAGTGTCTGTCAAAGGATATATTATTTTCTGAGGTGAAATTCAGTTGCAAAAATAGCAATCCCCTAAATCTCGTGTTCCAGCTGTGACTGGACAAGTTTCTTAGTGTCGGTCAAAGGATATATTATTTTTGGGGTGAAGTTCAATTGCCAAAAAAGCAATACCGTAAATCAGTGGTTTCAGCTGTGGCTGGCCAAGCTTAATAGTGTCCGGCAAAGTATATATATATTTTTGGGGTGAAATTCAGTTTCAAATATATAAATACCGTAAATCTGGTGTTCCAGCTGTGACTTGACAAGTTTCATAGTGTCCGTCAAAGGATATATAATTTTCTGGGGTGAAATTCAATTGCCAAAATAGCAATGCCCAAAATCTGGTGTTCCAGCTGTTGCATGCCAATTCTACATCTGTCCGTAAAAGTGTATATTACACTCAAAGTGCATCTCCAAGTGTATTTCTTTCTGTTAAAGGGTATATTACAGTAAGTGTTAAAATATGGCATAATCCTCTACATTTGCACACACTGTTTTGCATCGCTAAGTGTATTTCTTTCCGTTAAAGAGTATATTACGCAAAGTGTTAAAATACAAGTGCTGAAAGCATAATCCTATATATTTTTTCACACGCTACTGTGCATCTCCAAGTGTAAATCTGTCCGTAAAAGGATACCTTTCATCCAGGGCCTAAATACTAGGCTTACAATTGATATTCCCTTAAATCCGTGGTTACTGCTGTGCCCGGATTAATGTAATACGGACACGGTACATAAATAGATAGCCAGATAGTGTTAGGTGCCTGTAAAAAAAGGCCTGAATTTGAATTCAATACAATGTGCTAAATAATTTTTCTTATTGTGGTGAACGGTAACAATGAGGAAAACATCTGGTTAGGGACGCGGACATGGTCGTGGTGTTGTTAGTGGACCCTCTTTTGCTGGGAGAGGACGTGACCGTTCTGCCACAGCCACACATCCTAGTGAACCAACTACCTCAGGTTCCAGCACCCGCCAGAATTTACAGCGATATTTGGTGGGGCCCAATGCCATTCTAAGGATGGTAAGGCCTGAGCAAGTACAGGCGCTAGTCAATTGGCTGGCCGACAGTGGATCCAGCACGTTCACAACATTATTTCCCACCCAGTCTTCTACAGAAAGTGCACAGGTGGCGCCTGAAAACCAAGCCCATCAGTCTGTCACATTACCCCAATGCATATCTGGGAAACTGTTTGAGCCTCAAGTTATGCAACAGTCTCTTATGCTGTTTGAAGACTCTGCTGGCAGGGTTTCCCAAGGGAATCCACCTAGCCCTTCCCCAGTGGTTGAAGACATAGAATGCACTGACGCACAACCACTAATGTTTCCTGATGATGAGGACATTGAGTACCACCTCATCAGAGTTCGCACGACTCTGATGATGACGAAACACAGGTGCCAACTGCTGCGTCTTTTTGCAGTGTGCAGACCGAACAGGAGGTCAGGGAGGAAGACTGTGTGGAAGACGATGCAGGGGACCATGAGGTCCTAAAGGCATTGGTGAGACCGAGCCAACAGCATAGCAAAATAGGGAGCAGGGGGAAAAGCAGAACAGCCACCGCCAATAGAGTTTGCCTGCTACTGGCCACTGACACCAGGGACCGAGCAACGCAAAGGCAGCTTCAAGGAGTTCCCTGGCATGGCACTACTTCAAACAATGTGCTGACGACAAGACCCGAGTGGTTTGCACGCTGTGCCATCAGAGCCTGAAGTGAGGCATTAACTTTCTGAACCCTAGTACCACCTTCATGACCAGGCATCTACATGCAAAGCATGAACTGCAGTGGAGTAAACACTTTAAAAACAAGGATCTCACTCAGGCTCCCCCTGCTCTCTCTTCTGCTGGTGCCTCAGCTTCTTCCTCCGCCTCGGGAGGAATATTGGCACCTGCCGCCCAACATAGAGAATAGAGGATAGAGGATGTGCCACCAACACCATCACCTCCGTCACCAAGCATCTCCAATATGTCACACGGCAGCGTTCATCTCTCCATCTCACAAACATTGAAGAGAAAGTGTAAATTCCCACCTACCCACCCTCGAGCCCTGGGCTTGAATACCAGCATTTCTAAACTACTGGCCTTTGAAATGCTGTCATTCAGGCTGGTGGACACAGACAGCTTCAAATAGCTGATGGCGATGGCTGTCCCACAGTATGTTGTTCCCGGCCACCACTACTTCTCCAAGAGAGCAGTGCCTTCCTTGCGCAACCAAGTATCCGATAAAATCAAGTGTGCACTGCGCAACGCCATCTGTGGCAAGGTCCAACAAAGCACAGATACGTGGACCAGTAAGCACGGCCAGGGACACTATATCTCCCTAACTGCATACTGGGTAAATGTAGTGGCAGCTGAGCCCCAGGCGGAGAGTTCTTTGGCGCATGTCCTTCCGCCACCAAGGATTGCAGGGCATCATTCTTTGCCACCTGTAGCCTCCTCTTCCTATTCCGCTTCCGAGGTCCTCCTCTGCTTCCACCTGCTCATCCAGTCAGCCACACACCTTCTCCACCAACCTAAGCACAGCCCGGGGTAAACGTCAGCAGGCCGTTCTGAAACTCATATGTTTGGGGGACAGGCCCCACACCGTGCAGGAGTTGTGGCGGGGTATTAAACAACAGATCAACGAGTGGTTGCTGCCGGTGGGCCTCAAGCCCGGCCTGGTGGTGTGCAATCATGGGTGAAATCTCGTCGCAGCTCTGGCGCATGTGCTGAATTTGGTGGTGAAGAAGTTCATTCACAACTACCCCGACATGTCAGAGCTGCTGCATAAAGTGCGGGCCATCTGTGCACGCTTCCGGCTTCACATCCTGCCGCTGCTCGCCTGTCTGTGCTACAGCGTAACTTCGGCCTTCCCGCTCACCGCCTCATATGCGACGTGCCCACCAGGTGGAACTCCACCTTGCACATGCTGGAAAGACTGTGCGAGCAGCTGTAGGCCATAGCTGAGGTTCAGCCGCAGCACGTATGGGTCAGTCGCACTGCAGAACACACCACTTCCCCACCAATGACTGGGCCTCAATGCGAGACCTGTGTGCCCTGTTGCACTGTTTCGAGTACTCCACCAACATGGCCAGTGGAGATGACCCTTTATCAGCGTTATAATGCCACTACTATGTCTACTTGCGAATACACTTAGGGCGATGATGGAAGAGGAGGTGGTCCAGGAGGAGGAGGAGGAGGAGGAAGAGAGGTTATTTTAAGCACTTTGAGGACAGTCTCTTAAAAGTGGCTCAGAGGGAGGTTTTTTGCAAAAGCAGAGGCCAGGTAAAAATGTGGCCAGCCAGGGCCCACTACTGGAGGATGAAGAGGATGAGGAGCAGTTGGAGGAGCATGAGGATGTGTGGAGGTGGCAGCAGCATCAGGAGACCACAGAGTGACCAGTTGACAGAGTGGGGAGGTGGATGGCAATACCAGTACCAGCTGAAGATGGTGGGTGAAAGAAGGAGCACTTGGCATCAGATGTGTGGCATCAGGCGGGTGGCAGAATTAGGATAGTAGCTGAGGCAGGTAGCTAGTAGAGATGCCGCGAACATAAAATTTTCCGCAAACTTCTGCAAATGTTTGCAAATGGGCGAATCGGGCGAAACGTCATAGACTACAATAGGCAGGCAAATTTTAAAACCCACAGGGACTCTTTCTGGCCACAATAGTGATGGAAAAGTTGTTTCAAGGGGACTAACACCTGAACTGTGGCATGCCGGAGGGGGATCCATGGTACAACTCCCATGGAAAATTACGTAGTTGACGCAGAGTCGGGTTTTAATCCATAAAGGGCATAAATCACCTAACATTCCTAAATTGTTTGGAATAACGTGCTTTAAAACATCCAGTGTGTGTATACGATCAGGTAGTGTAAGGGTTACGCCCGCTTCACAGTGGCAGACCAAACTCTGACAGACCAAACTCCCCATTTAACGCACCACAAACAACGGCAAACAGTCCATTTGCACAACTGCAAACTCTCCATTTACACAAGGTTGGATACCAAGCTAGCCAAGTCCCATTCCTTGTCCTCACTGAGGTCATTGAAGGTCTCTTCCTCCACCCAGCCACGTACAACACCAAGGGTCCCCGAAAGGTGACAACAAGCCCCCTGGGATGCCTGCTGTGGTTGGTCTTCCACCTCCTCAAAGCCACCTTCCTCCTCCAGGTTTGTCACCCCCGCAAAAGGACGTATAAGCCTACAGCCATTTGTTTATTGTGCACAAAAAATACCCAGCTCCGCAGAGGCTGTCCTCTTTGTTTTAATTTAAAAAAAATCTGTTCTTACCAGTTTAATCTCTGTTTTCTCCCCTATCAGGGGCCGGTGTATGGAATAGATTTTAGGAACCTGGAGAAGGAAAAAGATGGTTGGTCGGTCCTCTTCCTTCTTATTTGGGGCACCACGCGTGCGCCGCGCAATGTACTGTGACACCCTATATGAGTGGTGTGTTAAGTAGTACTATTCCTATCAGTTAAATCCCTGTTATGTCCCCTATCAGGGGACGTGTATTGAATAGATTTTAGGAATCGGGAGATGGAAAAAGATGATTGGTAGGTCCTCTTATTTCCAATTTGGGGCACTGCGCGTGCGCCGCGCAATGTACTGTGCCACCAATACAAATAGTGTGAATTACTATTCTTATTACCATTTTACCCTTTGTTAGGTCCCCTATCAGGGGACGTGTATTGAATTAAATCCTTGCATGGGGAGATAGAGAAAAAAGCTTGCTCTGTCCGCTTCCTTCTAATTTTGGGCACTTGCAATGGAATTTGCCACCAATGCAACTAGTGTTAACTAAGTACTATTCCTATCAGTTTAATCTCTGTTTTGTCCCTTATCAGGGCCAGGACCGGTGTAGTGAATAGATTTTTGGAACCGGGAGATGGAAAAAGACCCATGCTCGGTCGGCTTCGTTTGAATTTTAAGTCACTGCGCGTGCGCCGTGCAATGTTCTGTGATACCCTATATGAGTGGTGTGTTAAGTAGTACTATTCTTATCAGTTTAATCCCTGTTACGTCCCCTATCAGGGGATGTGTGTTGAATGGATTTTAGACAACCGCAAAGAGTTGTCAATAGTTGACACATTCATGAGTTAATTTTTTTTCATCTATGCGTCAATCTTTGTGTAGCGATGACTGTGCTCATGCGCACGTTTGGGAGATTGCAGGCGATGGCGGTTTTTCAAAGCCTATGGTCGTGCTGAGTTAGTTCAGTGACAGTTAAGTGACCCAGAAAACAATAATTCTGCAGTGTGGGCCCATTGTTGGCCTAGTAGGCTTTAATGATCACCTTAGATGATCACAAATAAAATTTATGTTTATTCTATAAAAAAATATCCAGCCGATCACTTTTGGTCTGTTCACAATGAAGCAACGACCTTATCATCTGGGGTGTGCCAACATTGCCAACTCACTCATAGAGGTGATAGCTTCATTGTGATACTCAAGCCCCTTCACCACAACAAGGTAACGATCACAAAGGGGAATTGACACATGTATGTGCCTTTTTTTTTTTTTTTTTTGCAGCCACAGTGCAGCACAAGAGGCCTGAAAAATTGGGCATGTACACATGCCTAAAAAATAGGTATTGTTGCAACCGGAGAAATTGATGTATTCCAGGCAGAAAGTGTACTAAAACATGACGGCTTGAACCCTAGTTGGTGGCAGAGAAGTCACGCAAGACATCCTGCATACAGAGATTAAAAACAGCAGCGTGGGGGCCATTTTTAGCCGAAGGGATCTCATCAGGCCTTTTTTAGTCAAATGTATCCCCCACTGTCAGTCGGTATCCACGCCTCATTTATCTTAATAAAAGGTGAGGTTATCTAGACTTTTTTGACCTAGACGACTTCTCTTGTCAGTGACAATACCTCCTGCTATGCTGAAGGTCCTTTCTGACAGGATACTTGAAGCGGGGGAGGCCAGAAGTTCTATCGCAAATTGGGATAGCTCAGGCCACAGGTCAAGCCTGCACACCCAGTAGTGAAGGGGTTCATCGCTCCTCAGAGTGTCGATATCTGCAGCTAAGGAGAGGTAGTCTGCTACCTGTTGGTCGAGTCGTTTTCTGAGGGTGGACCCCGAAGGGCTGTGGCGATTCGTAGGACTTAAAAAGCTCTGCACGTCCTCCATCAACAACATGTCTGTAAAGCGTTTGTCACGGAAGGGGAGGGAAAGCGTGCACCCACTGTCTGCCACCCACGCCTCTGTCAGTACTTACTTGCACTTGCCCGTCCTAGGTAATGGAGCGCAACTGGGCGATGGTCCCTGACCTGGATAAGTGCGGAGGACAGGAAGGACGTCGACAGACGGACAGTAGGAAGAAGTAAACAGACACTGCAGGAACAGCAAATACAACCAAAACAAGCCAAGGGTTCAAAGCCAGGAGGTAGCCTAGTAACAGTAGGGGTCTCACAAAACATAGTCAGATAACAAGCCGAAGTTCAAAACCAGGAGGACTCATAAAATCCAAGGGGAAACAGAGAAGTCGGAATACAAGCCGGGTCAAACCAAGAAGTCACATCAAATCCAAAGGAGCAGGCAGGAGCAAATACGGAGAATCAAATAAGGGTCAAAACCAAACACACACAGGAATAGTAGCAGCAGTAGCCCTTGACAGTAAATAATCACAGGCAAGCTGTGGCCAGCAGATTGCCTATATTTATAGTGGCAAGTGAGGGTCATGTGACGTGGCCAGCGTCACATGACCGACAGACAGACGAGTCGAGCGCCGAGTGATCAGCTCAGCGCTCAAGGCGGACCTAAGAGCAGTGAGACCCCCAGCTAGCAAAGCCGCCCTGGGAACAAGGCTGAGCACAGATCCTTGCTCCCGAAGCTAAGCAGCAGGTCTTCCGCTGATTGGAGACCGATTTTGCCTTCGACACCCTGTTACAATACCCCCCCTTTTACGAGGGGCCACTGGACCCAAGCCCTTAGGTACAAATCTCCCAGGACGCTCATCATAAAACTTCTTGATGAGTCCTGGGGCGTGGATCTTAGTAGCTGGGACCCAAGACCTCTCCTCAGGTCCATAGCCCTTCCAGTGGACAAGATACTGCAAGGAGTTTCGGACCTTTCTAACATCCACAATTCTGGAGACTACAAACTCATCTTTATCGTCAATTTGTATGGGAGGAGGAGCTGACTGAGATGGAACAATGGGTGGAATATATTTCTTAAGCAATGATTTATGGAAAACATTATGAACACGAAGGGAGTCGGGCAGCTTTAACCTAAAAGAAACAGGATTCAGAACCTCAATGATCACATAAGGTCCAACAAAACGGGGCGCAAACTTTCTGGAGACCCCTTTGAGAGAAAGATTTTTGGTGGACAACCATACCTTATCATTAACCTTAAAATCTACCCCCTTGGAACGTTTCCTATCTGCTTGCTGTTTCTGAACCTCCTGAGCCTTTTCCAGGTTCAGTTGAACCTGGGCCCAGACAGTGCACAGTTCTGACGTAAAATTATCCGCCTCCGGGTTACATGAGGAAACAGAAGGACCTGAACTAAAACATGGATGTAAACCAAGGTTACAGAAAAATGGAGATACCCCCGTATAGGAGTTCACCCGGTTGTTAATAGCAAACATCGCCAACAGAAGATATCGCACCCACCAATGCTGATTATCAGACACATAAGATCTCGAAAACTGTTCAAGTGACTGATTCAACCGCTCTGTCTGCCCATTGGTCTCAGGATGGAAGGCTGATGAAAGGGATAGAGAAATGTCACATCTCTGACAGAAAGCTTTCCAAAACTTAGAAACCAATTGGACGCCTCTGTCAGAGACAATATTTTCGGGGATACCATGTAAACGTACAATATGTTCAATAAACAAAGATGCTAAAGCCTTGGCATTAGGAAGCTTACTCAGAGGAACAAAGTGCACCATCTTGCTAAACCGATCAACCACTACCAAAACCACAGACTTCCCCTCAGAGATGGGCAAGTCGGTAATAAAATCCATAGAAATATGTGACCATGGCTTGCATGGAATGGGTAGGGGTTGCAACTTCCCAGCCGGACGTGATCTTGGAGATTTACATTTGGCACATACCTCACAGGCAGAAACATAAGAACGAACATCTCTGGACAGAGAAGACCACCAGAAGGACCTAGACATGATTTCCTTAGTGGCATCGATACCGGGATGACCACACAACACAGAGTTATGGCACTCACCCAAAAGCCGAAGATGGAGGTGCCCAGGTACGAATCACTTATCTGATGGGGCCCGAGCAGGGGCCAGATGTTGTGCAGCAGCAATCTCTGAAGAAAGGTCTGCCGAAACTGAGGCCACAATGACATTACGCGGTAGGATGGGTTCAGGAGGAACATCAGGAGGCTGGAAGGCACAAAAGCTTCGGGACAAGACATCCGCCTTAATGTTCTTACTTCCTGGCCTAAAGGTAATTGAAAAATTAAAATGAGTAAAAAACAGGGCCCATCTAGCTTGCCTAGGATTAAGACGTTTCAAGAAAGAACAGATTCCTATGGTCAGTAAGCACTGTGACATAATGTTTAGCACCTTCCAGGAAGTGTCTCCACTCCTCAAATGCACACTTAATTGCCAGTAACTCACGGTTCCGTATATCATAATTCCTCTCCGTAGGGGAGAATTTATGTGAAAAGAAGGCGCAGGGTCTTAGATTAGTAAAATTAGAAGATCCTTGAGAAAGGATCGCCCCCACCCCATTCTCAGAAGCATCAACCTCAACTATAAAAGGTTCCTCAGGATCCGGCTGAACCAAGACTGGGGCATTCTGAAAACACCTTTTAAGAGTCTCAAAGGCTTTGAGGGCCTCAGGCGGCCAACTAATAAGGTCTGCGCCTTTTTTGGTTAAATCAGTCAACGGTTTGGCAATTATCGCAAAAAAATTAATAAATTTACGATAATAATTGGAAAATCCCAAAAAGCGTTGCAGTGCTTTCAAGGAGGAAGGTCTCACCCAGTCCCGGATTGCCTGAACCTTATTAGGATCCATCTTAAATGAGTGTGGAGTAAGGATATAACCTAGATACAAGATCTCCTGTACTCCAAAGACACATTTTTCCAACTTGACCGACAATTGATTCTCCCGCAGGATCCCGAGTACCTGCCTGAGGTGGGAGACATGAGAAACCCAATCCGGGGAAAAAAATCAAAATGTCGTCAAGATACACAATCACAAATCTGCCAATAAACTCCGTGAAGATATCATTCATCTTCAAATTCTGAAAAAATGCCGGAGCATTACTGAGTCCAAATGGCATGACTAAATAATCAAAATGCCCCTCCGAAGTATTAAAGGCAGTTTTCCATTCGTCTCCCTCTCTAATACGTATAAGGTTATATGCTCCTTTCAAATCAAGTTTAGAGAACCAAGATGCTCCCAAAATCTGGTTGAACAAGTCAGGAATTAATGGGATAGAATACTGATTCCTGATGGTGATCTTGTTCAACCCTCTATCAATACAGGGTCTGCACCCATGGGGGACATAGAGGGTCAAATATGTCCCTTTTTGAGACTCTCCCTGATATATTCCTTCATAGCTACACGCTCAGGACCAGACAAGTTGTAAATACGTCCTCTGGGAAATTTAGACCCTGGTACAAGATCAATAGCGCAGTCATAGGATCTATGGGGAGGAAGTTTCTCAACTTCAGATGAAGAAAAAACCTCCTGAAACTCCCCAATATATGACGGCACTATCATTGAATTGGTGGAAACCCCAAACAGGAGTCACAATTGGGCCCCACTTTTCTAACTGATCTATAGTCCAGTTAAAAACTGGGTTGTGCAGCTGAAGCCAAGGCATACCTAAAACCACGTCAATGGGCCGTTTTTCGGATAAAAAATGAACACCTCTCAGAGTGACAAACCCCTACGGACAAGGTTACCTGGGGAGTACAAAACTTAACGGTTCCCCCCAGCAAAGGAGTGGAGTCAATGGCAACTACATGAATTGGAGTGGTAAGAGTCACTACAGGTATACCGACCTGTTCAGCGAATTTAAGATCCATGAAACTAAAAGCAGATCCTGAATCAACGAACGCCTTGCCTGACCCCTTAAGGGTCCCAATGGCCACTGAGATAGGTAACAATAACTTTTTTCTTACCACCTCCGGGAGTACCTTGTCCTTAGTTCCCTGCAACTTGGATGCTCTGCCGGAAGGAGGGATCTTGGGACACTGACGGATCCAATGGTCGGAGTCGCCACAATAGAAACAAGTTCCCTGTCGGTGACGTTGCTCTCCTCGGGTCATCCCGAGCTGAATAGGTTCGTCCTTCGGTGTCTCTGACTTAGGTCCCACAGGAACAGATTAAGGTTTAGATGTACCTGATGGAAAATACTGAAGTTCCCGCTGTCTCTCCCTAAGTCGTCTGTCCAGTCTGATAGCTAGGGTCATGGTCTTCTCTAAGGTCTCAGGACAAGGGTAGCATACCAACATCTCTTTGATAGTCTCTGCGAGACCGGACCTTAACTGACTCTTGAGAGCCGGCTCATTCCAACCAGAGGGTACACACCATTTGCGAAATTGAGTGCAGTAAACTTCGACTGGCATATCTCCCTGGCAAAGGGCCTTTAGATGGGACTCAGCTACGGACGCTCTGTCAGGTTCAAAAATAAGGCAACGGTTCTAAGACAAGGGGAGTCGTGAGGCAGGGAGAAAGCCCACTCTTGAGGATCACCCTGAAGGAGGGATATCACTATACCCACCCTCTGTTGCTCAGAACCCGATGAGTTAGGCCGCAGGCGAAAGTAAAGTTTACAACTTTCCCTGAAAGCCACAAAACCCCGTCGGTCTCCAGAAAAGATCTGGTAGTTTGAGGTGGGGTTCTACTTGAGGAGCGGTCGGAGGGGGCATCGGGAGCGTCCGGGCAGCCTCTTGAGCTTGAAGTCTCTCCCCCAATTCTTGGACAATTTGTGTCAAGATCTGGACATGGTCAGTGAGACCACCCACGCCTCTGTCCCTACCTACTTGCCCTTGCCCGTCCTAGGTAACTGAGCGCAACTGGGCGATGGTCCCTGACCTGGATAAGTGCGAAGGACAGGAAGGACGTTGACAGGCGGACAGAAGGAAGAAGTAAACAGACACTGCAGAAACAGCGAACACAACCAAAACAAGCCAAGGGTTCAAAGCCGGGAGGTAGCCTAGTAACAGTAGGGGTCTCACAAAACGTAGTCAGATAACAAGCCGAAGTTCAAAACCAGGAGGTCACATCAAATCCAAGGGGAAACAGAGAAGTCGGAATACAAGCCGGGTCAAACCAAGAAGTCACGTCAAATCCAAAGGAGCAGACAGGAGCAAATATGGAGAGTCAAATACGGGTCAAAACCAAACACACACAGGAATAGTAGAAGCAGTAGCCCTTGACAGTAAATAATCACAGGCAACCTATGGCCAGCAGATTGCCTGTATTTATAGTGGCAAGTGAGGGTCATGTGACGTGGCCAGCGTCACATGACCGACAGACAGAAGAGTCGAGCGCCGAGTGATCAGCTCGGCGCTCAAGGCGGACCTAAGAGCAGGGAGACTCCCAACTAGCAAAGCTTCCCTGGGAACAAGGCTGAGCACAGATCCTTGCTCCTGAAGCTAAGCAGCAGGTCTGCCGAAGTTTCCTTGGCACCCTGTTACAGCATCCTGTCCTTGCCAGAGTGGTAGGAGGAGGATTACTTTCACCTCTTCCTCTGTTTGATACCGTTGTGCTCTTATACCCTGTGTAAAGCATACTTTTTAACTTGTTTTGGAACTGCTGCATCCTTTCCGACTTCCGGTAATTCGGTAACATTTCAGCCACTTTCTGCTTATACCGGGGGTCTAGGAGCGTGGCCACCCAGTACAGGTTGTTCTCCTTCAGCCTTTTTATACGAGGGTCCCTCAACAGGCATGACTGCATGAAAGACCCCATTTGCACAAGGTTGGATGCCGAGCTACTCATGTCACATCACTCGTCCTCAATGATCTCATTGAAGGTCTGTTCTTCCCCCCAGCCACGTACAACACCATGGATCCCAGATAGGTGACAACAACGAGCACCCTGGGATGCCTGCTGTGGTTGGCCTTCCTCTTCCTCAAAGCCACATTCCTCTTCTGACTAATCTTCCTCATACTCCTCTTCCAGTGTTGCCGCAGGTCCAGCAAGCGATGATGATAAGGCTGTTCCTGGTGGTGATGGTGACCACGACTCTTCCTCTTCCCGCTCATCTATGGCCTAATCCAGCACTCTTCGCAGGGCACGTTCCAGGAAGAAAAAAAAAAAAAATCGGCCGGGTACCTTCCACTGCGGTGTCCCAATAGCTACAAATTTTTTGAAGGCCTCAGACTCCACCAGCTTGTAAGGTAAAAACTGGCGGGCTAAGAGTTCCGACAAGCCAGCTGTCAGATGCCGGGCAAGGGGGTGACTCTGTGACATTGGCTTCTTACGCTCAAACATTTCCTTGACAGACACCTGACTGTGGGCAGATGAGCAGGAACTGCTGAAGGTGAGAAGCGAAGTGGCGGGTGGTTGAGGGGCAAGGAGGACAGCAGTGGTTGACGTGGCTGAAGATGCTGGACCACGAGGAGGATGGTGACTTTGAGTTTGTGTGCTGCTTGTACTCATGTGTTGATCCCATAGGCGTTTGTGATGTGAGATCATGTGCTTTCGCAAAGCAGTTGTACCTAGGTGGGTGTTGGACTTCCCACAACTCAGTTTCTTTTGGCACAGGTTGCAAATGGCATCGCTGTTATCAGAGGCAGACACACACAAAAAATGCCACACTGCTGAGTTTTGCAATGACGGCATTCTGGTGGTGGCAACAGCATGCGTTGATCGGTGTGCTGTCTGGCTGACCCCGGGTGCCGATACATACTGTCTGACTGTGCCACTAGCTCCTTGCGACGAAGACTGTGCCACTAGCTCCTTGCGACGACCGCCCCCTGCTTTCAACTCATCTCCTCCTCCTCTCTGTCTCCCCATCTGAACTTTCCCCCTGTTCTTCTTCTCTTCGAGCGGGCACCCATGTGACATCCATGGACACATTGTCATCATCAGCCGATTCACTTGTATCTGACAACTCAGCAAAGGAAGCAGCAGCGGGTACAACATCATCATCATCACACTGTACGTCCATGTGTATAATGCTGCCTGACTGAGACATATCCCTGTTATCTACATCCTCTGGCAATAATGGTTGCGCATCACACATTTCTTCCAACTGATGTTTAAATAACTCCTCTGACTGATCAAGTGAAGCGGCTGTGGTGCTAGTGTTGGTGGTGGCGGCGGGCGGGTGATTGGTAACTTGAGAGGTGCCAGAAGCTGAGCTGGAGGAGGATGGTGCATCAAGGTTCCGAGCGGAAGCTGTAGAAGATTGAGTGTCCTTTGTAAACCAGTCAACTATGTCCTCAGAATTTTTCGAGTTCAGGGGCCAAAGAAAATCACAGCACCATGACCACGACGAGCCCTGTGGGGTGGCCTGCCTCTGCCTGTCCTTTTTTTTTGATTAGTGGTACTATGCGTGCAAGGTACTGTGCCACCCTATATGAGTGGTGGGCAGTGGGCACAGTACAGTCAGTGGACCTGACACACACTGGCAGGCAACTGCAATTATATTAAAGGGTAAAAATTAATTGACTTTTTTATCTTCAAGGTACTGTGCCACCCTATATGAGTGATAGGTAGTGGGCACAGTACAGTCAGTGGGCCTGACACTCAATTGGCAAGCAACTGCAATTATATTAAAGGGTAAAAATTAAATGACTTTTTTATCTTCAAGGTACTGTGTCACCCGATATGAGTGGTGGGCACTGGCAGTGGGCACAATACAGTCTGTGGGCCTGAAACACACTGGCAGGCAACTGCAATTATATTAAAGGGTAAAAATTAAATTACTTTTTTATCTGCAAGGTACTGTGCCACCCTATATGAGTGGTGTGCACACAGTACAGTCTGTATTCCTGCGGACTCTCACACACGGGCAGGGAACTTCAATATATATATATATATATATCTATATATATATATATATATATATATATATATAAATAAATAAATAAAAGCAGACTGATGTACCCGCCCTGTCCTTACAGCAAATGAGTCTTTGAGGACTGGAGTGGACACAGAATACTGGCCTAGCTAACACTTTCCCTATATTAATTCAGCAACAGCAGCACTCTCCCTGCTCTAACTAACACTGCAGCTTCAGAATGAATCTAAGATGGATGCTGTCCTTGATTTTTGATAGGAGGTGGGAGGCCTGGGAGGGAGGGTATGTTGATTGGCTGGAATGTGTCTGCTGACTGTGAGGTACAGGGTCAAAGTTTGCTCAATGATGATGTATTGGGGCGGACCGAACACCCCCGAACATGATCCCATATGAGTGGTGGGCACTGGCAGTGGGCACAGTACAGTACGTATATACAGCAGGCAGTATTTATAACGTTTCAGCATACAATTGCCTTCATCAGACACTACAGAAAAAAAGAGTTGAAATCACATTTATAGTAACATTCATATGAACATTGATCAGTGATCGTACAAAGTTATAAGAGTAGATATGGCAAATATAGAATAATTGTGAAATATCGATGAACGGATATAGTATAAGTGGTACCAGCAAACAAGATTGAGATATGACCTGATGGGCAATATGCAGTACCAAGGAAGCCAAGAAAGCAGGATTTGGTGTGGTTTAGCATAATTAAAGGATCATATGCAGTTGCAGCACGCTGTATCACATCTGTGCAGATTACATTAAGGAATGTATTAAGGAACATGGAATGATAATACTACTGAACAGGGATCCCCAATAGGATCCAAAAAGTAGTAAAGAAGTTGACTCACATCTGTGCAGATTACATTAAGGAATGTATTAAGGAACATGGAATGATAATAATACTGAACAGAGATCCCCAATAGGATCCAAAAAGTAGTACAGAGGTTGACTCAGGATGGCTGAATAATTGCAAACTATAGCCTAATGAAACTTAATGAAACTTACCTATGCCGCAGGGAGAAGGAAAGGACAGAGTAGGCAGACGCAGGTGAATTGGATATACATGCACATTGCATGTTAGCAGGAATTGCGTCTGGAAAGGCCTAGGAAGTCATTAACTTTATAGGTCAACACGCCATGTGCACAGGGCGCGTGGCGTCAATTGCGCAGGGTGCAGGGGAGGAGGGGCAGGAAGTCCTCTGCCGAAAATCGCGCTTACGTCGGGAGTCGATGCGCTCCAGCCTGAGATGCATCAGAGATGTGCGCCGGCAAGGAGCACACCCTCCCCGGAAGTCAATGCGTTCCGCTGTGGAACGCATCGCATCCGGGGCTCCCATGTGAGGACCAGAAGGGCAGGAGTATAAAGATGCGTTCCAGTGTGGAACGCACAGTCAGCACTACTGTATAGGAAGCAAGGAGTAGTCAGTGGAGGCATTAGGCAGTATACAGTTGTGTTCAAAATTATTCAACCCCCACTGAAATTGAGTGTTTTGGCCAGTTTGACATTGATTTTGATCATTTCAGTCATCTTGTTTACAATTAAATCAAAGAGGCACTTATAAGTCAGACAAATATAACATAACATTTATAATGAAATAACCACAAATGTATTTTCTGTGCTCACATCATTATCAGATTTATTTAACCCCCAAGTGACATTCAATCTTAGTACTTAGTACAAAATCCTTTTCCAGTTATAACAGCTTTTAAACGTGAAGCATAGCTTGACACAAGTGTCTTGCAACGATCTACGGGTATCTTCGCCCATTCTTCATGGGCAAAAGCCTCCAGTTTAGTCACATTCTTAGGCTTGCACGCTGCAACTGCTTTCTTTAAGTCCCACGAGAGGTTCTCAATCGGATTTAAGTCTGGTGACTGCGATGGCCACTTCAAAATGTTCCAGCCTTTAATCTGCAACCATGCTCTAGTGGACTTGGAGGTATGCTTGGGATCATTGTCCTGTTAAAAGGTCCAACGTCTCCCAAGCCTCAGGTTTGTGACGGACTGCATCACATTTTCATCCAATATCTCCTGGTACTGAAGAGAATTCATGGTACCTTGCACACGCTGAAGCTTCCCTGTACCTGTAGAAGCAAAACAGCCCCAAAGCATGATTGACCCCCCGCCATGCTTCACAGTAGGCAAGGTGTTCTTTTCTTCATAGGCCTTGTTCTTCCTCCTCCAAACATAGCGTTGATCCATGGGCCCAAACAGTTCACAAAAGTTTTAGGATAGTGGTCTGTGGACTGATGAAACAAAATTAGGTTTGTCCACATGATTTTTGGCATACTGCAGTCGACTCTTCTTATTCTTTGGAGACAGCAAGGGGGTGCGCCTGGGAGTTCTGGCATGGAGGCCTTCATTACACAGTGTGCGCCTTATTGTCTGAGCTGAAACTTCAGTACCCGCATCTGACAAATCTTTTTTCAGTTCCTCAGCAGTCACACGGGGACTTTTCTTCACTTTTCTCTTCAGGTAGCGCACAGCAGTCGAAGTCAGCATCTTCTTTCTGCCACGACCAGGTAGCGTTTCAACAGTGCCCTTTGCTTTGAATTTGCAAATGATGCTTCCTATGGTGTCTCTTGGTATGTTTAACATCTTTGCAATCTTCTTATAGCCATTGCCCTTCCTGTAAAGAGAAATCACCTCTTTTCTTGTCTTCCTGGACCATTCTCTTGACTTCACCATATCTGTAAACACACCAGTAAATGTCTAGAAGGAGCTGAGTATCACAGTCATTTTAAATCTGCCTAATTGGTGCTTATTATGCTTGATTGCTGCTCCTTGATATCCACAGGTGTTTTTAATACCTGATCGAAAACACTTGAATGAACCTCTTTTCTTAACCTCTTGCCGACCGCGGTACACAGGATTGCGTCCTGCGGACGGTCGGTTTATTCCTCCTGGACGCGCACGCGCGTCATCTCGCGAGATGCGCGATTTCCTGTGAACGCGCGCACGCGCGTGCGCGCGTTCACAGGATCGCGTCGGGAAGAAGTTTAACTACAGCTGGCAGGCTGTAGAAGTAAAAAAAAAAATGGCATATCAGACGCTGTTTTGTTAACAGCGTCTGATATGCTTGCTGTTCGTTCCTTTGGTGGTCCCTTTTGCTTGGGACCACCAAAGGAAACTTTTGTAAGTGCACCAATCACCGCACAGACCCCCCATCCACCTCCCCCCCATCACTGATTACCCCTGATTCACCCCCGATTAACCCCTGATCACCCCATGTCACCCCCCTGATCAACCCCTGACACCCCCCTGTCACCCCCCTGTCACTAATCACCCCCCTGTAAGGCTCATTCAGACGTCCGTATGTGTTTTGCGGATCCATGGATCCACGGATCCGCAAAACACGGACACCGACAATGTGCTTTCTGCATTTTGCGGATCCGCACATTGCCAGAACTATATAGAAAATGTATTTTCTTGTCCGCAATTGCGGACAAGAATAGGACATGCTCTATCTTTTGCGGAGCTGCGGCCGGATGTTTGGGGGCCGAAACCCTGGAAGTTAGCAGACGCAGCTCCGCAAATGCTGATGCGGCGAGCACATAGTGTGCTCTCCGCATCACTGCCGGCCCCATTCACACTGAACGGGTCCGCATCTATTCCGCAGAATTGCGGAATAAATGCGGACATTTTTGCGGACGTGTGAATGGGGCCTTACTACTTTTTTTTTTTGCACATTTTGTGGCAGAGATTTTTTCATCCACGATGATCGATGCGAATGAGGAAATCTGTGCCGTTCATTTTTTTTTTTTTTCAGCCCAGAGGCTGAACGGGAAAAAAAAGATCTCATTACCCGTATGCTCAATATAAGGAGAATCGCAGAAACTCCTAATGCTGGCCATACGTGTAATAATTGCGGAGACCCTTAAATGCCAGGGCAGTACAAACACCACACATGTGACCCCATTTTAGAATGAAGACACGCCAAGGTATTCCGTGCTGGGTATGGTGAGTTCATGTAAAATTGTATTTTTTGTCACTAGTTAGTGGAAATTTGAGACTTTGTAAAAAAAAAAATATATATATATATAAATTTCCGCTAACTTGTGCCAAAAAAAATAAAATTCTGTGAACTTGCCATGCCCCTCACGGAATACCTTGGGGTGTCTTCTTTCCACAATGGGGTCACTTGTGGGGTATTTTTACTGCCCTGGCATTTTAGGGGCCCTAAAGCGTGAGAATCCATATGCGTAAAAATGCCCTGTGAAATCCTAAAGGTACTCATTGGAATTTGGGCCCCTTTGTGCATTTTGGCTGCAAAAAAGTGGCACACATGTGGTATCGCCGTACTCAGGAGAAGTAGGGCAATGAGTTTTGGGGTGTATTTTTATATATACCCATACTTTGTTTGAGAAATATTGCTGTAAACGACAACTTTTATATTTTTTTTTATACAAAGTTGACAGTTTACAGAGATATTTCTCTCACCCAACATGGGTATATTAAAATACACCCCAAAACACATTGCCCTACTTCTCCTGAGAACGGCGATACCACATGAGTGACACTTTTTTGCAGGCTGGGTGCGCAAAGGGGCCCAAATTCCAACGAGTACCTTTAGCTTTTACATGGCTGCTCACAATTTAGCCCCGCTCAAAATGCCAGAACAGTAAACACACCCCACAAATGACCCCATTTCGGAAAGTAGACACCCCAAGGTATTCACTGAGGGGCATAGTGAGTCCGTGGGAGATTTTTTATTTTTTTTTGCCAGAAGTTAGCAAAAATGGAAACTTTATTATTTTTATTTTTTTCCTCAGAAAGTGTCATTTTCCGCTAACTTGTGAAAAAAAATGAAATCATACATGAACTCACCATGCCCCTCCGCGAATACTTTGGGGTGTCTTCTTTCTAAAATGGTGTCATTTGGGGGGTATTTATACTTTCCTGGCATTCTAGCACCTGAAGAAACATGACAGGTGCTCAGAAAGTCAGAGCTGCTTCAAAATGCCGAAATTCACTTTTTTGCACCATAGTTTGTAACGCTATAACTTTTACCCAAACCAATAAATATACACTTATTGGATTTTTTTTTATCAAAGACATGTAGAACAATAAATTTTGTGAAAAATTTATGTAGAAATGTAGTTTTAAAAAAAAAAATTACAACAGAAAGTGAAAAATGTCATTTTTTTGCAAAAATTTCGGTCATTTTTGATTAATAGCAAAAAAAGTAAAAATGTCAGCAGCAATGAAATACCACTAAATGAAAGCTCTATTAGTGAGAAGAAAAGGAGGTAAAATTAATTTGGGTGGTAAGTTGCATGACGGAGCAATAAACGGTGAAAGTAGTGTAGTGCGGAATTGTAAAAAGTGGCCTGGTCATTAAGGGTGTTTAAGCTAGGGGGGCTGAAGTGGTTAAGGCTACATGCACACGACCGTTGCCTGCTTCCGCGTCCGCTCCTCCTTGAAATTTTGCGTCCATCAAAAATAACAGATGACTGACCGTTTTTTTGACAGATCCGATTTTTATGGCAGATTCATTGTAAAAATGCCTATCCTTGTCCGTAAACGTGAAAAAAATAGGACATGCACTACTTTTTTGACGGAATGAAAACACGGATCATGGATGCGGATCAAAAACGGTTGACCATCCGCATTTTTTGACGGACCCATTGAAATGAATGGGGAAGCATCCTATCCGTGAAAAAAAACGGAACGGATGCGGAAACAAACAACGGTCGTGTGCATGGGGCCTAAGAGTGGTAGTCTTTAAGGGGTTGAATAATTGTGTCAATGAAGAAATCACAAAAAAAACATTTAATACTGTATTACAAAAACAATTGATGTCATTTTAGTTGCATTTGGTTCTTTAAAAAGTCCTTGTAAGATTTCATTCTGAACACAATTACAAATGTACACTAAATTCCCTAAAACCCTTTACAGCATTGGGGGTTGAATAATTTTGAACACAACTGTATATGAACAGGATAAAAGGGAAGAACAAAGTAGATAGCGTGTATACAGGAGATTGAATGGGATAAGGACAAACAGTCAGATCATATAGAGAGCACATATAGAGTAATTAAGCTAAAAATGATGTACAGCTGGGAAAAAAAGGGTTAACAGTGAAAAAAGAAGAGAATACTGAGAGAGTGAAATAAGTATACAAAAAAACAGGTATAAGTAACATAAGTGGAGAAAAATTAGGTTATACAGAATAGTAGGTGGAAGGGAGCATGAAAAGACAGAAATACGACAGAATGAAAAAGAAGCAATATCAATTAGATAAGAAATGAATATCCATCTGCGGCATGGAAGTATTCTAATGGGCCTAGGAAAAGAAAAGGAGATATTAATGAGGGCACAGGAATATCTGCATTACATGATTTATATGGCAATATATCATACAAAGCACTGGATCTCATATTCACGGTTTAAACCTTTTGGTGAAAGGCTATCTAGTCTGTGGATCCAATAGGCTTCCCTCATTTTCAGCAATCGAGTGCGGTCACCATCTCTGCGTGGTAGAGAAACATGTTCTAATACCTGAAATTTCAGTTGTGCAATGTTATGGCGCATTTCATGGAAGTGGGCAGGGACCGGGAGTAGTAGTTTGTTATTTCGGATTTATAATTTATGTTGACAAATACGTTCTCGTATTTTCTGTGTTGTTTCGCCAACATATACACGACCGCATGGACATTTCAACATATAAAAACATAGTCGGAATCGCAGGTAAAAAAATCACGTATAGGAATGGATTCGCCTGTTTGAGGATGAAAAAATGTGGGACCCTTTCTGTACATGCGAACACTGCATGCACCAAAGCCATGCTAGGGTACCTTTTTTGAGTGTTTTGATAAAGGTTTGTTTCGGAGATTGTTTGATAGAACCCTCGTCTGCGTGGACCAGATGACCACCCTATATGAGTGGTGGGCAGTGGGCACAGTACAGTCAGTGGGCCTGACACTCAATTGGCAGGCAACTGCAATTATATTAAAGGGTAAAAATTTAATGACTTTTTTATCTTCAAGGTACTGTGCCACCCGATATGAGTAGTGGGCACTGGCAGTGGGCACAGTACAGTCTGTGGGCCACACACACACTGGCAGGCAACTGCAATTATATTAAAGGGTAAAAATTAAATGACTTTTTTATCTGCAAGGTACTGTGCCACCCTATATGAGTGATAGGCAGTGGGCACAGTACAGTCAGTGGGCCTGACACTCAATTGGCAGGCAACTGCAATTATATTAAAGGGTAAATAATTAAATGACTTTTTTTATCTGCAAGGTACTGTGCCACCCTATATGAGTGGTGTGCACACAGTACAGTCTGTATTCCTGCGGACTCTCACACACGGGCAGGCAACTTCAATATATATATATATATATATATATATATATATATATATAGAAAAAATAAATAAAAGCAGACTGATGTACCCCCCCTGTCCTTACAGCAAATGAGTCTTTGAGGACTGGAGTGGACACAGAATACTGGCCTAGCTAACGCTTTCCCTATATTAATTCAGCAACAGCAGCACTCTCCCTGCTCTAACTAACACTGCAGCTTCAGAATGAATCTAAGATGGATGCTGTCCTTGCTTTTTGATAGGAGGTGGGAGGCCTGGGAGGGAGGGTATGTTGATTGGCTGGAATGTGTCTGCTGACTGTGAGGTACAGGGTCAAAGTTTGCTCAATGATGATGTATGGGGGCGGACCGAACATCCCATATGGTCGCCCTTCGCGGCGAACATGAACAAGCGATGTTCTCCGGCAACTGTTCGCCGGCGAATAGTTCGGGACATCTCTAGGAGCCAGAAGAAACCGATCTCTTTTGTCAAAGTGTTGTTGTTGCACCATGGATGATCTAGTCTGATGCATCAGGCATTGGTGGGTGGAAATCCTGGCTGATCAACAGCTGATTCATCTTGACAAAGATCATTCTCTCTACATTTTGTGTGGACAGGAGAGTTCTTCTTGGGGTAACTATGGCCCCCATCGCACTAAACACCTGCTCTGATGCTACACTACTGGCCAGGCAGGACAGCTTTTCCAGGGCAAACTATGCCAGTTGCGGCCAAAAATACAGTTTGGCTGATCAGTAGTCCAGCGGATCTTCAATGTGGGGTGGCAGTGTGCTGTCCAAGTATGCCACCAACTGTGTCGTTCAGGTCCTGCTCCAGTTCTAGCTGCTGCTGCTGAGTAGTTTCTTCTATAGGCGGGTGAAGAAAGCTGCTTATCAGCGACTCTAGACTTAAGTTGGAACTGCTCCTACCCCCCCCCCCACCCCACCCCACCACACCACACCACAGCAGCCATGGCAAAGGAACGTGAGAGCAGAGGGCCCCCCTGGTCACACCTGTGAGAGGATGGACGATGTCGCAGATAGGCAGCAACCAAATGACTACATAGGATGTCTCTGTAGTAGTTGAATTTGTCATCCCTCTCAGCGGGTGTGGAAAAGGCCCCCTTTTTGGACCGTTAGCGAGGGTCCAACAAGGTGGAGAGCCAGAAGTCATCCCTCTACGGAATGGACAATTCGGCTGTCACTACGCAAGCAAGTGAGCCTGCATCGGACCATTTGTGCAAGTGACTTGGAGGGACTCCCTGCCTCCATCTCCACTGCATACTGCCATGGTGTGTCTGGGTCCTCTGCATCGTCTTCCTCAGGCTACATCTGCTCCTCCTGCTCCTCCTCTCCTGTCACCTAAGTAGAAAAACCAGCTATTTATCTACGCATTGCTTATGCTCGAATGTCCTCCTCCTCTAGTTCATCCCCCACAGGGCTCATGTGGCCATGAGATGTAGTCGCCACGTCTCCTGCCCCCTGGCCAGCCAGATTAAGCAGCATCTGTTCCAGGACATGAAGCAGTGGAATGACGTTGTTCATCCAGTAGTCCTGGCGACTGACAAATAAGGTGGCCTCCTCAAAGGGCCTGAGCAAACAGCAGGTGTCACGCATGAGCTGCCACTAGCTGACATCTAAGTTACACAAGGGAGTACTCCTGTCCGCTTGGATCATTAAGAAATCGTTTATGGCCTTTCTCTGTTCGTAGTCGGTCCAACATAGGGAAGGTGGAATTCCAAAGGGTGAAAACGTTGTATATCAGCCTATGTTGGGGGATGCTGGTTTGCCGCTGCAGCTCAAGGAGGGTGTTCTTTGCGGTGTACGAGTGGCTGAAGTGCATGCAAAGTTTACTGGCCACTTTTAGGATCTCTTGCAGATGGGTGGAAGACTTCAGAAACTGCTTGACAACCAGATTGAACGCGTGTGCCATGCAGGGCGCTTGGCTCAGCCTTCCTTGACGCAGCACCAACACCATGTTCTTCCCATTGTTGGTCACCATGGTTTCGATTTTGAATTGTTGAGGAGAAAGCCAGGATTCGATTTCTTAATGAAGGACACGGAGCGGTTCCTCCCTTGTGTGACTCAGTTCGCCCAGGCAAATGAGGTGCAGAACAGCGTGACACCGCCATGCCCTGCACATGTGGTATGCTGGAGGGGCACTGTGAATTGTCCCAGCAGTGGAGGCTGAGGACACGGTGGAGGATGAGGAGGCAGAGGCGGACATTCTCGCAAGACTAACGGGGTGATAACGTGGAGGCTGAAGCGGAGTCACCTGGCCAAGTTGCTGGTGTGGCTGTGCAGGAACCACATTCACCCAGTGGGCCGTAAAGGTCATGTATTGTCCCTGACCGTAGTTAAAGCTCCACACGTCAGAGCTGCCATGCACTTTGCCAGACACCGACCTGCTCAAGAACCGGCCCACCTTCTGTTCTCCATACGTGTGCAGGGCTGGTACTGCCTTTTTGGCAAAGAAATGACGGCGTAGGACTCTTCACCTCGGCTCGGCACAAGCCATCAGTTCTCTGAAAGGTGCAGAGTCCACCACTTGGAAAGGGAGGAACTTCAACACCAGCAACTTGGCCAGGAGCACATTCAGCTTCTGCACCGTTGACTGAGTGCATGCATACTGTTTTCTCTTGGCAATAGCTTCAGTGATCGATTGCTGACGGAATGACTGACAAGGAGGAGGAGCAGGAGCATCAGGACAGCTGATGATGGGAAGGACAGACAGCTCCTTTCGACTGATGTGGCGGAGCCTTGACTGCCTGAAATCGGCTAAGTGCCACTGGGTGATGCAGCAAGCTGGACCACCACTTAGGAGCCACTGTTCACCAAGGCCACTTTATGGTGACGCTGCATATGTTGCATATGTTGACCAATATTAGCACCCTGGCCACTTTTCACCTTCTGCCCACAAATTCTACAAATGGCCATGTTATCCTCCTCTGGTGGCTTAACAAAAAACTTCCACAACGCTGAGTAGGGGATTTTACCCCCAACACTCTGCACTGACTGTCTGCTACCGCTGCTGCTTCCGTGAATCCCCACACCACCACTTTCAGGGCAGGTAGGCTCCTGCGAAGCGGGTGGTCTACCCTGGGCATGTTTGGCTCCCAACCTCCCACTGCTGCCACTCTGTTGACTCCCGGCCACACTAGCGACCTGTTCGCTTCACCGCTGCCTCACTGGCAAGCTGCCACCCTCTTCTCCCGATGATGATGAAGCCCCTAATTCAACCGGCTTCCAAGTGAGATCAGCTATATAGTCATCATTCAGTACTGTCTGCACATCACTGATTTCTTCCTCAATGATCTCTGGGTCAGGAGCCTGAACGCTTGCAACACCAGTTCCCACGCCACTCTCCTCATCACTACTTGCCAGCCTACCAGAGGAAGCAGCGGATGTCTCCTCCACATCTTGGCTAGCCAGTAGCTGCTGACTGTCCTCTAGTAGCGCATACTCACTGTATAGTCGACCTGAGCCCACATCATATAATGCTTTTCTTGCTGAGGGAACAGAAAAGGACAGAGGCAGGTTGAGGACAGTTAAGGGCACAGGGCCTGCCCTTGGGCCATGCCAACTAAGGGTTGTGTCTGACGAACCCATTGACTCTTGGCTGGGGGTGTCTGATGTCACTTGAGATGAAGTGGATGACCTAGTCAACCATTCAAGAACCGCTGGGTTGCTGGTCAAGACACGACTGCTAGATGACTCCGGAAGGTCAGGCCTCTCGCTGCAACTCCTGCTGCCATGCCCCCTTACTCTGCTGCAACCTGTTACTGCGCCAGAAACATTTAGACCTCTGCCACTCCCCTGTGCATGTCCTGGCATTTCTCTATCTGATATACAGTTAGATCAAATAAACAAATAAAAAGAAAATTAAAACGCCCCAAAAAAGTCTGTAATTTTCTCACTTCACCACACAACGGTTAATTAGCCCTTTTATCCCACTAATACACGCATATTTTTTTGCTACTAATACACACCAAAAAGGGCTTTAGAACATATAACTGCACCGCAGACCGACAAATAGGCCCTTACTTTTTTCCACTTATACACTCTACAAAAGGCTTTAGAACATATAACTGCACCGCTGAATGGCAAATAATATACATTTTTTCCACTAATACACGCCAAAAAGGGCTTTAGAACATATAACTGCACTGCTAAATGGTAAATAGGCCCTTATTTTTTCCACCTATACACGCCACAAAAGGTTTTAGAACTTTAGACGTTATCTGCAGTTTCATACAGAATTAATGTAGAGGAGCCAGACCGTATTCAAGTGTCCTTCTCACTGTAGTAAGGTCTCTATCAGCCTTAAACAGCAAATACCTTACTGACTGACTCCAATGCTTATATTCTGGCCCTTCTTGGTTCCTTGTTTTCTCTCTCTCTTTCTGGAGTACTATATCTCTCACTAGATAATCCTCAGAGATGGCAATTCTCTGGAACTTTGGCCTAGTCTGTGATGAGTGGAGCATATGAAGCCTCTCTCACTCCCTCTACTAACAGACTACAACCTGACTACTAATTTAGATTTGGACCTAAGCCCTTCCTCTAACTTTTTTGCAGGGGCTGAGTCAGGATTGTTAACTTCTGCTAACCAATACAGACATATGCTGGGACATTACAAGGCATTTATATATTGAATAACATTACACAACAAGAACAATTTGCAAGTATCCTATTCTGTGGTACTGCATCAGTACCACATACCACAATACATCTAAGACCAGTGCACCAAAAAATAATAAATACCATTATACATTGCATGAGTCTATACAGTGGTATCGTAATGCAATATTAATTGCTTCTGGGATGACTGTTGTAAGATGTATCATTGTAAGTTGAATCCAGAAATCTATGGAAAACTAGCAATTAGTTTAGAAGACGAGCAAGTAGTGTTGAGAGAGCATGTCAGTGCTTCCACCCAATCACAGTGGCTGCAGATCTAGGCTATCTGTAATATTTTGTGTTGAATGTGATTTCAAGCTATAAAAGACCATTATATTTTGATAATATATCTTCTTGATTGTGGGTTTGGCAGTACAGCCCTCTTCATTGGTAAACAAATGCCAACATTTTAAATGCTATACTAACCAGCTAACATGTTAAAGAGAACATTTCACCATTAAAATGCAGTATAATCTACCAGCAGCATGTTATAGATTTGAAGGAGCTGAGCAGATTGATTTATAGTATTTATGGGAGATGATTCCAAACTTGTAATTTATTCATTTAAATTCTTACTCATTCTCGACTTTGAAGTGAAGGAGGAGGCCTATCAGTGATTGACAGCTGCCTCTGTTTGCACAGTCATAAATGGAAGGCTATATCAATGATATGACTGCATCCTTGACTTCACAACTCAGAATGGAAGGAATTCACATAGTAACATATGGCGGAAAAGACGTACGTCCATGCAATTCAGCCTGTTATACTGCAAAGTTAATCCAGAAGAAGGCAAAAAAAACTCCCACATAAAACAGTGCTTGCCACATACCTCTTTAAAAGGGGTTGGTCACTTTCTGGCTACTTGTAACAAATGTGTAGGTAAGATGACTTTTGGGTTCGCCGGATTCGGCCGAGTTCGGGACCCGAAGTTGACCCTGAGCCCGAACCCCATTGAAGTCAATAGGGACCCAAATTTTTGGGGCACTAGAATGGCTCTAAAAAAGACCCCAAAACATTGGGAAATATAGAAAAGAAAAGCTGAGTGAGGCGGGTATACATGTCTATTCTGCACACGTTGTGGACAAGTCCTGTAGGATCTATACCTGGTTCATTTTAATGAACGTGAGCTTGTACACATTGGCTGTGGACAGGCGGCTGCGCTTGTCTGTGATAACGCCCCCTGCTATTCTAAACACACGTTCAGACAATACACTGGCTGCAGGGCAGGCCAGCACCTCCAAGGCATAAAGGGCAAGCTCAGGTCATGTGCCCAATTTGGACACCCAGAAGTTGAATGGGGCAGACTCAGCAGTCAGTACTTGTAGGCGTGTGCACACATACAGTTCCACCATGTTGCTGAAATGCTCCCTCCTGCTGAGACGTTCCATATCAGCTGGTGGTGCTGGTTCTTGTAGCATGCTGACAAAGCTTTTCCACATTTTGGCCATGCTAACCCTCCCTTCTGAGGTGCTGGCGGTGCCCCAGCTGCGTTGGCGACTTCTTCCTCCTCCTCTGCCTTCACCTTGTGCTTCCACTGAAGCCCCGGTGTCAGGTGGGAATGCCATCAGCAACGCGTCTGCGAGCATGCAGAATATATTTCCCAGTCAGGTATGCATTGCAGGGGTGGTTTGAAAGACAAAAGGGGTCATGGAGTGTCCCGGTCATCCGGCATCTATTCGCCACGCTGTCGTATTATTTTGAAAGCGTGTAGAAGCCACACTGCAGATTTATCATGAAGACATCATGGAGATTTTACAGCATATAACTACAGCGCCCAAAAATCTAAACGCCGCCGAATTTACAGAATATATTTCCCAGTCTGGTATGCAGTGCAAGGGTAGTATGAAACAAAAAATGAGTACAGATCACCTGCAGATTTATCAGATCGTGGAGATTTTACAGCATATAACTACAGCACTCAATAATCTAAATGCCGTCGAATTTACAGAATATATTTCCCTGTCAGGTATGCAGTGCAGCAGGAACGCACCCACCAAGCCACTTGTGAATGACTAGCCTGATAACCGTGGAAATGTCCACCCAATCTAAGAGCTGGATTTACTGATTATATTTCACTCTCAGAAATGGAGTGCATACCGCAAATGTATTTTGTGCCCACAAAAAAAAATTGCTGTAGATCGCAGACTTAACACCAAGTTCTGATATCAGATCCTTTCTTAATCTCTCCCTCACAGCAGCAGCATCCTATCCCTACACTAGTAAGAGCTGATGTGACGTGCGGCGCTACGTGACTCAAGCTTATATAGAGGCTGGGTCACTTGCTGCACTGGCCAATCACAGCCATGCCATTAGTAGGCATGGCTGTGATGGCTTCTAAGGGCACACATCTTAAACGCTTGTTGATTGGCTTCCCTGCAGCCTTTCAACAAGCTTTATTAAACGGCTGAACACCGAACTCTAACTCGAACTTTTATGGAAAAGTTCAGGTTCAGGTCTGGGTACAAAAAACCTTAAAGTCCGGTATGAACCCAAACTTTGCAATTCGGATTTGCTCAACACTAAAGATGACTATTTGTCACTTTAAACTTTTTTTTTATAAGCTGCGCCTTTTGCTTTGGTGGAGACCGGATCCGCAGGTGCAACACATGAGGTACGGTGGGCCAATGGGGGGTAGTAGTATTTTTACTCATGGTTAGCCCTAGTGGGCCAGAGTGCAGTGGAGGGAAGGATGGCACAAAGTCCTTTGGGGCACTCTCTATTTGTCCAGGGATTCCCAGCTAGATGGTAGTTGAGGTGCCCTTTGTGGTGTAGGTGCTTTGGGTGCCTTGGTGGCAGGGTCCCTGGTGTTTGTGATGCCAGCACCACAAGGTGCGTTAAGAGATGGTATGGAATGAGAGAGGCAGTAGTTGAACTAACAAGAACTTTACTTGAAATACTTGCCTTGAGGTAAATAGCATCCACGCAAGAAATGCCTTGGTACATAAATGGAGGTGGGCTGCAACTCCAGACAACAAACACGGTGAGACAGTGGGATGCAGGTTCTAACTCAATCTGATAGAGAGGGTGATACTTTCCCTAACTTGCTCAACTCGCTCTGAAACTTCAGCCTTTTGATACTTTGGATCTTCTGAACTAGAACTTGGCAACCAACAGTTCTCCCTAAAGGCAGGCATTACTCATCTGCTCCATTATTTGAACAGGTTGCTTCAATACAATTAATCCACTTTGTCTCTGACTCCAGGACAGTGGCACTACAAAAGAAAGGATCCAATAGTCCTTGGGCTTGGTTTCCAATCATTCTTGCGATTCTCCTGGGAAGCACCCTGGGGCACACAGCTTACTTGCTCTCCTCTCCTAACAACTCCTAACTCTAAACTAACTTCCTGTGCTTGACCTACACTATATAAATTATGAGACAGCTACACCTAGTGGTCAAAGTGTGTAAATGCAGTTACCAGCCTATTGTGAGAAATTTGCAGCTATTACAAAGAAAATATGCAATAGCATAAACAAAAGTTTGAAGTGTCACATTGCACTTTATTTCATAGGCCAGGGATGGGCAAACTGCGGCTCTCCAGCTGTTGCAAAACTACAACTCCCAGCATGCAAAGACTGCTTACAGCTATCAGCCTACAGCAGGGCATGGTGGAAATTGTAGTTTTACAACAACTGGAGAGCCGCAGTTTGCTCATCCCTGTCATAAGCCATGTCCCATTGATATGCAAGTCTAATGTGCTGTCTGCAGAGAGGCCCTGCCCATAAGATGGCCACTAATGGAGGATAATGTGACCAGACACATCTTTCAGTCTTCTCCATTCAAACACACTACACTTGCACTTAACTCCCAACAAAGCAAGTGCAGATGGCAGGTTTGGTGTATTTCAACAAAGGACACATCACATGGAGGTGATTTTCATGATTGCATGGACCACTATCAGCAGCCATTTTATGGACAAGACCTCTGTGTGGACAGCACAAAACATTTGGCAAATAAGGGGCAAATGCAGAATATCAACAAAGGTCATATTAGTAAGTGTCATATTATCCTCTTACAGAAAGATTGGTCCACAGTAATCTGAAAGTGGCCCACCCCTTTAACCACTTCCTGACCACCCATTGACTATACTCTTTGCGCGGTCAGTTTATCTCTGAATGGACGTTCTGGAATGTCCATTCAGAGATCGCAGCTGCACGCCCGTTGTCTATGCCTTCTAGATCGCTGTATACACAGTGCTCAACAAGCGCTATGTATACAGATCAGGAAGCGCTGTGCAGCTTCCTGTCCCGGCCCATTGGTCATGTGACCGCCAGAGCAGGGAGAGTGCAGGAGCTGTCGGGTCTTCCACAGACCTTTATCAGCCCTGCACTGAGGCTGTTCAGTGCTGTATTATTCTGTACAGCCTCTCTGGGGGTTGTATTTCCCCTGTAACTGGGGATACTATGTCAGCCCCGGTTACAAGAGAAATCAATAGTAAAAAAAATAAAATAAATGAAGTTATATGTCCCCCGAGGTCATTTATGACCTGCTGGGAGACACAAAGTGTAAAATAAAAAATGTAAAAAAATAAAACCCCATTAAAAAAATTAATAAAAAAACTTTGCTCCAAAACAGATTTTGTTAGTGAACTCACCTCCCAAAAAAGATAATGTTAATCAATCACAAAGTCGAATGTACCCCAAAATGGTATCAATAAAAACGTCACCTCATCCTGAAAAAAATTAGCCCCCACACAAGAGCATAGCCAGAAAAATAAAAACATGGCTCTATGAAAATTGCAACACATAAACATGATTTTTTTTTCTAAAAATGTTTTTATTGTGTAAAAACAAAAACAAAAACTAGACATATTTGATATTGTTGCGTCTGTAATTACCGGATTTATAAAAATATCACATGATCTACCCCATCAAGTGAACGGTATAAAAAAAAAGAAAAATGACACCAAACAGCTTTTTTTGTGACTTCACCTCCCAAAAATGAGATAAAATGCAACCAGAAAGCCAAATGTACGCCAAAATGGTGCCAATAAAAACTACAGCTTGTCTTGCACAAAATAAGCCCTCAGGCAGCTCATTCAACATAAAAATAAAAAAGTTATTTCTCTTAAAAAGCATGACAGAAAATTCCATGTTCGAAAATCCAGATGCCGCTCCCTCCCTTCTGAGCCCTGGCATATCCTCAAATAACAGTTTACGACCACAATTGGGGTGTTACTATATTCAGGAGAAAGTGGTTAACACATTGGTGGGGGGATTTTCTCCTATTATCTTTTGTGAAAAAGAAAGTTTGGGCCTAATTCACCGTTTTCTTGTAAAAAAAAATCTAATTTTTCATTTTCACAAGTATTAAAAATTCTATGAAACAGCTTTTGAGTGAAGTGCTCGTGTAGTGTAGTTTACAAAATGTGGTAACTTTTGGGGGGTTTTCACTGTGGGGTTACCTCAGGACCTCTTCAAATGCAACATGGTGCCAAAAGACCATTCCAGCAAAATCTCTGCTCCAAAAACCATATGGCGCTCCTTGCCTTCTGTGCCCTGCCGTGTGCCAAACAGTGGTATACAACCACCAATGGGGTGTTTCTGCAAACTGCAGAATCAATGTAATAAATATTGAGCTTTGTTTTGTTGTTAACCATAGATGTGTTCCAGGAAAAAACTTGATTAAAATGGAAAATCTGCAAAAAAGGGACATTTTGAAATATCACCTCTATTTTGTTTTAATTCCTGTGGCATACCTAAAGAGTTAACAACATTTCTAAAACCAGTTTTGAATACTCTGAGGGGTGTCATTTCTAAAATGGGGTAATTTATGGGTTGGTTCTATTATGTAAGCCCCACAAAGTGACTTCAGAACTGAACTGGTCCTTAAAAAAGTTGACTTTGGAAATTTTCCAAAACAATTCAAAAATTGCTTTTAAAATTTTAAACCTTCTATCGTCCTAAAAAAATGAATTTACATTACAAAAATTATGCCAACATAAAGTAGACATATGGGGAATGTTAATTAATAAATATTTTATGAGGTATCACTATTAGGCCTCTTCCCACAGCCGTAGTTGTCCCGTGCCCATGCTGCGGGCCACAAATTGCATCCCGCAGTGCACGGGCACCAACCGTGGTGCAGCCGCTGCGGATCGCGGACCCATTCGCTTGAATGGGTCCGCGATCTGCCCGTTCCGCAAAAAGATAGGACATGTTCTATCTTTTGGTCAGAATAATTTTTATTGTTTTTTTCATTGGTAAAGAAAACAATTCTTACATACATAAACAATGGAACAGTAAAAGTAAGCAAATTTGGGCTGTCAACAAGTCATGTGACTAATAGCTTCTACATGTATCATAGTTGACTCTGCATACAATAGGTCTAGTTATATTGTTATAAATCAAGTATGCAAATTTGATTCAAGGAAGATCAAAACTAATTCGCAAAAGAAGAAATAAAGAAAAGAAGCAAAACATTTTAGAAACAATTATCGACGTTCCTCGACTGAAAGCTCGTATTTGTATGTCATATACGTTGTTTTGACCAGTCCTTGACCTCCCATATATATAGGATCATTATTTTGGGTAGTAAGTCAGCCATGTCTTCCATTTTTTTTCCATGATGCCTTCTTTTGCCCCTAATCGTTGCATATATTAGTTTGTTTATGTAGTTTTTAGATACCAATTCTGTAACGTCACTGACTTTAGAAATTATGTTTGTTTTCCAATGTTTTGCTAACAATGTGCGATAAGTAATGAAAATATGCATTATGGGTGTTTGGACTAATGGGCACCATTCCTATATTTAATAAGGCTATTTCCGGAGTGAGCAAAATGTGTTTGCCTGTTATCATGTTGATTAGTTCATGTATGTCCCTCTTTAACTTTCCTACCTTTGGACATGTCCAAAAGATATAGAGTAGGGTACCACATTGGTTGCAATTCCTTCAACACATATGTGAACATGTATTGTAAAATTTATGCAGCTTAACTAGTGTATAGTACCACCTAGATATTATCTTAAAATATTGTTCTCTGTGGTTGGTGCAGGTAGTAGCTTTCTTGAACAAAAGCATTGCTTTACTCCATTGGTACGTGCTTAAGGGTTTATTCAAGTCTGTTTCCCATTATTGATGATATGATAGTTTGTCTTGTGATATATCAATATTTGCTGAATCATAGACCTCTTTGAAATTTTTTGATGTTTGTCGGCTAGGTGATGTGTCATATAGGTAGAATTCACTGTATATGGGGAACGTTATAAAAATATATCTTTATTCAAAATACATTAAAATAATGCTTTGGGAAAGGTCAAAGGTCAAAAAATACAGATGCAACCCCTATATAAATCGGTACTCTATCCAGCGGATTGTAAACAAATAAATCATGGGTAGGTGCCAGGGAAGCTCAGAAGTATGAGTTACTCTTGGAACTCTAGCTCCCCAGAGGGGATATACAACCACAGTAGTATGTCACTGCTGTCACTTGGGCAGGTAAGTGAGTAATCTGAAGGGTGCATAAATTACCCCTATTCTCAGAAATCACAGCCTGATAGCAGGACAACACCATATAGGGTGAATAGATGTGTTTCTAATTAAACAAGGCATAGGAGCGCCCTAAGCAATAATACACACTGAGTGTGTTTGGAGGACGGTTCATTCAAGCCTTTAGCAACTGATACAGCACACACTCACTCTAACTGCCTAGCTAGAGAAACTATCTCCCACCTCACTAGTCAGCGTCATACTCGACACGTTTCTTGCAGTCAATTATCAGAGCACCAGCGCTATTAGGTGGGTGTAATGTGGCTGCCACACTGATGGTGTGTGACAGCAGGTCCGGCGCTAGGATGGCCGTGGTAGGTAGGTTTATCTCTGTTGGTTAGATTAAAGCTCTTTTAAAGGTCTTCAAAATTCAGAATCTTGTTTTCTTTAATTATCTGCTTGAGGGATGTGATGCCCCTGTCCGTCTATGTATCAACACTTTCTAGTGCTGCGAAATGTTTGAGAGATGTTAGTTTTACGTCATGTTTTAGCATATTTGCCAGGCCGCTATTAGCCTTAAGGTGTAAGTTCCATGCTTCTAGTAGAGTTGAGCGAACACCTGGATGTTCGGGTTCGAGAAGTTCAGCCGAACTTCGCGAAAATGTTCGAGTTCGGGATCTGAACTCGACCCGAACTTCACCCCGAACCTGAACCACATTGAAGTCAATGGGGACCCGAACTTTTCGGCACTTAAATGGCTGCAAAATAGCCCTGGAAAGGGCTAGAGGGCTGCAAATGTAGGTAAATGCCCTGCAAACATATGTGAATAGGGAAATGACTTAAAATAAAATACAGAAAAATAATAAATAAACATTCTAAACTTGAGCCCAAGTGAGTGACAGTGGCACCTGTCACCCAGAAAACAGAGGATGTGGCAGCAACGCCACCACATCTGTCATTGTCACCAAGCATCTCCACCAAATCCCATGGAAGTGTTCAGCTATTAGCTGTCCATCTCCCAAACACTGGAGAGAAAAAGAAATAGAAAGAGGAAGTATCCCCCTACCCATTGGTTCTGAATGCCTTATTTAAAACTTCCTGGTCCTTTGAAATGCTGTCATTCTGTCTGGTGGACAGTTTTAAAAACCTTATGGTGGTGGCTATCCCACAGTACGTATATCCCAGCCACCGCTACTTTAGCAGGCGAGCCATCCCTTCCCTGCACAACCAAGTGGCGGACAAAATCAAGTGTGCACTGCGCAACGCTATCTGTGGCAATGTCCACATAACCAACAACGCAGTGGGTAAATGTAGCGGCTGGCCCAAAGGCGGATAGCATTTTGCGAATGTCCTTCTGCCCACGAGGATTGATGGGCATTTCTCTTTGTATACTTGGACCTCCTCCTCCTACTCGGATTCCTCCTCCTCTACCTCCTCCTCATCCACTCAGCGTAACACCTTCACCAGCCACAGCAGCACAGCCAGGGGGAAACGACAGCAGGTTGTTTTAAAACTTTTGTGTTTGTGAGACAAACCCCGCACCATGCAGGTGCTGTGGACAGGCATGGAACAACAGGCCGACCATTGGTTGGTGCCACTGAGCCTCCAGCCAGGTCTGGTGTTGTGCGCTAATGGGCGAAATATACTAGCAGGTCTGGGCCTAGCCGGTTTGACACACATCCCCTGCCACATGTGCTGAATTTGGGGTGCAGAAATTCCTAAACACCAGACAGTGAAAATCAATTCAGTTAATCGAATACACACAACACCCCCACCCCCACTTTCACTCAAACCATTAACAAACTATTTACAAATTTTCTTAAAAACATATTAAAATAACTATAATGCAGCTAAACTTACTATATAAACAAACAAAACTATATACACGCCTTATCCTTAACTTAAGGCCAACCAAATACAAGTGGCTCGGAGGGTGGGTATCTGCACCAACATAGGCCCTGGCCTGGAACACAATTGTCCAGCCAGGGCACAGTTCTGGAGGATGAGGAAGAGGAGTAGGAGGAACGTTGGGGGATACAGAGGACACAGACGATATACCTCCCTCAAAGAGGATAGCTTGTCCTTGCCTCTGGGCAGCCTGGCAGACATGAGCGACTACATGCTTCAGTGCCTGCGCAACGACCGCCCAGTTACTGCCACATTCTAACTTTTGCTAATTACTGGGTGGACAATGTGCCATCCTTAATTCCCTCACTGGAGTGTAATAGGAAGATGAGCTCGCTAGTAGACACACTGCTGATGGCATTCATACCTGACACCGGGGACTTAGTAGAAACACAAGGTGAAAGCAGAGGAGGAGTAGGAAGAATTTGCCAATGCAGCTGAGTCACCAGCAACACCTTTAGAAAGCAGGGTTAGCATGGGCAAAATGTGGAAAAGCTTTGTCATCACGCCACAACAACCTGCACCACCAGCAGATCTGGAACATCTTAGCTGGAGGCAGCATTTCAGCAACATGGTGGAACAGTACACGTACTGACTGATGGGTCTGCCTAGGGGAATAGCTACAGGGGAAGCATGGGAAGCAACTGCTTTGGGGCCGTGACCTAGAAAGGGCCCATACAGGAGGAGGAGGAGGACTAACAGTATTATACAATGAAATTATATACATTGGCAGTATAGACAGTGTAGAAAGCGAATGGAACAGCTGATGGGCCTGGTCTGAGAGAGCGATCTTTAGTAGCCACAGGCATAGCGCATTAAAGGAAGGGGTTTGCGTAAAAATTACTGGGGGAGGGGGGCCCCATTCAAAAATTTGCTGTGGTGCCCAATCATTTCTAGCTACGCCACTGGGTCTGCCCCATTCAACTTCTGGGTCATCAAATTGGGCACATGTCCTGAGGTTGCCCTTTACGCCTTGGAGGTGCTGGCCTACCCTGCAGCCACTGTATTGTCTGAACGTGTGTTTAGCATGGCTGGTGGCATTATCACACTGTGGGCAAGCTTTCGTTCATTAAAAAGAACCAGGCATGGATCCCACAGGATCCCACTTATTTTCCCAATGTTTTGAGGTCTACACAAATTTATAAAAAAAAATAAAAAAATGCTATTGGCGACTACCATTGGCTTCACAGCCCAAAAAGGCTTTATTTCATGCAAGAATGTAACTGCCAATTGTAAGTTTCCTGTCAGTTATGCAGTGCAGGGGTTTGTACCTGGCAAAAATGGTAATATTTCACCCAACAATTTAAAATCTATCCTTTGCCGGACAGTATTAAACTTGGCCAGCAAAAGCTGGAACCACTGATTAACGGTATTGCTATTTTGGCAATTGAATTTCACGCCAGAACAAAATCTATCCTATGCCGGACACTATTAAACTTGGCCAGCCACTGCTGGGACACCAGATTTAGGGGATTGCTATTTTGGCAATATAATTTCACCCCAGAACAAAATCTACCCTTTGCCGGACACTATTAAACTTGGACAGCCACAGCTGAAACCACTGATTTATGGTATTGCTATTTTGGCAATTGAATTTCACCCCAAACAAAATATATCCTTTGCCGGACACTATTAAGCTTGGCCAGCCACAGCTGAACCCACTGATTTATGGTATTGTTATTTTGGCAATTGAATTTCACCCCATAACAAAATATATCCTTTGCCGGACACTATTAAACTTGTCCAGTCACAGCTGGAACACCAGATTTACGGTATTTGTATTTTTGCAACTGAATTTCACCGCAGAAAACAATATATCCTATGACGGACACTGTGAAACTTGTCCAGTCACAGCTGGAACACCAGATTTACTGTATTTCTATTTTGGCAACTGAATTTCACCCCAGAAAATAATAAATCCTTTGCTGGACACTATTAAACTTGGCCAGCCACTGCTGGGACACCAGATTTACGGTATTGCTATTTTGTCAATTGAATTTCACCCCATAAAAAAAAAAAAATCCTTTGCCGGACACTATTAAACTTGGCCAGCCACTGCTGGGTCACCAGATTTGCGGTATTGCTATTTTGGCAATTGAATTTCACCCAGAAAAAAATATATCCTTTGCCGGACACTATTAAACTTGGCCAGCCACTGCTGGGAGACCAGATTTTTGGTATTTCTATTTTTGCAACTGAATTTCCCCGCAGAAAACAATATATCCTATGACGGACACTGTGAAACTTGTCCAGTCACAGCTGGAACACCAGATTTACTGTATTTCTATTTTGGCAACTGAATTTCACCCCAGAAAATAATAATTTATTTGCTGGACACTATTAAACTTGGCCAGCCACTGCTGGGACACCAGATTTATGGTATTGCTATTTTTGCAAATGAATTTCACCGCAGAAAATGATATTTCCTATGACTGACACTATGAAACTTGTCCAGTCACAGCTGGAACACCAGATTTACAGTATTGCTATTTTGGCAATTGAATTTCACCCCAGAACAAAATATATCCTTTGCCGGACACTATTAAACTTTGCCAGCCACTGCTGGGACACCAGATTTAGGGGATTGCTATTTTGGCAATTGAATTTCACCACAAAAAAAATCTATCTTTTCCCAGACAGCAGACAGTATTACACTTGGCTAGCCACAGCTGGAACACCAGATTTAGGGGATTGCTATTTTTGCAATTGAATTTAACCCCTGAATAAAATATTGACATTTCTATCCTGAGTTTCTAGGGGTGACAATAAGCACAGCCAGGCCCCTGATGTAGGATATAGCAAAAAAAACAAAACCCTAGTATTGATGGATTGATGGACTTGGTGGCAGCTTGTGCTGGTGCACCACCAGACACCAAATGGCTGCCGATCACCCCAGAAAAAAGTGACAGAAAAACGCTCTGTGCAGCCTAAAAACCAGTGAGCAATTAACTAGCAGAAGGTGAATGATTCACAGCTGTAGATCGATCACTTCTTTAGGTGTTTTTGCTGAGGTTTCCCTGCCTAATCTCGCCCTCACAGCAGCTGCGTCCTATCCCTACACTAATCAGAGCAGAGAGAGAAAATTGTTGTGTCCGGGTCCATGTACAGTTTGGTTTCGCTCATCCGTAGCTTCTAGTGTTGCTTTAATTGTGGGTATACACATCTTCGGTAAATCAGTGAATTTGTTAGCATTCACTATTATTTGTGACCAGTCAGGAGTCTGGAGATTATCTGATTCTATTTGTGTCCACGATTTTGGTTTATCTTTGCTATTAAACCAATCTATAGATTGTGCTATAAGGGTAGTGTTGTGATATGCGGCTAGATTCGGAAAATCGATGCCTCCATTTGTATGTTTTTGCTAAGGATGTGTGCTGTAATTCTGGGTCTTGAGTTATTCCATATAAAAGTTGAGGCTTGAGTTTGTAGTTTCTTTAGAGGAGTACAGGGTAGCGATATTGGTATTGTCCTAAATTTAGAGAGAATTTTTGGTAACATTAGCATTTTGTAAAGTCTACCGAACCAGCTCCACTCTCGATTTGATAATGCGTTTATTTCTTTCTGTAGTGCGGCAAGTAATTTAGGGAAGTTTTCTCTTATTAGGGTTTGTTTATCTGGAGCTAATTCTACTCCAAGATAGGTTATGGATTTAGGGTTCCAAATAAAATTGGAATTTTGTTGTATTGAAGCTATAATATTCTTATCCAGTCTTATCCCCAGTATGTGTGACTTATTTTGATTAACTTTGTGATAAGATATCATCTCAAAATTGCTTAGTTCTTTTTTAACTTCCCTGACATATTGAGTTGGATTTGTTAGTGCTAGGATCATGTCGTCTGCGAACATGCTAATTTTGTATGACTTGCAGGAATGCCTTAAATTTTTTCATTATTCCTAATGTTTGAGGCCAAGGGTTCTATAGCCAATATGAATAATATTGGTGATAGGGGACACCCCTTCCGAGTTCCGTTGCTTATGTAAAATTCATCAGAGAAGATTCCATTGCACTGAACCCTAGCTGGTGGTCTGGAATAAAATGAGAAGATAGTTTTGATGAAATTTTCCGGGGTGTCATATTGTCTGAGGACCGATTTCACATATCCCCAGTGCAGTCTGTCAAACGCCTTCTCTGAGTCCAGGGAAAGGAGCAGAGAAGGCGTTTTCTTCATTTTGGCCCAGCAAGCTAAGTCTATGATTCTTCTAGACGCGTCATATGGTTGTCTGTGTTTGGTGAAGCCCACTTGATCCATGTGTATTATTGATGGCACTATATCTTGCAGTCTATAGGCTCTTAATTTTGCATATAATTTAATGTCCATATTTAAAAGCAAGATAGGCCTGAGATTTCCGGGGCATGTGGGTTCCTTCCCTGGTTTGGGAAGTTTGATAATGTTTGCAGCCAGCATTTCTAAGGAGAATTTGCCGTCTTCACTGGCTTTGTTAAAAGTTTTAGTTAAATAAGGGATCAAAACATCGCTATATATTTTGTAATACTCCGATGAGAACCCATCAGGCTCCGGAGATTTACCTGGTTTTAATTTAATGTGCATATAACTTAATGTCCATATTTAAAAGCGAGATAGGCCTGAGATTTCCGGGGCATGTGGGTTCCTTCCCTGGTTTGGGAAGTGTGATAATGTTTGCGGCCAGCATTTCTGAGGGGAATTTGCTGTCTTCACTGGCTTTGTTAAAAGTTTTAGTTAAATAAGGGATCAAAACATCGCTATATATTTTGTAATACTCCGATGAGAACCCATCAGGCTCCGGAGATTTACCTGGTTTTAATGTCTTGATTGCCATTGCAATTTCTGAATCTGTAAAGGGCGTGCTGAGGGATTCTTTAATGTCCCCAGTCACCTTTGAGAGTTTACAGTTGTTTAGATATTGACTGTGTTGTGCTTGAGTGGGATGGGATAATGTGGTGTCATCTTTTAAGTTATATAGCTTATTATAATATTGTGCAATGTGATTGGCGATTTCTATCAGATTAGACATCTTCCCTTTCGTTGATTCATTGATTAAGTGGTTAATCCTGAATTGGGTTCTGATTGTCTTTGTGTGACTGACCATTAACTTAGAAGGCTTATTGAAGTCTCTATAATATTTCGCTTCTGTGTTTTTTGTTATTTTTATATGTTTTTGACCAAAAGTTCATGTAACTTGAGTCTGCTTGATAAGCTTGCAAGCTTGCAAGGTGACATATGAGTTGTTTGATTTGTGTATCTTCTCTAGGGAGTTGAGTTTTTTGAGAGTATCAGTAATATCTTTTTGGTGTGATTTGTTAAATCTGTCCGTCTGCTGTATAATAATTCCTCTAGAGAAGGCTTTATGTGTTCTCCATAGTAATATTGGGTTATCCGTTAAAGGGAATCTGTCACCTGGCTATCCACAATTTTTTTTTCCCTTTAGCCTAGGGCAATAAAGTACCTTATATCCATATGTGTTCTTCTTTTTGCTGTGTCTCTTGTATTTTCTGTTAAAAACCGCTTTATCCATTATGTAAATGTAAGGAGCCCAGAGGGGCGTTTTTTCTCTTCCAAGGAGCCCAGGAATGCCCCCCTGATGTGCCCAGACTGCCAGAATTTGAATCTGAAGAACGCCTCCAGCAGCTGAAATCGCATCCCAGAGGCGAGGCTAACGGCTCTGCCCCTCGGCTACCTCCGCTCTCTGCCCGGAATACATTGCTGATCTTATCCTCTGCGGCCACTGGAAATCTCACGCAGGTGCAGTGCCGGCGATTGCCTGTGCCTGTGCGATCCGACGGCAACTGAGAGCAACAGCCTCAATAGTGTCGCTGGGCATACGCCAAGCCCAGTGACGTTTTCGGAGCGCTGTTGCCCTCAGTTGCCATCGGATACAAAGTTGTCAATTTACAGAGATATTTCTCTCACCCAGCATGGTTATATGTAAAAATACACCCCAAAACATATTGCCCTACTTCTTCTGAGTACGGCGATACCACATGTGTGATACTTTTTTGCAGCCTAGGTGCGTAAAGGGGCGAAAGTCCAACGAGTACCTTTAGGCTTTACAGGGTTGCTCACTACTTAGCCCCGCCCAAAATGCCAGAACAGTAAACACACCCGACGTGACCCCATTTTGGAAAGAAGACACCCCAAGGTATTCACTGAGGGGCATATTGAGTCCATGAAAGATTGAACTTTTTGTCACAAGTTAGCAGAAAGGGAGACTTTGTGAGAGAAAAAAAAAATGTCAATTTTTGCTAACTTGTGCCAAAAAAAAAATCTTCTATGAACTCGCCATGCCCCTCACGGAATACCTTGGGGTGTCTTCTTTCCAAAATGGGGTCACATGTGGGGTATTTATACTGCCCTGACATTCTAGCACCTGAAGAAACATGACAGGTGCTCAGAAAGTCAGAGCTGCTTCAAAATTCGTTTTTTTGCACCATAGTTTGTAAATACTATAACTTTTACCCAAACCAATAAATATACACTTATTGCATTTTTTTTTCAAAGACATGTAGAACAATAAATTTAGAGAATGTATATAGAAATGTATTTAAAAAAAAAAAATTACAACAGAAAGCGAAAAATAGCATTTATTTGCAAAAATTTCGGTAATTTTTTATTAATATCAAAAAAAGTTAAAATGTCAGCAACAATGAAATACCACCAAATGAAATCTCTATTAGTGAGAAGAAAAGGAGGTAAAATTCATTTGGGTGGTAAGTTGCATGACCGAGCAATAAACGGTGAAAGTAGTGTAGTGCAGAATTGTAAAAAGTGGTCTGGTCATTAAGGGTATTTAAGCTAGGGGCGCTGAGGTGGTTAAGCCTCTCACGTTGTAGCTGAGAAATTGTAGTGTCATCTTGATCTCTCACTTTCCTTAATCAGGCAACCGTGTGATAAGTATGCAATGTCTGGTCTTACTCTGTTGAAGTCGGAGTACCACACGTCCCTAGAGTTGTTTATAGTTGTTTGCTTCTTGTTCGAGTCCTAGGTCGTCAATTTGTTGAGTGTTAATAGTTCTTTATTGTTTACACCTGTGGAAGTCAGGTTAATAACTAGGTATACATGCAAAGACAAGAGAAAGAAAATATATAGTGAATAGAAGTGTCAAGGACTGGTAAAAAAGTACTCGAGGATTAAAACAATAACAATTACAACAAAACAGAATATTAATTAGATAATATTATCACCGGTTCTTTACCGATGTGTCAGACTTTGTGGAAATAGTGCTACTATTAGAAAGGAATAGTATAAAGACTTAGAGTAGCTATTCGCTACACAATTTGGGGATATTTGTATAACACAAAAACTTTTTTAAACAAAATAGGCTTGGTAAATGAATGATCTTTGGCTTTCCTGCCCTGGTTGGTATTTAGAGTTCTATTAGCTATTGGATTGTGAGAGTTCTTGTTCTGTGGGGATTATCTCCTCAGCGGAGATTATCTCGACGCAATCTTTCTCTCTTTTGTGCTCCTCCAGAGGGAGTGCCTGTGTCTTCTACTGCTATATCCCATGTTCATAGTAAATCAAGGCCTTGCTCTACTGTAGATACTATTTTCATAGTTCCTCCATCTTTAATTAGTAGTTTGACCGGAAAGCCCCATCTGTGGGGTATATTGTGGTGGCGGAGTGTATTGGTAATAGTTTGAAACTTTTTCCTACTTTGCATAGTGAATTGGGAGAGGTCGGTGTATACCTGAATGTTTTTAAACTCATCCGGCAAAGATTTTGTTTTTCTGAATTCTTGGGAAAAGCGTTCTTTAATCCTAAAAAAGTGAATTCTTGCGATGCTGTCTCGCGGTATTGAAGGATCTATCCCTCTTGGTCTAGGTAGGCGGTATGTCAATTTCCAAGTCATGCCGAGAACAATCTGTGAGCACCGCTGCGATCAGTCTCTGTAAATAAGCTGTGAGTTCCGTTGAATACTTTCTGGAATGCCTCTAAACTTTAGTTTGTTCCGACTATTGTGGTCTTCCAAGTCCGCTAATTTCATTTGTAGTCTTTCGATGTCGTCAGAGTTAGCATTGGTGACATCAGCAATGTCGTTGTGTGACTTGCAAATTTGCTCAATTTTGGACTCGATGTGGGAGACTCTTGATTCTACTTTTCCTAATTTAGCATTTGTTGCTGAAAGAGCGTTTTTTGATTCCCTTAGTAAAGGATTTGTGGAGGAGAAGCATTGTTTCTTTTATAAAGGATTCAGAGGCAGTTTTGTCCGCAGCTGTGATAGAATTTAAGTCTGCATCAGACTTTGGTTTAAGTTGTAATATCATCTGTTACAGTGGCGGGTTCTTTTTTATTTACTGTGTCATTTTTGACATCTGTTCTTACTTTTTGTTTGATTGGGCTCAAGGTATCAGATGAGTTATCTGAGTGATTTCCATTGTCTATGTGATCTTCCAAGTTATCTATTATTGACGGATTTGTTTGTCTTTGCTTTAGGTCGGTTTGCTTTGTTATTTTGTGAGCTGTGCATTCTGTCAACTGCCGTATGCTCGCTGCACTCGTAAAAAGTAGTATGTGTTGGTGTTTCTGAAGGAGTGCGTTGTTGATCAAAATTACTTAATCCTCTCGTCTGGTATGGATGACTGTGTTTATATTGGTGCACATTACAATTCAGGTAACTGATGGTGTATTTGAAGGTTTTACGTTCCCTCGAGGTTAATGCTGAAGTATTCTCCGTTTCAGGATAGTATGTAGAGGTATTTTTTAATTTCTCTCCAGTTGCTATCTATTGCAAGGGGGGATTTATTTCTTGCTGGTCTATAGATGTGGTTTCAAGGCCCTAAAAGTTAATGATAGTCTTTTATTTGATTTTCCTTTTGTTTTCCTTGTTATTTACTTTGAGTTGCCCTTAGATGTGGCTTCAAGTTTTTAAGGGAAAGTAACAGGCTTTGCAGGTTTTAACTCCTTCCTGTCTGTGCTGTTAACCCTCTACTTACTCCGATGTTTAACTAATTTGTCTAATTTGTTTCCTCTGGAAGGGTGAGGTATAGAAGTGACTAAATAAGTAAGCTGATGAAAAGGGCCCTCTTATCGTTATTTCCTTCGGTGCTTTAGTGTACTATATAAACAATATCAGCCACAGTAAGGCTAAACCTTTTGTTTTTGCTGTCCCGCTGCGTCTATGGCAGGTTCCTTAAAGGGGTTCTCAGGGAAATAAGAAAATGAAAATACTTAAATAATACTTTATTATAAATATATTCCCAAATACCTTTCATTAGTTATAATAGCTTGTTTTGTCTAGGAAGCAATCATTAGGACAAACAAAATGGCCGCTGTCCTATTAGTACACTAAAAAACTGTCCTAATCACACAGGACGACAAGTTACTTCACAACACTGAGCTAAAGAGCTGCCTCATTCTCCTCTATGATCTACTTGTCAAGGATTATGATCCTGAATAAAGTTTAAGATAAGCTTTAACTGAAGAGACATAATCTACAGACAGGATGGAGGAGATGTGAGTAATGAGCAGCAGCACTTGTATGCTGTCTGTCCTGTCCATCCTTTCTGTATTTCATGTCTCCTAATAAGCTCCTATCCTTCAGCGATTCAGCTGAAGAGCTTATCAACTGTAATCAGGATCATAATCCCTGAGAATCAGAGCAGAGGGGGGGTGAGGCAGCTCTTGTAGCTCTGTGTTAAGTAATTTGTCCTTCTGTGTGACGACAGTAGGACAGGTTTTGTGTGCACTAATAGGACGGCAGCCATTTTATTTCTCCTAATGATTGCTCCCTAGACAAAACGAATCAAATTTAGCTGATGAAAGGTATCTGGGAATATATTTATAATAACGTAATATTTAGGTATTTTCATTTTCTTAATTCCAGGAGAGAAGATTACTTTGCAAGGTCCACAAGCGTTACCGCTGACTCCTCACGCTGTCCGCTCCCCTCTCCTTAAAAGACCACCAGCAGACTCCCGATGGGTGTTTCGTCTGTCAGCTATAAGGTAAGTCTCTAATAGTGTGGATTTGTTGTTTGCGGCCCTCTGGTTGTCTAAGCCCTTCCGACCTAATGATCCGGCCCCGGCTCCTCTTATGCCCCTTTGCTGTTAACTCCTTAGTTAACTCCATCTGATTCCTCGGTAGCACAGATGTTGTTGGGCTCAGATCTCTCTAGTCTCAGCCGCCTCTGATGTAGTTGCAGAGTTGTTGCAAACTACCGCGTCTGAGCCTGCCATCTCCGGCGTGTCTCCCTCTGCAGCGGCTGTTCGCGCCTTTTTCTTCCTCTTCCCGATCGTCTCTAGCTGGACCTCTGTTTCTTCTGTTTATGCAGTAATAAACATTTCTGGACTCCTAAACAAGGTCCCCAGTCATCTCCTCTCTCTCAGTATACAGTTGTGTTCAAAATTATTCAACCCCCAATGCTGTAAAGGGTTTTAGGGAATTTAGTGTACATTTGTAATTGTGTTCAGAATGAAATCTTACAAGGACTTTTTAAAGAACCAAATGCAACTAAAATAATTGTTTTTGTAATACAGTATTAAATGTTTTGTTTGTGATTTCTTCATTGACACAATTATTCGACCCCTTAAAGACTACCACTCTTAATAACAGAGGTTCACCCAAGTGTTTTCGATCAGGTATTGAAAACACATGTGGATGTCAAGGAGCAGCAATCAAGCATAATAAGCACCAATTAGGCAGATTTAAAATGACTGTGATACTCAGCTCCTTCTAGACATTTACTGGTGTGTTTACAAACATGGTGAAGTCAAGAGAATGGTCCAGGAAGACAAGAGAAGAGGTGATTTCTCTTCACAGGAAGGACAATGGCTATAAGAAGATTGCAAAGATGTTAAACATACCAAGAGACACCATAGGAAGCATAATTTGCAAATTCAAGGCAAAGGGCACTGTTGAAACGCTACCTGGTCGTGGCAGAAAGAAGATGCTGACTTCGACTGCTGTGAGCTACCTGAAGCGCAAAGTGGAGAAAAGTCCCTGTGTGACTGCTGAGGAACTGAAAAAAGATTTGTCAGATGCGGGTACTGAAGTTTCAGCTCAGACAATAAGGCGCACACTGCGTAATGAAGGCCTCCATGCCAGAACTCCCAGGCGCACCCCTTGCTGTCTCCAAAGAATAAGAAGAGTCGACTGCAGTATGCCAAAAGTCATGTGGACAAACCACAAAAGTTTTGGGATAGTGTTCTGTGGACTGATGAAACAAAATTAGAACTGTTTGGGCCCATGGATCAACGCTATGTTTGGAGGAGGCCTATGAAGAAAAGAACACCTTGCCTACTGTGAAGCATGGCGGGGGTCAATCATGCTTTGGGGCTGTTTTGCTTCTACAGGTACAGGGAAGCTTCAGCGTGTGCAAGGTACCATGAATTCTCTTCAGTACCCGGAGATATTGGATGAAAATGTGATGCAGTCCGTCACAAACCTGAGGCTTGGGAGACGTTGGACCTTTCAACAGGACAATGATCCCAAGCATACCTCCAAGTCCACTAGAGCATGGTTGCAGATTAAAGGCTGGAACATTTTGAAGTGGCCATCGCAGTCACCAGACTTAAATCCGATTGAGAACCTCTGGTGGGACTTAAAGAAAGCAGTTGCAGCGCGCAAGCCTAAGAATGTGACTGAACTGGAGGCTTTTGCCCATGAAGAATGGGCAAAGATATCTGTAGATCGATGCAAGACACTTGTGTCAAGCTATGCTTCACGTTTAAAAGCTGTTATAACTGGAAAAGGATGTTGTACTAAGTACTAAGATTGAATGTCTCTTGGGGGTTGAATAAAACTGATAATGATGTGAGCACAGAAAAGACATTTGTGGTTATTTCATTATAAATGTTATGTTATATTTGTCTGACTTACAAGTGCCTCTTTGATTTAATTGTAAACAAGATGACTGAAATGATCAAAATCAATGTCAAACTGGCCAAAACACTTAATTTCAGTGGGGGTTGAATAATTTTTTACACAACTGTAGACTCCTATGTCAGCTTTTCTCTTTAATTAGCTGTAATTTGTCGTTTAGGCAGCTGTATAGCCGGAGCTCTGGTTTTCAGCTTCTGTGCTGCATGAAAGCCAAGCCACGCCCCACATGTATATACAAGAGAGTGAATCTGGATCGCACATCCTCAGTACTATGCTTTTGATATAACGACTGTCCTTCAGCATAATTACGAGGCATATCCGCCCAATTCTTAATATATTCTATGCTGTGCATAAGAGGCATTAGTATACAGTTTGATCAAAGAGCATAGGCCCACTTACCGCGACAAGGTAGCCTCTACAAGTGGGGACCTACTCTAACCTCAACGGTGCAGCAGTGCACGGCGACCACCGGCGCCCCAGCACCGCACCAGCAGAAGACAATGGGACCCAGAAGCCACACAGCATCCCCACTGTGCAGCAAAGCCTCCTTGGCTCTGGGCCTCACCACCCCACCAGCACAGCACTGAGGCAGCAATGGCAGACACGCAGTACTGCACCATGTGAATGAGTGCAAAGAGTTTACCCAGTCACAACCCTCAGGAAATCCATCTGAGAGGTAGTAGGAGTTTATAAACCCTTTGCAGACTAAGGCTAATTAAAAACACCTAGTCCAAATGGGGAGGAGTGCTGACACCAGAGGGGGGAAAAAGAAAATAGATTCTAACAATATATACAAGAGCGTGAATCTGGATCGCACATCCTCAGTACTATGCTTTTGATATAACGACTGTCCTTCAGCATGATTACGAGGCATATCCACCCAATTCGTAATACATTCTATGCTGTACATAAGAGGCATTAGTATACAGTTTGATCAAAGAGCATAGGCCCACTTACCGCGACAAGGTAGCCTCTACAAGTGGGGACCTACTCTAACCCTTAATGGCGCAGCAGTGCGCGGCGACCACCGGCGCCCAAGCACCGCACCAGCAGCAGACGGCGGGACCCAGAAGCCACAGAGCATCCCCACTGTGCAGCAAAGCCCACACATGTTCTATCTTTTTGCAGGACTGAAGTACGGAACGGAACCCCACGGAAGCACTTTGTAGTGCTCCGTGACGGCATTCCATTCCGCACCGTTCCGCATCTCCGGATTTGCGGACCCATTAAAATGAATGGCTCTGCATCTGTGATGCAAATTGCCACGGAAAGGTGCCCGTGTATTGTAGATCCGCAAATGCGGTCCGCAATACGGGCACGGGGCAAAGAGGCCTTAGAGATGAGCGAATTTACGCTTATGAAATTCAATCACACTTTGTCTGGTGGTAAAAGGTGAATTGCGTTATGGATTCCGTTACCACAGACCATAACGCTATGTGCTGCAATATGGATCCGTCCGGTTTCCGTTAGGCCTCATTCACAAGACCGTATATTCTTTCGGAGTCCATTCCGTCTTTTTGTGGACCGTATACGGAACAATTTATTTCAATGGGTCTGCAAAATAAACGGAAGTTGCTCCGTGTGCATTCTGTTTCCGTATGTCCATATTTCCGTTCCGCAAAAAAATAGAACATGTCCTACTATTGTCCGCATTACGTACAAGTATAGTACTGTTCTAAGGGGCCAGCTGCTCCATTCTGCAAAACACGGAATGCACACGGACATTATCCGTATTTTTTGCGGATCCATTTTTTGCGGACGGCAAAATACATACGGTCGTGTGCATGAGGCCTTATGTAGGGGAGGACTCTCCTGCATAACAGAAACGGGACGGATCCATTTTGCAGCCCATAGACTTCTATTATGAAGGAATAAATAACTGACTGCCTCTAAAGGCATTCTGTTATGCATTCTGTCATAGAATTGCGTTATGGTCCGTGGTAACAGAATCCATAACGCAATTTATCATATGAGTGCGGGACAATAGCACCGCGCCGGCCCAACATGCACAGCATCATTGTAATCTATGATGCTGTGTACTCCCGTGCACATGATTGATGCCGCTCCAGGACATATGGCCCACTCACGGACCGTATCTCTCAGAGGGCATACGGTCGTGTGCAAGGGCCATTAAAAGCAGAGAGATTCAAATTAAAAAAACAGTGAATTTTTTTCACATTTTCGTTAAATTTTGGATTTTTTTTATAATTAAAGGTAAAACACATTTACTCAAATTTACCATTAACATGAAGTAAAATGTGTCACGAGAAAACAGTCTCTGAATGGCTTGGATAAGAAAAAGTGTTTCAAAGCTGTTACCACATAAAGTGAAGTGACACGTCAGATTTGAAAAATTAGGCCTGGTCTGGAAGTGGTTAAGAATACTTGCCAGGTAGTGCACCCTGTGTACCATACTTGGCAAATTGCTCTGAATTCCTGTTCATATCTTGTGTTCAGCAGGCTGTGCAGTTAATAGGTAGCAGAGCAGATGACAAACCTCCTCTGTTCCCCTCCCCTCTGAATTTGCATCTGTATGTTCAGCTTTGCTCACTTAACCCTTTCGTAGCTCAATAATGTATGCGCAGGCTCTGCCTCTCCCCTGATTATTAGGAGCACCAGGGCTTCAATATACAAAATAAGTTCTGACCTGCTAACTATACATTTACAGTACTCAAAGGATCTCCTTTCTAAGGCTGGATTCACACGTCCGTTTAACACGGACGTAAACTGTCTGTGGTAACCTGGGCTGGGTTCCTGCTTGGAGCAGGAGCGCACGGCGTCATTGGTTGCTATGACGCTGTGCGCTTCCTGCCACCGCTGCAGTACAGAAATACACTGGTACAGATCATACCAGTGTATTACTGTACTGCAGGGGCGGCAGGAAGCGCACGTCGTCATAGCAACGAAAGACGCTGTGCGCTCCTGCTCTAACCAGGAGCCCAGCCCAGGTTACCACGGACAGTTCACGTCTGTGTTAAACGGACGTGTGAATCCAGCCTAAACAGTCAGCAAGAGAACATGCAGTACATTGTACACAGGTAAAGATCACAGAAGATGATCTAGATGTGGGTAGTGCCACAATCTTAGTAAAGATTTTAGTACTCCATTTGCTCTTTGCCTCAGGAGCTCCCTTGCTAACTGTGCGTATATTGGCAATGGCATCATTGGGCATTTAAAGGAGGCTAGTGACAGATGCCATATTGTGGCATCTGTTACCCATATTATATCTTTCATTTAATGAATATGTTTTTTTTGCAGGTCACCAACAGATGGAATAGCGCAGTTCCATATCATTTTTTGCAGTATACTGACGTATACCAACCAGACAGAAGGAAAAAGCTTACTCTTTTGTCCTCTGTCTGACTAATGGAGCCCTATAGACATGTTTAAAGTATATGTTAGTAGGTTGCCAAAGGGACACGTGGAATGGGAGAAAAACAAGATGTGAACAAGTCCTTGCATGTGACATGCTGAGATTTTATTTTAAATACTTGCTGCTGTTTTCCAAGACATCTCAAGAGTTGCACATTTGTACATTAGTCAACAATTAATAGCTTAAAACAGAATGAGCTTATTTAGATACTTTAATTATATTATCTGTAGGGAAAAAAAACATAAGCACATGATTTAAATTATGTTATGTGATTCAAATCTAATTTAAATCAAAATTTTGAGGTTAGCACCTGAGCCAAATTAATTATTTCTCACTATGAAGCATGATAATCCAATAAGACAGAATTTGCAATAAAGGAAAACATAACATTCCAATGTACAATTTTGTCACTTTTGGATGAGAAAAACATTAAGATAAGAAAAATTATTGGAACCATGGTTACTCAAGCATCACCTATAAAATTAATAACAATAATAAATATAGAGCATGCAACAGTTTTTTTTTTTTTTGCTTTAGATAGTCTCGCATTGCACAAATTTTTAGACCATGCTCACAAAAAGGTAAAAAGCGTGTTTGTTTTTACAAAGAGGGGGCACAACCTGAATCCTTTAGAAAAATGTATTAATGCTAGCCAGAAAAGTGCAATTATTTTTTTCAAACTCTCCCTCCCTGTGCCACTGGAAGCAGAAAAAACATCAACCTTCCCTCCTTTGTCTTGGTCGCTATGCTTATATAGAACTATCTGTGTCCACAACATCACTTTTTCCTATCTGTCAGATCTAAAGTGGGAAGCTAGAAAAACCATGGTGGACATTTTTCCAACTGGTGTACAGTAGAACTGGCTTGGTTGACCATAGGGGGCCGGAGCTTGGAAGCAGAGCGAGGCACTCATAGTGCTGTGAGCTCTGCTAGGGGCTGAGTGAAAACGTGCATAAGAAGCATTCCAAAGAGAGCTAAGATGGGCAAAACCATGAGAGACCGGAAAACCCTGGTCCACAATAACTCAGGATTAGAGTTGAGCGAACACCTGGATGTTCGGGTTCGAGAAGTTCGGCCCAACGTCCCAAAAATGTTCGGGTTGGGATCCGAACTCGACCCGAACTTCATCCCGAACCCTATTGAAGTCAATGGAGACCTGAACTTTTGGGCACTAAAAAGGCTGTAAAATAGTTCAGGAAAGGGCTAGAGGGCTGCAAAAGGCAGCAAAATGTAGGTAAATCCCCTGCAAACTTATGTGGATAGGGAAATAAATTAAAATGAAATAAAATAAATAAAAATTAAGCAATATCAATTGGAGAGAGGTCCCATAGCAGATAATCAGGCTTCAAGTCACCCACCAATGGAGAAGGCCACTTTCATTTATTTAGGCCACAGCACCAAGACTGAGGACAGGGGTCGCATAGCAGAGAATCAGGCGTCATGTCACCCACCAATGGAGAAGGCCACTTTTCGATAATTAGGCCCCTGGCACCCAGACAGAGGACAGAGGTTGCATAGTAGAGAATCAGGCTTCATGTCACCCACCACTGGAACAGTCCACTTTCAGATAATTAAGCCCCTGGCACCTAGACGGAGGAGAGGTTCATTCAACTTTTGGTTGCACCGCAATATAATGGTAAAATTAAAAAAAGATGATTCAATAAAGAAGTGCCCCAGAGTACAAGAATATATGGTTGAGGGGGAGGCAGTTATAAATGTCTATTCTGCACAAGGGATGGACAGGTCCTGTGGGATCCATGCCTGGTTCATTTTTATGAACAACAGGCCAGCACCTCCAAGGCATAAAAGGCTAGCTCTGGCCACGTGGAAAGTTGGAGACCCAGAAGTTAAATGGGGCCGAACCATCAGTAAGTATGTGGAGGGGTGTGCACACCTATTGTTCAACCATGTTAGTGAAATGCTGCCTCCTGCTAACACGTTCCGTATCAGGTGGTGGTGCAGTTAGCTGTGGCGTGGTGACAAAACTTTTCCACATTTCTGCCATGCTAACCCTGCCCTCAGAGGAGCTGCTCATGACACAGCTGTTTTGGCGACCTCTTGCCCCTCCTCTGCCTTCGCCTTGGGCTTCCACTTGTTCCCCTGTGACATTTGGGAATGCTCTGAGGAGCGCGTCTACCAGCGTGCGCTTGTACTCGCGCATCTTCCTATCATGTTCCAGTGCAGGAAGTAAGGTGGGCACATTGTCTTTGTACCGGGGATCCAGCAGGATGGCAGCAACCCAGTAGTTCGCACACGTTAAAATGTGGGCAACTCTGCTATCGTTGCGCAGGCACTGCAGCATGTAGTCGCTCATGTGTTCCAGGCTGCCCAGAGGTAAGGACAAGCTGACCTCTGTGGGAGGCGTATCGTCATCATCCTCCATATCCCCCCAGTCACGCACCAGTGATGGGCCTGAGCTGTGTTGGGTGACAACCCGCTGTGAACCTGCTTCATCCTCATCCTCCTACACCTCATCCACCTCCTCCTCGTCCTCCAGTAGCGGGCCCTGGCTGGCCACATTTGTACCTGGCCTCTGCTGTTGCAAAAAACCTCCCTCTGAGGCACTTCTAACAGACTGGCCTGAAAGTCCTAAAAATGACCCCTCATCATCCTCCTCCTGGGCCAGCTCCTCTTCCATCATCGCCCTAAGTGTTTTCTCAAGGAGACATAGAAGTGGTATTGTAACGTTGATAACGGCATCATCGCTACTGGCCATGTTGGTGGAGTAGTCGAAGCAGCGCAACAAGGCACACAGGTCTCGCATGGAGGCCCAGTCATTGGTGGTGAAGTGGTGCTGTTCCGCAGAGCGACTGACCCGTGCGTGCTGCAGCTGAAACTCCACTATGGCTCGCACAGTCTCTCCAGCATGTGCAAGGTGGAGTTCCACTTGGTGGGAACGTCGCATATGAAAGAATTTTTTTTTTTTTTTTTTTGCACGTTGTTGGTTTATTTATTAACTTTGTCGGGATTTTTTCTGTATTAAGTACTAAACATTGATCAATCTGTGCAATAATGTATTATAGTAAGATTAATTAAAATAATTAATAATTAGGACTAATAATGAAACAATAAAAAATAAATATAAAAATAGCATTAGATACATCAATAATACAATATAATTGAATATGATAAATATTTATTAAATTAAAAGAATTTATCACTAATTTTAATACAATAATATAATGAAAAATATAGAAACTTTAAAAATACAAGAATTAATAAAATATAAATAAAAAATAAAAATGTAAAATAATAAAAAATACAAAATAATAAAAAATTTAATATTCAAAATATTATTGAAAAATTATTAAATAATAGTTATATCACATAATAAATAATAATAATAAAGAATATAATAATACATAAATGGTTAATTTTTTAAATGATAATTGCACATTTGTGATCATATGTGATTCACATTGACATTATTTAAGGTCCTTGGATATAACTACTGACAACGTGCTATTCTGTTCTTCTCTTTTTTTAACATTCTTTTTTTAAAAAAAAAAATTTTGAAGGAAGGAAAAAAGGGGAAGGGAAGGAAAGGGGGGGGGGAGAAAAAAAGAAAAAAAAAATTTTACAAATTTATTTTTTTTTCTTTTCTTTTTTCTTTTTTATTATTTACACTTTGCACATTTTTTGTACTCTTTATGATTTTATCACTTGTTTGTTTTTTATTATTTTCATGTGTAATTTAATAGGATGTTCGAGTCCAAGCATCGGCAGCTTGTCACGGCATTGCAGTTAATGATGGGACGGTTCGCGCTCTTGAATATTATTTTCGCAGCCGTGTTCAGGTTTTCCGGTGTTTGGAACGCATAGAACCCCCTGACTTCCGGGTTCTTGAGACGCATATCCGGTCTGTTGGAGTGCAATCGCTCCTTCCGCCGGTGTCACTGTTGGCGTCTGCGCATTGGGCTGAATGAGACGCCGTGCCTCATGCGGACCGCATGTTTGACCTTTGGTAGCAAGATCGCAATATTCTTCTTAAAGGTTAGCCCTCAATGATTGTGTATATAATTATATATGTATCAGGTGATCAGTAATTACCCTAAATTATGTATTATTTAAAAGGAACACTGTTGATTTAGTTCACCAGAACTTCTGAGGAAGCCAGGAATGGCGATACGCGTCAGGTTTTTCCCTTAGGGGCTCAATCTTATAACTGCACACTGCTTTGTCAGGCTACAATGATTATGTATTAGATGTTTTTGACTTTCATTATTTGAGATAGCATTCTTGATTTACAATTTACTCATGTTGGATGTATGCTTCCTTGTCAGTTGTGCAGCTTCTTATTCTTATTGTCCCTGATAGGGCCAATTTGGTGGATCCATTTTTAATACTTTGTCTATTATGGTCTATGTGTGTTTTTTTGTGTTTCAATAAATTAATCTGATTTTATAGGATGTGCGGTTGTCTTGTATGGTGCTCTTAGGTTATTTTGCTATGGTAATTATTTTTCATCTCAACCAGCACTCCCGCTTATAGAATAGGTGTGCCCCCTACTTATTAATTCATTGGTTGTGCTTTAGTTTGTTCAGGATCTTTTTGCCTGCACGTTCTGGGGTTGAGGCACCCTTGGTTACCTGATACTCATTATGGCTTTTAATTTAGAATCCAGAGAGGCTACCTGGAATTCACAGGTCTCAGCGGTCTTTCATGAGAGTGGTGATGTTGATTCAGGGGGAGATTTCAGACAGTTGACTAATGATATTATTGATTCTCACAAGCTATATACTTGTATTTGGTGGAATATTAGGAGTTTGGAAGAATATTTGAAGTGTCCCATTGTACCCAGGGGTTTGAGGATTCAAAAGTTCCGTGCATGGGAGGTTACTGGTGAATTTAAAGCCACGTGGGAACAGGGATTATTACAATGTTCGAAAATATTGATTGGTATGCTGTTGGATCATGATAGATGTCTTCTTGTGCAAATTAAATCTAAATTGACAGATATGGAATTAAAATTATCCAAGTTTGAACAGGAGAAGGTGGAACAGTTTAATACAAAATTAAAAGAGATTATGGAAAAGTTTGATAAAGAGATTATGTTGGGCAAGAAGTCTAAATTTCAAAGGGATAGGATGGATTTTGAGAAAAAACAGATTTTTAAATGGAAGCATAATGGTAATGCTCGGGGCCCTTGGAGGGGCGGCCATAGTAATAATGTGGAAAAACCGAATGATCAATCTACATATGGTGGTACGAGTGATGATTTTTTATCCGATCAAAGCGAAGACAGCGAACAAGGAGAGGGCTACGGAAATCCCCAAAAAAAGAGGACCACATTTCCGGAAGGAGAACAGCCCAGGAGGTCCCAAGAAGAGACCAACTCGGAGACAATAAAACAGGGTTCTTCGGATCCACTTCAGATCATTAATCTTACGGATTATTGTTTATCGGAAACTGAAAGGTCGGTATTGCAGAGGGGTTTGTCTTTTGCTCCTATGAATGTTTTGGATAAATTTACATTTGTAAAAGATACATACTTATTTTGTAGGCAACTCTGCTTTAAATTATTATATGACCAGCCAAATATCATACAAGGGCTGTTGGTAGATGAGAGAGCCGTCTTTATTGATTTATTAGATCTATTAAAGGAAAATGATTCTGAAGTGGGGAGAAGACAATTTACTCTGCGTAGACCATCTAATGTGACACCATCTCTGGGCATGTTCCCTAATATAAACATGTTTTTTTAAGCAATTTTACGGGAAATGCAGCAACTAAAGATTAATACGATCAATGGGAGAAATCTTGATAGTCGAGAACGTAAGGCCCTGTGCCATTTACAACATAATGACAGCTTTGTAATAAAAGAAGCAGACAAAGGTGGCAATGTGGTCCTCTGGGACAAGAAATTATACGTTGAAGAAGCCAAACGTCAATTAAACAATAGAATCTTTTATACTCCTATGCCCTCAGACCCGACTATGGTCTTCAAAAAACAACTTGATCAACTGCTTGAACGTGCATTGAATATGAGGATCATTTCGAAACGTGAATTTGAATTTTTGAAGGTAAGCCATCCTGTGGTTCCTACGTTTTATATGTTGCCCAAAGTCCACAAAGATTTGTCTAAGCCACCTGGCCGCCAAATTGTGGCAGGCATTGGTGGACTTTGTGAGCAATCATGCATTTATCTTGACTTTTTTCTGCAGACCTATGTTCTGGGCTTGAAATCGTATATCCGTGATTCTATACATTTGATTCAAAATTTGCAAGATGTTTCGATACCACCGGGCACGTTTTTGGTTACGTGTGATGTAGAGTCTTTGTACTCAAATATCATCCATGAAGATGGTATATCAGCGGTTCAATTCTTCCTCTCTAACTCTGCCTCAGGGGACCCAGCCCACCACATGTTCTTGGTAAGTTTATTAAAATTTATACTTACTCATAACTATTTTGTATTTGACAGGACATTTTACAAACAGGTATCTGGTACCGCCATGGGGGCCAGATGTGCGCCTTCTTACGCCAACCTATTTTTAGGTTGGTGGGAGGCCACAAGGGTGTACCCCATGGCGGAATTCAAAGAACATGTGGTGGGCTGGTACAAATTTATTGATGACATACTCTTCTTTTGGCATGGTTCACGAGAATCATTTGAGATGTTCATTAAGGAGCTTAATTGCAATACTAACAAAATATTCTTGACGTACAATATCTCAAGTGAAGAAGTTGATTTCTTGGACTTGAAATTAAGTTTACAGGGATCACGGATTGTTACATCTTTATTTCAGAAAAGCACTGCTACAAACAGTTTGTTACATTTCGGGAGTTTTCACCCACTACATGTGAGAAAAGGCTTACCAACGGGACAATTCCTGCGACTACATCGCAATTGCACAAATTTGGATGATTTTCGGGCAGCCTCACAGGACCTTACCCGTCGTTTACGTGGGAGGGGCTATCCAAAAAAGATTGTCTCACAAGCTTACCAAAGGGCGAAGGAATCAGATCGAAAAGAACTACTGAAACCACAGTTGGGGCCCAATGACCATAAGAAAGTACGTTTAATAATGTGTTATAATAACCAGTGGCCCGACCTATATAAGATATTAAAAACACATTGGTTCCTTTTACAGATGGAAGAGAGATTGGCACCATATGTTGATGTGGAACCAAAAATAATTGCACGAAGAGAACCAAATTTAAAGGATAAATTGGTTCGGAGCCATTTTCAAAGACAAAGAAAATCTGTACGCACGGGGGGTATGGGGCCACTTAAGGGGACTCATCCTTGTGGTCAGTGTAATGTATGTCAATTTATGAGTAACACTGATAGCTTTGAATGTTTACATAATAGAAGGATTCATCTCAAACAATATGTTAACTGTCGTACTAGAAATGTCATTTATGCACTGATTTGCCCATGTTTGAAACTATCTGTTGGACAGACGTCTCAGGAACTAAGGAAGAGGATCCAGCAACACATCTCGAATATACGACTAGCTGCACAAGATAAAGAAAAAGGTGAGAAGCCTCTTACCAGTGTTGCTGCACATTTTTTAGAATTTCATGGGGGTCGTTATTATGGTCTTCAGGTTATTGGCCTGGAGCATGTTAAATCAGATATCAGGGGCACAAAAGTATCTAATAGATTGCTTCAATCTGAAGCTAGGTGGATTTTTAACTTGGGTACGATGACACCGTATGGACTTAATGAAGAATTTACTTTCACAGGTTTTTACACTTAATTTAGCACGGATGTTTATTGTTTTTGTGTGTTTTTCAGATTTTTGAAGAGTATTGTTGTTCTGATTTTCTATCACTACACGGAGCTTGATGAAATTTACTTGAAGATTGGGAATCTAAAACACAGATGAAGATTTTAATTGATTATTACACATTGGTGTCTATTATTATAAGATTGTCTTTGATTGTTTTTGCATATATATTTAAAACATTTATTTATTTATTTTTTGTTTTTTTTGCACGTTGTTGGTTTATTTATTTACTTTGTCGGGGATTTTTTCTGTATTAAGTACTAAACATTGATCAATCTGCGCAATAATGTATTATAGTAAGATTAATTAAAATAATCAATAATTTGGACTAATAATGAAACAATAAAAAATAAATATAAAAATAGCATTAGATACATCAATAATACAATATAATTGAATATAATAAATATTTATTAAATTAAAAGAATTTATCACTAATTTTAATACAATAATATAATGAAAAATATAGTAACTTTAAAAATACAAGAATTAATAAAATATAAATAAAAAATAAAAATGTAAAATAATAAAAAATACAAAATAATAAAAAATTTAATATTCAAAATATTATTGAAAAATTATTAAATAATAGTTATATCACATAATAAATAATAATAATAAAGAATATAATAATACATAAATGGTTAATTTTTTAATGATAATTGCACATTTGTGATCATATGTGATTCACATTGACATTATTTAAGGTCCTTGGATATAACTACTGACAACGTGCTATTCTGTTCTTCTCTTTTTTTAACATTCTTTTTTTAAAAAAAAAAATTTTGAAGGAAGGAAAAAGGGGAAGGAAGGAAAGGGGGAGAAAAGAAAAAAATTTTACAAATTTATTTTTTTTTCTTTTCTTTTTTCTTTTTTATTATTTACACTTTGCACATTTTTTGCACTCTTTATGATTTTATCACTTGTTTGTTTTTTATTATTTTCATGTGTAATTTAATAGGATGTTCGAGTCCAAGCATCGGCAGCTTGTCACGGCATTGCAGTTAATGATGGGACGGTTCGCGCTCTTGAATATTATTTTCGCAGCCGTGTTCAGGTTTTCCGGTGTTTGGAACGCATAGAACCCCCTGACTTCCGGGTTCTTGAGACGCATATCCGGTCTGTTGGAGTGCAATCGCTCCTTCCGCCGGTGTCACTGTTGGCGTCTGCGCATTGGGCTGAATGAGACGCCGTGCCTCATGCGGACCGCATGTTTGACCTTTGGTAGCAAGATCGCAATATTCTTCTTAAAGGTTAGCCCTCAATGATTGTGTATATAATTATATATGTATCAGGTGATCAGTAATTACCCTAAATTATGTATTATTTAAAAGGAACACTGTTGATTTAGTTCACCAGAACTTCTGAGGAAGCCAGGAATGGCGATACGCGTCAGGTTTTTCCCTTAGGGGCTCAATCTTATAACTGCACACTGCTTTGTCAGGCTACAATGATTATGTATTAGATGTTTTTGACTTTCATTATTTGAGATAGCATTCTTGATTTACAATTTACTCATGTTGGATGTATGCTTCCTTGTCAGTTGTGCAGCTTCTTATTCTTATTGTCCCTGATAGGGCCAATTTGGTGGATCCATTTTTAATACTTTGTCTATTATGGTCTATGTGTGTTTTTTTGTGTTTCAATAAATTAATCTGATTTTATAGGATGTGCGGTTGTCTTGTATGGTGTTCTTATGTTATTTTGCTAACGTCGCATATGAGGCGGTGAGCGGGAAGGCCGAAGTTACGCTGTAGCGCAGACAGGCGAGCAGCAGCAGGATGTGAATGCCAGAAGCGCGCACAGGCGGCCCGCACTTTATGCAGCAGCTCTGACATGTCGGGGTAGTTGTGAATGAACTTCTGCACCACCAAATTCAGCACATGCGCTAGGCAAGGAATGTGCGTCAAACCGGCTAGTCCCAGAGCTGCGACGAGATTTCACCCATTATCGCTCACCACCAGGCCGGGCTTGAGGCCCACCGGCAGCAACCACTGGTCTGTCTGTTGTTCAATACCTCGCCACAACTCCTGCGCGGTGTGGGGCCTGTCCCCCAAACATATGAGTTTCAGAATGGGCTGCTGACGTTTACCCCGGGCTGTGCTGAAGTTGGTGGTAAATGTGTGTCTGACTGGATGTGCAGGTGGATGCAGAGGAGGAGGAAGCCGAGTAGGAGAAGGAGGCTACAGGAGGCAAAGAATGATGCCCTGCGATCCTTGGCGGAAGGATGTGCGCCAAAGAACTTTCCGCCTGGGGCCCAGCCGCCACTACATTTACCCAGTGTGTAGTTAGGAATATATAGCATCCCTGGCCGTTCTTACTGGTCCACATATCTGTGGTTAGGTGGACCTTGCCACAGATGGCGTTGCGCAGTGCACACTTGATTTTATCGGATACTTGGTTGCGCAGGGAAGGCACGGCTGTCTTGGAGAAGTAGTGGCGGCTGGAAACAACATACTGTGGGACAGCCATCGTCATCAGCTGTTTGAAGCTGTCTGTGTCCACCAGCCTACATGACAGCATTTCAAAGGCCAGTAGTTTAGAAATGCTGGCATTCAGGCCCAGGGCTCGAGGGTGGCTAGGTGGGAATTTACCCTTTCTCTCCAAGGTTTGTGAGATGGAGAATTGAACGCTGCCGTGTGACATGGTGGAGATGCTTGGTGACGCAGGTTGTGGTGTCGGTGGCACATCCTCTGTTTGGTGGGCGGCAGGCGGAGGAAGAGGCCGAGGCAGCAGCAGAAGAGGGAGCAGGGGGAGCCTGAGTGAGTTCCTTGTTTTTAAGGTGTTTACTCCACTGCAGTTCATGCTTTGCATGTAGATGCCTGGTCATGCAGGTTGTGCTAAGGTTAAGAACATTAATGCCTCGCTTCAGGGTCTGATGGCACAGCGTGCAAACTACTCGGGTCTTGTCGTCAGCACATTGTTTAAAGAAGTGCCATGCCAGGGAACTCCTTGAAGCTGCCTTTGGGGTGCTTGGTCCCTGGTGGCGGTGGCCAGTAGCAGACGAACTCTCTTGGCTGCTGGTCTGCTTTTGCCCCCTGCTCCCTCTTTTGCTACGCTGTTGGCTCGGTCTCACCACTGCCTTTTACTCTGAACTATGAAAGTCAGAGGCGTGACCTTCATTCCATGTGGGGTCTAGGACCTCATCGTCCCCTGCATCGTCTTCCACACAGTCTTCCTCTCTGACCTCCTGTTCGGTCTGCACACTGCAAAAAGACGCAGCAGTTGGCACCTGTGTTTCGTCATCATCAGAGACGTGCGGACTCCGATGAGGTGGTATTACCATGTCCTCATCATCAGGAAAAATAAGTGGTCGTGCATCAGTGCATTCTATGTCTTCCACCACTGGGGAAGGGCTAGGTGGATTCCCTTGGGAAATCCTGCCAGCAGAGTCTTTAAACAGCATAAGAGACTGCTGCATAACTTGAGGCTCTGACAGTTTCCCTCATATGCATGGGGGGTGATGTGACAGACTGATGGGCTTGGTTTTCAGGTGCCACCTGTGCGCTTTTTGCAGAAGACTGGGTGGGAGATAATGTTGTAAACGTGCTGGATCCACTGTCGGCCACCCAATTGACTAGCGACTGTACTTGCTCAGGCCTTACCATCCTTAGAACGGCATTTGGCCCCACTAAATATCGCTGTAAATTCTGGCGGGTACTGGAACCTGAGGTAGTTGTTTCACTAGGACGTGTGGCTGTGGCAGAACGGCCACGTCCTCTCCCAGCACCAGAGGGTCCACTAACAACACCACAACCATGTCCGCATCCCTTACTAGATATTTTCCTCATTGTTACCGTTCACCACAATAAGAAAAAAATAATTTGGCACAATGTGTTGAATTCAAATTCAGGCCATTTTTTACAGGCACCTAACACTATCTGCCTATTTATTTATGTACAGTATTACACTAATCCAGGCACAGCAGTAACCACTGATTTAGGGGAATATCAATTATAGGCCTAGTATTTAGGCCCTGGATGAAAGGTATCCTTTTACGGACAGACATACACTATGAGATGCACAATAGGGCGTGCAGATTTACCGGATTATGCTTTCAGCAATTGTAATGTAACACTTTTTGAAATATACCCTTTTACAGAAAGAAATAAACTTGGAGATGCACGCTGAGTGTAATATACCCTTTTACAGACAGATTGACACTTGGCCTGCAACAGCTGGAACACCAGATTTACGGTATTGCTATTTTGGCAATTGAATTTCACCCCAGAACAACATATAACCTTTGCCGGACACTATGAAACTTGTCCAGTCACAGCTGGAACACCAGATTTACTGTATTTTAATTTTTGCAACTGTATTTCACCCCAGAAAATAATATATCCTTTGACGGACACTAGGAAAATTGTCCAGTCACAGCTGGAACACCAGATTCAGGGTATTGCTATTTTGGCAATTACATTTCAACCCAGAAAAAATATACTCTTTTACGGACAGATTTAAACTAGGCCTGCAACAGCTGGTACAATAGATTCAGGGTATTGCTATTTTGGCAAGTGAATTTCACCCCAGAACAAAATCTATCCTTTGACAGATACTATTAAACTTGTCCAGTCACAGATGGAACACCAGATTTACGGTATTGCTATTTTGGTAATTGAATTTCACCCCAGAACAACATACCGTATTTTTCACTTTATAAGACGCACCTGATCAGGGCCGGTGCAAGGATTTTTGCCGCCCTAGGCAAAAGAAAAGTTTGCCGCCCCCCCCCATGTGACATCACAATGCCCCACCCATATGATCTGCCATAATAACTAACGCGAGGGCCGCCGTGTTTACATTAAAAAGCCTGCAGGGAAAGGCTATAGACACTAGAGCCACTACATTTAGCTGCAGAGGTTCTGGGGACTATAGTGTCCATTTAATGTGAGGTAAATTAGAGACTAGTCCCAGGAATAATGTACTAGATCGCCTCCTTACACCCAGATGAGGATGATGATGGGCTCTGGCTCCACTGGTCTGGTGTGGGACAGGCTCTCTGGTGGCAAAAATCAATGTTCTGGGAGAATGGGAAGCGGCTCCATTTTTTGGGACCCTTTACACAGTTCAAGGTCTGGGCCCCAGGAGAGTATGCCCATAAGGCCCACCCATTAGTTTGTTCACAGGGGGTGAAGTGTGTAGGGGATGTGTTCTGTGCTGCTGTACAGAATCTAATGTGTGTGCTTATGGGATGTAGTGTATAGGGATAGCAGTGTGTGGAGGTGATGCAGTGCGTGTGTAGTGGATGCAGTGTGCAGTGGATGCAGTGCGTGTGTAGTGGATTCAGTGTGTGTGCAGTGGATGCAGTGCGTGTGTAGTGGATGCAGTGTGCAGTGGATGCAGTGCGTGTGTAGTGGATGCAGTGTGTGTGCAGTGGATGCAGTGCGTGTGTAGTGGATGCAATGTGTAGTGGATGCAGTGTGTGTGTAGTGGATGCAGTGTGTGTGTAGTGGATGCAGTGTGTGTGCAGTGGATGTAGTGCGTGTGCAGTTGATGCAGTGTTCAGTGGATGCAGTGTGTGTGCAGTGGATGCAGTGTATGCAGTGTGTGTGTAGTGGATGCAGTGTGCAGTGTATGCAGTGTGTGTGTAGTGGATGCAGTGTGTGTGTGTGTGTGTGGAGTGTATAGGGAGACCAGTGTGTAGGTGATGCAGTATGTGTAGGTGATGCAGTGTGTGTGTGTAAGGGATAGAAAGAAGTTGGTGTTTGTGTATAAGGTTTGTGTTGTGTGTTTCTGAATGTGTGTACAGAGTGCGTTCTGTGAATCTGTGTTTGCATGTGTAAGGCTCCATTCACCCATCCACAATTCTGTTCCGCATTGTGCGGAACGGAATTGCGGACCAATTTATTTCTATCCACACTCCCGGGTCCACACTACCATCCCGCAAAAAAATAGAACATGTCCTATTCTTGTCTGCAATTGCGGACAAGAAAAGGCATTTTCTATGAGAGTGCTGGCGATGTGCGGTCCGCAAAATGTGGAACGCACATTGCCGATGTCCGTGTTTTGCGGAACCGCAAAACACACTTGGACGTGTGAATGGAGCCTAAGAGATGCATTGTGTGTAAGGGATGCAGTGTGTGTGTGTGATGGATGTCAAACTCTACCCCCCCCCCCAGTCACTCTCTTTCTTACCCCCCTCCCTTGTGTCACTCTTTTCCCCTTCTTGACACTAGGGAAGTGCTCACACTGTCTGCCTTAATACTGCGCCCGGGCGGTGCGCACACAGGGACGCGTCAGCCAGGGCGGGAGCCGGCGCCCTCAGCAAGAGTGCGCTCTACGCGGTGGCGTACTCTGCTTATGGGTGGTGCCGGCCCTGCACCTGATGATAAGACGCACCTTGGTTTTTGAGGAGGAAAATAAGAAAAAACTTTTTTTTTAACCAAAAGGTGTGCTTTTGTTGGGTTTTGATCTAATTGTGATCTGTGGATGACACTATTATGGGGGATCTGTGGATGACACGGTTATGGGGGGATCTGTGGATAAAACTGTTATGGGGGATCTGTGGATGACACTGTTATGGGGTATCTGTGGATGACACTGTTATAGGGGATCTTTGGATGACACTGTTATATGAGGGGAGTTACAGTCATATTTAAAATAAACACTGTTCTGTAATTGACATGTGTCTATTTTAAATATGATTATAACCCTCCTCCCTCATCTATAGGAATCCACCCATAAAGTGCAGTACATGGGTGCATTCCTATGGATGAGAAGAGTTATATAGTAATATTTGGCACACATTTTTGATTATGGTACCGTATATTGCCCCTGAGCTGTCCTCACCAAGGGACTTAGGCAGAAATCTACGGTACCAGGAAAGGGGGGAGGTCATGTGGCAGGCGGTGGGCGAGCAGGACGCGCTCCAGTCCCCACCAATCAGCTGGATGCCGGCAGCACAGAGAAGAAGGGGATCCTCCTGCAGCTCGGCTGTGGTGAGAGGAGGTGCGGGCTGGTGGCAGTACAGAGCATACAGAAGAGGAGAAGCCGCCAGCCCACCCAACTATACTGTATTTAGTAGTGCATGAGTGCATCACAGGCTGCCGGAATCATTTAGCATGCTGCTGGAGGCTTCACTGAAGGCTAAGTGCTGCTTCCAGCCTGTGCTAACTCCCAGCAGCGCGCATGAAGTGTCGCCACCCGGCTGCCAGCATTAAGTCCCGCCTGCGCCCACCCACAGTTACATGCGGCTCAGGAGCCGTTAATGAGAGTTCCTGAGCTGCCGCGGCGCACCAAACATGGTCATCTTTCGTTTATAAGACGCACTAACTTTTTCCCTCCACTTTGGAGGGGAAAAGACTGCATCTTATAAAGCAAAAAATACAGTATATCCTTTGCCGGACACTATGAAACTTGTCCAGTCACAGCTGGAACACCAAATTTACTGTATTTCTATTTTTGCAACTGTATTTCACCCCAGAAAATAATATATCCTTTGATGGACACTAGGGAAATTGTCCAGTCACAGCTGGAACACCAGATTTACGGTATTTCTATTTTTGCAACTGAATTTCACCGCAGAAAATAATATATCCTATGACGGACGCTATGAAACTTGTCCAGTCACAGCTGGAACACCAGATTTACGGTATTGCTATTTTGGCAATTGAATTTCACCCCAGAAAAAAATATATTCTTTGCCGGACACTATTAAACCTGTTCAGTCACAGCTGGAAAACCAGATTTACGGTATTTCTATTTTTGAAACTGAATTTCACGCAGAAAATAATATATCCTATGACGGACGCTATGAAACTTGTCCAATCACAGCTGGAACACCAGATTTACGGTATTGCTATTTTGGCAATTGAATTTCACCCCAGAAAAAAATATATCCTTTGCCGGACACTATTAAACCTGTTCAGTCACAGCTGGAAAACCAGATTTACGGTATTTCTATTTTTGAAACTGAATTTCACGCAGAAAATAACATATCCTATGACGGACATTATGAAACTTGTCCAGTCAACGCTGGAACACCAGATTTATGGTATTGATATTTTGGCTATTGAATTTCAAACAAGAAGAACATTTTTCCTTCGCGGACACTATTAAACTTTGCCAGCCATTGCTGGGACACCAGATTTAGGGTATTGATATTTTGGCAATTGAATTTCACCACAGAAAAACATCTATCCTTTGCCAGACAAGCAGACCGTATTACATTTAGCTAGCCACAGCTCGAACACCAGATTTAGGGGATTGCTATTTTGGCAATTGAATTTAACCCCTTAATAAAATATAGAAATTTCTATCCTGAGTTTCTAGGGGTGACAATAAGCACAGCCAAGCCCCTGATGTAGGATATAGCAAAAAAAAAAAAACCCTAGTATTGATGGACTTGGTGGCAGCTTGTGCTGGTGCACCACCAGACACAAAATGGCCGCCGATCAAAGTGACAGAAAAACGCTCTGTGCAGCCTAAAAACCATTGAGCAATTAACTAGCAGAAGTTGAATGATTCATAGCTGTAGATCGATCACTTCATTTGGTGTTTTTGCTGACTTTTCCCTGCCTAATCTCGCCCTCACAGAAGCTGCGTCCTCTCCCTACACTAATCAGAGCAGAGTGACGTGCGGCGCTACGTGACTCCAGCTTAAGTAGAGGCTGGGTCACATGCTGCACTTGGCCAATCACAGCCATGCCATTAGTAGACATGGCTGTGATGGCTTCGTAGGGCAAGAAGTAAAACGCTAGCTGATTGGCTGCTGTGCAGCCCTTCAGAAAGCGGGAAGAAATCGCCGAACAACGGACCTGAACCCAAACCTTTTTGAAAATGTTCGGGTCCAGGTCCGGGTCCCAAACACCCCAAAATTCGGTACGAACCCAAACTATCCAGTTCGGGTTCGCTCATCCCTACTCAGGATAAGTCAAGGAGAAATGGATATATTAGTCCGAAAGCAGAGTCTCCCTGCCGCGAAGCAGATATTCAAGATGGAGCCACGGACAGAGGCGCTTACTTCCACCAAGCTGTCTGCAGACTCAGATAGAGACAGTGAATCTGAAGATAGCCAGGCAGAAGATGACCTCCCGCTAAACTTTAAAAGAGAGTTGAGCTAAGTAAAATAGCGGGTAGACACATTGGAGGTCAATTAAGAAGCCATAGTGAGCTTCAATTTGTCAGTTTCATAGAATCTAGATAGAGCTCAGGCTCACATTAACCAGCTTTACAATATGGTCAAAGACCAGGACAATCGTGGCTGCCAAAATAACATACTGTTGAAGGGATTGCCAGATTCTATTTCAGCATACTCTCTAGCACAATCAGTAGGGGAATTTTTTTCTATGCTCTTTGGGCCAGACTCAGAAGCAGACTTAACCATAGATGGGATACATCAGGCCTTGAAACCACCTCCAAAAGAGGTACTGCTGTGGTACTAAAACAATTCTGTGAGTCAGCATGACACGCAGATAACAGGTGTCACTGCACACTTCACTTATTTGGGCAGTTATGTGGCCAAAACTGACAAAATAACTCAAGTGTAAACTCACCCTTACAGGTCGATGTTAGCGTCAAGAAGAAGCACACTCCTTTTACACTGTCATCAGCTGATTCCACATAGATTTCTACAGAACCTGTTTTATTAAACGATTATACAAGTAGAGCCCCTCTGACAGAATGGAGAGGGTGTCAGCAGTAAGTTTGTGTCGACGTCACTGATTATTTTGCCCTTCCTCTGATCCAGTGAGCATCCGCCTTCACTTGGTCAGCATTTGTTCAGTAATCCATCAGTATTGCTAAAGCCAAAAACAAACAGGAGTGGATCCAAAACAGAGATGACATGTGAATGGAATATTTGCATGTCTTCTGTGTTTTGTACCCACTCCTGCTTTTGGCTACCATATCAAAAGGCAATTCTGATGCAATATAGGGACCATGTCATACCAGCCTTACAGCTGCTACTTAGACAGGATCCGTTGTGCGTCTCATTTTTTCTTCCTTCTGACAAATCAGAAGAAGGGTCAAATAAAAGATGATGTCAACCAGGTAAAAAAGGCAAAATAGTGGTCCAGTCATGGAGTGCAGAGGGTGGGAACAGAATGAGAATTCCATAGAGTGGCCCAATGACAGAGTAGAGAGGTGGCAGCAGCAGCATGAGGACACCACAGAGTGGCCCAGTGACATAGTGTTGAGGTGGCAGCAGCATGAGAAGACCACAGAGTAGTGATATGGCAGAAGCATGAGGAGACCACACAGTGGCCCAATGACAGAGTGGGGAGGGGGTGTGGCAGCAGTATGAGGGGACCACAGAGTGGCCCAGTGACATAGTGTCGAGTTAGCAACAGCATTAGGAGACCAAAGAGTTGCCCAGTGACATTGGGTTGAGGTAGCAACAGCATGAGGAGACCACAGAGTGGCCCAGTGACATAGTGTTGAGGTGGCAGCAGCATGGGGAGACCACAGAGTGGAGAAGTGGCAGCAGCACGAGGAGACCACAGAGTAGTGATGTGGCAGCAGCATGAGGAGACCACAGGGTGGTCCAGTAACAGTGTTGAGGTGGCTGCAGCATGAGGAGACCGCAGGGTGGCCCAGTGACATAGTGCTGAGGTGGCAGCAGCATGAGGAGATCACAGAGTATAGAAGGGGCAGAAGCATGAGGAGACCACAGAGTAGTGATGTGGCAGCAGCATAAGGAGGCCACAGAGTGGCCCAGTGACATAGTGTTGAGGTGGCAGCAGCATGAGAAGTCCACAGAGTGGAGAGGTGGCAGCAGCATGAGGAGACCACAGAGTGACCCAGAGACATAGTGTTGATATAGCAGCAGCTTGAAGAGACTACAGACTGGCACAGTGACAGAGTGGGGAGGTGGGGGCCAATACCAGTACTAATAGATGGTGGCTGGCAGTAGGAGCACCTAGCATCAAGTGTGGCATCAGGCTGGTGGCAATATCAGAATAGTAGTTGAAGAAGGTAGCCAAAAGAAACTGGCCTCTTTTGTCAAAGTGTAGGTGTGGCACCATGGATGATCTAGTCCAGGGATGCCCAACCTGTGGCCCTCTAGCTGTTGTAAATCTACAACTCCCAGTATGTCTGGACAGCCTACATCTATTAGGGCGTGCTGGGAATTGTAGTTTTGCAACAGCTGGAAGGCTGCAGGTTGAGCATCCCTGATCTAGTTTGATGCATCAGGCACTGGTGTTTTAAAATCCTGGCTGATCCACGCCTGATTCATTTTCACGAAGGTCAGTTTCTTCACATTTTGGGTGGAAAGGCGAGTTCTCCTTGGTGTACATATCGCCCCCACCACACTAAACACCCGCTCTGATGCCACACTACTGGCTGGGCAGAAAAGCTTGTCATGGGCAAATTAGGCCAGTTGCGGCCACAAATCGAGTTTGGCTGCCCAGTAGTCCAGGGGATCTTCAATGTGGGGTGGCAGGGTGCACTCCAAGTATGCCACAACCTGCTGGTTTAGGTTCTGCTCTATTGACACTTGCTCCTGCTGGGAAGTAGCTTCTTCAGTAGGCAGGTGAAGAAAACTGCTCATCAGCAACCCTAGACTTAAGTTGCTGCTGATGGAGCTGGTACTGCTCCTGCACCCCTCCCCCCCCCCGCAGCAGCCATGGCATTGGAACGAGAGCGTAGAGGGCCCCCCTGGTCAGACCTGCGAAAGGATGGACAATGGCGCAGATAGGCTGTGGCCAACTGACTACTTAGGGTGTCTATAGTAGGTCAGTTTGCTCTCCCTCTCAGCGGGTGTGAAAAGGTCCCCATTTTGGACCAGTAGCGAGGGTCCAACAAGGTGGAGAGCCAAAAGTTATCCCTGTGCCGAATGGTGACAATTCGGTTGTCACTACCCAAGCGAGTAAAAAGCAGCGAGCCATTTGAGCAAGTGACTTGGAGGGACTCCTTGCCTCCATCTCCAATGCATACTGCCATGGTGTGTCTGGGTCCCCTGTCTCAATTTCATTATCGCCTTTTATCTCCTCTGGCTGCTCCTGCTCCTCCTCTCCTGTCACCTGTGTAGAAAAACCACCCATTTCTCTACACATTGCTTGTGCTCGAATGTCCTCCTCCTCCTTCTCTAATTCAGCCCCCACAGGGCTTATGTGGCCATGATATGTAGTTGCCACATCTCCTGTCCCTTGACCAGCCAGATTTAGCAGCCTCTGTTCCAGGACATAAATCAGTGAAATTACTTTGTTAATCCCGTAGCCCTGGCGACTGACAAATAAAGTGGCCCCTCAAAAGGCAGATGTCACGCTGCCACTGGCTAATATCGAAGTAGCACAGGGGAGTACCTCTGTCTGCCTGTATCATCAATAAATCATTTATGGCCTTTCTCTGTTCATATAATAGGTCCAATATATGTGGCATGGTATTCCAAGGGTGGTATTCCAACAGGTGGAAACATCGCATATCAGCCTATGTTGGGGGATGTTGTTCTGCCACTGCAGCTATAGGACGGTGTGCTTTATGGTGTATGAGTGACTGAAGTGCATGCAAAGTTTCCTTGCCATTTTCAGGTTGACTTGCAGATGGACAGAAGACTTCAGGAAACGTTTGACAACCAGATTGAACACGTGCCCCATGCAGGGGGAAAGGCTCAGCCCTCCTTGACACAGCAACGACACCATGTTCTTAACGTTGTCGTTCACCATGATTTTGATTTTGAGTTGTTGAGGAGAAAGCCAGTTCCTTCCCGTGTGACTCCGTTTGCCCAGGCAAATTAGGTGCAAAGCAGTGTGACAACGCCATGCTCTGCACACGTGGTATGCTGGAGTGGCAGTGTGAATTGTCCCTGCAGTGGAGGCTGAGGACACGGTGAAAGATAAGGAGGCAGAGGTGGATATTGTTGCAGGACCAACAGCGTGAGAATCTTCTGCTCTACATATATGTCAAGGGCTGGTACTGCCTTTTTCACAAAGAAATGATGTCTTGGGACTCTCCACCTCGGCTCGGCACAAGCCATCAGTTCTCTTAAAGATGCAGAGTCCACCACTTGGAAAGGGAGAGAATGCAGCGCCAGCAACTTGGCTAGGAGCACGTTCAGCTTCTGCGCCGTTGGATGAGTGCACACATACTGTTGTCTCTTGGCAATCGATCGGGAACGAGGAGTAGGAGGAGGAGGTGCAGGAGCATCAGGACCAGCAAATGATGGGAAGAACAGACCTTCGGCTAAGGTGGTGGAGTCATACCTGCATGAAATTGGGTGTGTGCCACTGGGGGAAAGTGATGTCGCGAACATAAAATTTTTCGTTCGCGAACGGCGAACACGAACTTCCGCAATTGTTCATGAACATGCGAACAGGGCGAACCGCCATAGACTTCAATAGACAGGCGGATTTTAAAACACACAGGGACTCTTTCTGGCCACATAATGATAAAGTACAGGGGCGAACGCGAACATCGAATATGTTCGCCCGCCCCGGCGGACGCGAACAAGCTATGTTCGCCGGGAACCTGTTGCCGGCGAATAGTTCGGGCCATCTCTACTGGGGGCTGCTGCGGCAGGCTGGACCACCACATTGGAGCCACGGTTCTCCTAGGCCACATTGGCACCCTGGCCACGCTTCACCTTCTGCCCACTAATTCTGCAAATGGCCATGTTCACCTCCTCCTGCGGCTTAACAAAAAACTGCCACACCACTGAGTATGGCATTTTCCCCCCACTGACTGCCGTACTGACTGCCTGCTACCGCTGCCTCCATGAACCCCTGCACTGCTACTTTTCAGGCAGGTAGGCTCCTGCAAAGCGAGCGGTCTACCTCGGGCACATTTGGCTCCCGACCTCCCATTGATGACACCCTGTTGACTCCCGGCCAGTCTACCACCTTGCTGGCTCAGCCGCTGCCTCACACACAAGCTGCCACCCTCTTCTCCACCCGGCTCCCAAGTGCAATCGGCTTCATCATCATCCACTACTGTCTGCACATCAATGATATCCCCCTCAATCGTCTCAGGGCCAAGAGCCTGACCACTCGCAACATCAGCTCTCACGCGACTCTCATTATCACTACTTGCCCGCCTACCAGAGGAAGCAGCAGACCTCTCTTCCAGATCTTGGCTGGGAAGCAGCTGCTGACTGTCCTCTAGAAGCTTGTCCTCGCTGAAAAGTGGAGGAAAGCCTACGGCATATAATACTTATCTTGCAAAGGGATCAGAAAAGGACAAAGGCAGGTTGAGGACAGGTGAGGGCACAGGGCCTGCTCCTGGGCCATGCCAAATAAGAGTTATGTCTGAAGAACCCACGACTAGAGATGAGCGAACACCTAGAAGTTCGGGTTCAGGAAGTTCGGCCGAACTTCCCGAAAATGTTCGGGTTCGGCATCGGAACTCGACCCGAACTTTATCCCGAACCCCATTGAGGTCAATGGGGACGCGCACTTTTAGGCACTAAAAAGGCTGTAAAGTAGTCCAGGAACGGGCTAGAGGGCTGCCAAAGGCAGCAAAGTGTAGGTAAATCCCCTGCAAACAAATGTGGATAGGGAAATTAATTAAAATAAAATAAAATAAATAAAATTTAACCAATATCAATTGAAGAGAGGTCCCACTGCAAGGAATCATGCGTCATATCATAAAACACTGGAGAAGGCCACTTTCAGTTATTTCAGACCCAGCACCCAGACAGAGGAGAGAGGTCCCACAGCAAGGAATCATGCGTCATTTCACCCACCACTGGAGAAGGCCACTTTCAGTTATTTCGGCCCAGCACCAAGACCGAGGTTACAGGTCCCACAGCAAGGAATCATGCGTCATATCACCCACCACTGGAGAAGGCCACTTTCAGTTATTTCGGACCCAGCACACAGACAGAGGAGAGAGGTCCCACAGCAAGGAATCATGCATCATATCACCCACCACTGGAGAAGGCCACTTTCAGTTATTTATGCCCCACCACCCAGACAGAGGAGAGAGGTCCCACAGCAAGGAATCATGCGTCATATCACCCACCACTGGAGAAGACCACTTTCAGTTATTTCGGCCCCAGCACCCAGACAGAGGAGAGAGGTCCCACAGCAAGGAATCATGCGTCATATCACCCACCACTGGAGAAGGCCACTTTTAGTTATTTCGGCCCAGCACCCAGACCGAGGATACAGGTCCCACTGCAAGAAATCATGCGTCATATCACCCACCACTGGAGAAGGCCACTTTCAGTTATTTCGGCCCAGCACCCAGACCGAGGATACAGGTCCCACAGCAAGGAATCATGCGTCATATCACCCACCACTGGAGAAGGCCACTTTCAGTTATTTCGGCCCAGCACCCAGACCGAGGATACAGGTCCCACAGCAAGGAATCATGCGTCATATCACCCACCACTGGAGAAGGCCACTTTCAGTTATTTCGGCCCCAGCACCCAGACTGAGGAGAGAGGTCCCACAGCATGGAATCATGCGTCATATCACCCACCACTGGAGAAGGCCACTTTCAGTTATTTCGGCCCAGCACCCAGACAGAGGAGAGAGGTCCCACAGCAAGGAATCATGCGTCATATCACCCTACTCCAGAGAAGGCCACTTTCAGTTATATCGGCCCCAGCACCCAGACAGAGGAGAGAGGTCCCACAGCAAGGAATCATGTGTCATATCACACACCACTGGAGAAGGCCACTTTCAGTTATTTATGCCCCACCACCCAGACAGAGGAGAGAGGTCCCACAGCAAGGAATCATGCGTCATATCACCCACCACTGGAGAAGGCCACTTTCAGTTATTTATGCCCCACCACCCAGACAGAGGAGAGGTTCATTCAACTTTGGGTTGCACCGTAAGATCATGGTAAAGTTAAAAAAATGAGGATTCAATAAAGAAGTGCCCCGGAGTACAAGAATACATGGTTGAGGGGGAGGCAGTTATAAATGTCTATTCTGCACAAGGGAGGGACAGGTCCTGTGGGATCCATGCATGGTTCATTTTTATGAACGTCAGCTTGTCCACGTTGGCTGTAGACAGACGGCTGCGTTTGTCAGTAATGACGTCCCCTGCCATGCTGAATACACGTTCAGACAAAACGCTGGCTGCCGGGCAGGCCAGCACCTCCAAGGCATAAAATGCTAACTCTGGCCACGTGGACAATTTGGAGACCCAGAAGTTGAATGGGGCCGAACCATCAGTCAGTACGTGGAGGGGTGTGCAGACGTACTGTTCAACCATGTTAGTGAAATGCTGCCTCCTGCTAACACGTTCCGTATCAGGTGGTGGTGCAGTTAGCTGTGGCATGGAGACAAAACTTTTCCACATTTCTGCCATGCTAACCCTGCCCTCAGAGGAGCTGGCCGTGACACTGCTGTGTTGGCGACCTCTTGCTCCTCCTCTGCCTTCGCCTTGGGCTTCCACCTGTTCCCCTGTGACATTTGGGAATGCTCTCAGGAGTGCGTCTACCAGCATGCGCTTGAAATCGCTCATCTTCCTATCACGCTCCAGTGCAGGAAGTATGGTGGGCACATTGTCTTTGTACCGGGGATCCAGCAGGGTGGCAACCCAGTAGTCCGCACACGTTAAAATGTGGGCAACTCTGCTGTCGTTGCGCAGGCACTGCAGCATGTAGTCGCTCATGTGTGCCAGGCTCCCCAGAGGTAAGGACAAGCTGTCCTCTGTGGGAGGCGTATCGTCATCGTCCTCCGTATCCGTAGTAATGGGCCTGAGCTGTGTCGGGTGACACCCTGCTGTGAACCTGCTTCATCCTCATCCTCCTCCACCTCCTCCTCATCCTCCTCGTCCTCCAGTAGTGGGCCCTGGCTGGCCACATTTGTACCTGGCCTCTGCTGTTGCAAAAAATCTCCCTCTGAGCCACTTCTAACAGACTGGCCTGAAAGTGCTAAAAATGACCCCTTATCCTCCTCCTCCTCCTGGGCCACCTCCTCTTACATCATCACCCTAAGCGTTTTATCAAGGAGACATAGAAGTGGTATTGTAACGCTGATAATGGTGTCATCGCCACTGGCCATGTTGGTGGAGTACTCGAAACAGCGCAACAGGGCACACAGGTCTCGCATGGAGGCCCAATCATTGGTGGTGAAGTGGTGCTGTTCCGCAGTGCGACTGACGCGTGCATGCTGCAGCTGAAACTCCACTATGGCCTGCTGCTGCTCGCACAGTTTCTACAGCATGTGCAAGGTGGAGTTCCACCTGGTGGGCACGTCGCATATGAGGCGGTGAGCGGGATGGCCGAAGTTCCGCTGTAGAGCAGACAGGCGAGCAGCGGCAGGATGTGAATGCTGGAAGCGCGCACAGACGGCCCACACTTTATGTAGCAGCTCTGACATGTCGGGGTAGTTGTGAATGAACTTCTGCACCACCAAATTCAGCACATGGGCCAGGCAAGGGATGTGCGTCAAACCGGCTAGTCCCAGAGCTGCGACGAGATTTCGCCCATTATCGCACACCACCAGGCCGGGCTTGAGGCCCACCGGCAGAAACCACTCGTCGGTCTGTTGTTCAATACCCCACCACAACTCCTGCGTGGTGTGTGGCCTGTCCCTTAAACATATGAGTTTCAGAATGGCCTGCTGATGTTTACCCCGGGCTGTGCTGAAGTTGGTGGTGAAGGTGTATGGCTGACTGGATGAGCTGGTGGAAGCAGAGGAGGAGGAAGCCGAGTAGGAGGAGGAGGCTACAGGAGGCAAAGAATGATGCCCTGCGATCCTTGGCGGCGGAAGGACGTGCGCCAAGGAAATCTCCGCCTGCGGCCCAGCCGCCGCTACATTTACCCAGTGTGCAGTTAGGGAGATATAGCGTCCCTGGCCGTGCTTACTGGTCCACGTATCTGTGGTTAGGTGGACTTTGCCACAGATGGCGTTGCGCAGTGCACACTTGATTTTATCGGATACTTGGTTGTGCAGGGAAGGCACGGCTGTCTTGGAGAAGTAGTGGCGGCTGGGAACAACATACTGTGGGACAGCCATGGACATCAGCTGTTTGAAGCTGTCTGTGTCCACCAGACCGAATGACAGCATTTCAAAGGCCAGTAGTTTAGAAATGCTGGCATTCAGGCCCAGGGCTCGACGGTGGCTTGGTGGGAATTTACGCTTTCTCTCCAAGGTTTGTGAAATGGAGAGCTGAACGGTGGTGTTGTCGGTGGCACATCCTCTGTTTGGTGGGCGGCAGGTGCCAACATTCCTCCCGAGGAGGAGGAAGAGGCCGAGGCAGCAGCAGAAGAGGGAGCAGGGGGAGCCAGAGTGAGTTCCTTGCTTTTAAGGTGTTTACTCCACTGCAGTTCATGCTTTGCATGTAGATGCCTGGTCATGCAGGTAGTGCTAAGGTTCAGAACGTTAATGCCTCGCTTCAGGCTCTGATGGCACAGCGTGCAAACCACTCGGGTCTTGTCGTCAGCACATTGTTTAAAGAAGTGCCATGCCAGGGAACTCCTTGAAGCTGCCTTTGGGGTGCTCGGTCCCTGGTGGCGGTGGCCAGTAGCAAGCGAACTCTCTTGGAGGCGGCTGTTCTGCTCTCTCTTCATTCCATGTGGGGTCTAGGACCTCATCGTCCCCTGCATCGTCTTCCACACAGTCTTCCTCCCTGACCTCATGTTCGGTCTGCACACTGCAGAAAGACGAAGCAGTTGGCATCTGTGTTTCGTCATCATCAGAGACGTGCGGACTCCGATTAGGTGGTATTCCCATGTCCTAATCATCAGGAAACATCAGTGGTTGTGCATCAGTGCATTCTATGTCTTCCACCACTGGGGAAGGGCTAGGTGGATTCCCTTGGGAAACCCTGCCAGCAGAGTCTTCAAACAGCATAAGAGACTGCTGCATAACTTGAGGCTCAGACAGTTTCCCTGATATGCATGGGGGTGATGTGACAGACTGATGGGCTTGGTTTTCAGGTGCCACCTGTGCACTTTCTGCAGAAGACTGGGTGGGAGATAATGTTGTGAACATGCTGGATCCACTGTCGGCCACCCAATTGACTAGCGCCTGTACCTGCTCAGGCCTTACCATCCTTAGAACGGCATTGGGCCCCACCAAATATCGCTGTAAATTCTGGCGGGTACTGGAACCTGAGGTAGTTGGTTGACTAGGACGTGTGGCTGTGGCAGAATGGCCACGTCCTCTCCCAGCACAAGAGGGTACACTAACACCACCACGACCGCGTCCGCATCCCTTACTAGATGTTTTCCTCATTGTTTTCGTTCACCAAGCACCACAATAAGAAAAAATATATATTGCCCAATGTATTGATTTCAAATTCAGGCCTTTTTTTACAGGCACCTAACACTATCTGCCAATTTATTTATGTAGCGTATTACACTAATCCAAGCACAGCAGTAACCACTGATTTAGGGGAATATCTCTTTTAGGGCTAGTATTTAGGCCCTGGATGAAAGGTATCCTTTTATGGACAGATTTACAATTGGCCTGCAACAGCTCGAACACCAAATTCAGGGTATTGCTATTTAGGCAATTGAATTTAACTCCAGAACAAAATATATAATTTGCAGGACACTATGAAACTTGGCCTGCAACAGCTGGGACACCAGATTCAGGGTATTGCTATTTTGGCAATTGAATTTCACCCCACAACAAAATATATGTTTTTGCGGACACTATGAATCTTGGCCTGCAACAGCTGGGACACCAGATTCAGGGTATTGCTATTTTGGCAATTGAATTTCACCCCAGAACAAAATATATGTTTTTGTGGACACTATGAATCTTGGCCTGCAACAGCTGGGACACCAGATTCAGGGTATTGCTATTTTGGCAATTGAATTTCACCCCAGAAAAAAATATATGTTTTGGCGGACACTATTATACTTTGCCAGCCACAGCTGAAACCACTGATTTATGGTATTTCTATTTTGGAAATTGAATTTCACCCCAGAACAAAATATATGTTTTGGCGGACAGTATGAATCTTGGCCTGCAACAGCTGGGACACCAGATTCAGGGTATTTCTATTTGGCAATTGAATTTCACCCCAGAACAAAATATATGTTTTTGTGGACACTATGAATCTTGGCCTGCAACAGCTGGGACACCAGATTCAGGGTATTGCTATTTTGGCAATTGAATTTCACCCCAGGACAAAATATATGTTTTGGCGGACACTATGAATCTTGGCCTGCAACAGCTGGGACACCAGATTCAGGGTATTGCTATTTTGGCAATTGAATTTCACCCCAGAACAAATTATATGTTTTGGCGGACACTATGAATCTTGGCCTGCAATAGCTGGGACACCAGATTCAGGGTATTGCTATTTTGGCAATTGAATTTCACCCCAGAACAAAATATATGTTTTGGCGGACACTATCATACTTTGCCATCCACAGCTGAAACCACTGATTTATGGTATTGCTATTTTGGCTATTGAATTTCACCCCAGAACAAAATATATGTTTTGGCGTACACTATGAATCTTGGCCTGCAACAGTTGTGACACCAGATTCAGGGTATTGCTATTTTGGCAATTGAATTTCACCCCAGAACAAAATATATGTTTTGGAGGACAATATGAATCTTGGCCTGCAACAGCTGGGACACCAGATTCAGGGTATTGCTATTTTGGCAATTTAATTTCACCCCAGAACAAAATATATGTTTTGGCGGACACTATTATACTTTGCCAGCCACAGCTAAAACCACTGATTTATGGTATTGCTATTTTGGCAATTGAATTTCACCACATAAAATAATCTATCCTTTGCCAGACAGCAGACAGTATTATACTTGGCTAGCCAAAGCTGGAACACCAGATTTAGGGGATTGGTATTTGGGCAATTGTATTTAACCCCTTAATAAAATATAGAAATTGCTATCCTGAGTGTCTAGGGGTGACAATTAGCACAGCCAAGCCCCTGATGTAGGATATAACAAAAAAAAACTAGGATTGATGGATTGATGGACTTGGTGGCAGCTTGTTCTGGTGCACCACAAGTCACAAAATGGCCGCCGATCACCCCAGAATATAAGTGACAGAAAAACGCTCTGTGCAGCCTAAAAACCAGTGAGCAAGTAACTAGCAGAAGTTCAATCATTCACAGCTGTAGATAGATCCGTTCATTAGGTGCTGTTGCTGACTTTTCCCTGCCTAATCTCGCCCTCACAGAAGCTGCGTCCTCTCCCTACACTAATCAGAGCAGTGTGACGTGCGGTGCTACGTGACTCCAGCTTAAATAGAGGCTGGGTCACATGCTGCACTTGGCCAATCACAGCCATGCCATTAGTAGGCATGGCTGTGATGGGCTCTTATGGCAAGAAGTAAAACGCTAGATGATTGGCTGCTGTGCAGCCCTTCAGAAAGTGGGAAGTAATCGCCGAACAACGTTCCCGAACCCAAACTTTTTTGAAATTGTCCGGGTTCGGGTCCGTGTCCCGTACACCCCAAAATTCGGTATGAACCCGAACTATACTCGAACTGTTCGCTCAACACTACCCACGACTCTTGGCTGGTAGTGTCTTATATCACCTGAGACGAAGTAGAAGACTGAGTCAGCCATTAAAGCACCGTTGGGTTGCTGGTCAAGACACATCCGCTAGCTGACACTGGGAGGTCAGGCCTCTCGCTGCAACTCCTACTGCCACGCCCATTTATTCTACTTCTACTCGTGCCTGCGCCAGAAACATTTTGGCCACTGCTCATTCCCTTTGAAGGGCTTTTGTCTATCTGACATACTGTTAGATAAAATAATTAAATTTAAAAGAAATTAATACACCCCAAAAAAGCTGTAGAACAATGTAAGTTAACCACAGTGCGGCAAATAAAACGCATTTGTTTTTTCCACTGATAAACCACAAAAAAGGCTGTAGTACAATGTAACTGCACCGCAGAACAGCAAATAATATGCACTTTTTTACACTAATACACCACAAAAACGGCTGTAGAACAATGTAACTGCACCGCAGAACAGCAAATGAGACATACTTTTAATACTATTAAACCCCCCCCCCCCAAAAAAGTGTAGTACAATGTAACTGCACCACAGAACTGCAAATAAGATTTACTTTTTTTACTCTAATATACCCCAAAAAAGACTGTAGTACAATGTAACTGCATGGAAGAACATCAAATAAGATTTACTTTTCTTTAAATTTATACACCCCAAAACAGGCTGCAGTACAATGCAACTGCACCGCACAACGGCAAATAAGATATACTTTTTTACACTAATATACCCCAAAAAGGGCTGTAGTACAATGTAACTGCACCGAGGAGTGGAAATAAGACTTTTTATACTATTAAAACACCGCTAAAATAATGTGTAGCATAATATAAAGGCACTGCAGAACGGCAAATAAGATGTACATTTTTTACCGTTATACACCCCACGCAAAGCTGTAAAACATTGTAACTGCACCGCAGAATGGCAAATAAGATGTACTTTTTTTAACCTAATACACCCCAAAAAATGCTGTAGTACAATGTATCTGCACCGCAGAACGGCAAATAAGATTAACTTTTTTTTTACACTTATACCCCCCAAAAAGCTGTAGAACAATGGAACTGCACCACAGACCAGCAAATAAGATGTACGTTTTTTTACACGTATACATCCCAAAAAAAGCTATAGAACAATAAAACTGCACCGCAGAACTGCAAATGAGACATACTTTTGTAGTAGTATGTAATTGCACCACAGAACAGCAAATAATTTTTTTTACACTTATACACCCCAAAAATGTGTAGTACAATGTAACTGCACCACAGAATGGCAAATAAGATGTACTTTTTTTACACTTATACACAGACTAATGATGTCGCGAACATAAAATTTTCCGTTCGCTAACGGCAAACGCGAACTTCTGCAAATGTGAACCGGGCGAACCGCTATAGACTTCAATAGGCAGACGAATTTTAAAACCCACAGGGACTCTTTCTGGCCACAATAGTGATGGAAAAGTTGTTTCAAGGGGACTAACTCCTGGACTGTGGCATGCCGGAGGGGGATCCATGGCAAAACTTCCATGGAAAATTACATAGTTGACGCACTTGAATTGGGTTTTAATCCATAAAAGGCATAAATCACCTAACAATCCTAAATTTTTTTGAACAACGTGGTTTAAAACATCTAGTGTGTGTATAGGATCAGGTATGATGTTGTATCCATCAGGGTTACGGGGTTGTATCGATAAGGGTTACGCCCGCTTCACAGACATTGACAGACCAAACTCCCCTTTTAATGCACCGCAAACAACCGCAAACAGTTCATTTGCACAACCGCAAACTCCCCATTTGCACAAGGTTGGATACCAAGCTAGCCATGTCCCGGTGATGTAATTGAAGGTTTCTTCCTCCACCCAGCCACGTACAACACCAAGGGTCCCCGAAAGGTGCATTGAATTGATTTTTCGAACGGGGAGATGGTTAAAAAAAACGCTGGCTCCCTCCACTCTGTTTTAATCCACGGTCACTGCGTCTGTGCCGTGCAATTTACTGTCACACGCGATATGAGTGGTATTTTCTGTAGTACTATTCTCATCAGTTTAATCCCTCTAACGTCCCCAATCTGGGGTCCATTTATTGAATTGATTTTTCGAACGGGGAGATATGATTTGCGCAGTTTGTGCGTAGTTTGGTTTGATTTGCGCAGTTTGTGCAGTTTGTTTGGTTTGGTTTGCACAGTTTTTCGTGGAACTGTAAACAAACATATAACTGGTTCAGTATACAGTTCTAATCACAATATTAACAATATGAACATCATATAACCGTTTTAAATACCTATTTGGCCTCTTGTTCCCATAAAACACAGCTCTGACTGGATATGACTATTCAGCTCTTCATCTCTGGTCTTTTATTACTCCAGATGATTCTGCTAGGGAATTTCCCAAACAGGCTCAGTATGAGGCTGGCTGTGATTGGTCAAGACTCCTGGGCAGTAACACCAGTTTAACTCTATGCTTTCTGTTGTTAATTCTGCTGTGTCATTGAGGCATATTATCTATCTGCTTCTGTGAACACAATATATAACTGTTATATGACATCCAGAAACATGAAGTTACTGTAAATAACTCTCTTTCTGTCTGTAATATGCAAACATAGGAACAGTATTAACATTATTGGCAGGTCTAGCTGTACAAACATTTAAGTCATATTAGCAACCTAGAAGAGGTCTTAGCTGGACAGTAGTGTCGAGCGAGCATGCTTGGCCGAACACCAGTTCAGCTCGAGCATCGCTAATAGCTATGCTCGGGACATGGCGGTATTTGGACGAATACAGCATGTGCTCGAGCGCAATGCTTGAGTCTCCTCCCTGCACGTATCATGGCTGCTATGCTATGATTACTGGCATTAAGGTGTTTGGCTGGCCGGAACGCATCTTCTGGTGCTATATATCACCCGATGGCACGTGTTCGGCTCAGTCTCTCAGACTATTTTTATTAGAAAAACTTTTCAGAGACTCAAAATTCCTTTTAAGGACTATTGTGTGTGACAGCAGCAATATATATTTGTAGTGCAAAATGCGCCAAATTGCTAAAACTTTACAGACCAGATAGTCTTTTTAAGGACTATTGTGTGGCAGCTGAATATATTTTTAAGCGCATCCTGTGCTAAATAGCGTCTAATAGGCTGCTGCAGACAGTTAAATTATCTGCGCAACATCTCCTGTGTAAAGTGTTTGAATCCCAAATAATATCTGTGACATCCAGTGTACTTGTTCCGTAGACGGTGTCTGCTGCGAACAGTTAAATTAGCTGAGCCACATCTCCTGTGTAAAGTGTGCAAGTGTGCACATCCCAAAAATATCTGTGACGTCCAGTGAACTTTTTCGTAGACGGTGTCTGCTGTGGACAGTGATATAAGATGCGCCACATCTCCTGTGTAAAGTGTGCCCACCAAACAAATATCTGTGACATCCAGTGTACTTTTTCCGTAGACAGGGTCCGCTGTGGACAGTTAAATTAGCTGTGCCACATCTCCTGTGTAAAATGTGCGCATCCCAAAAATATCTGTGACATCCAGTGAACTTTTTCCATGTCCGCTGTGGACAGTGACATTAGTTATGCCACATCTGCAATGTAACGTGAGCGCTGAAAAAATTTATCAGTGACATACAGTGTACTTTTTCAATAGATGGTGTCCGCTTCTGACAGCGACATTAACAGTACTACATCTACAGTGTACCGTGTGCACTGAAAAAATGTATCTGTGACATACAGTGTACTTTTTGAATAGACGGTGTCCGCTTCTGACAATGACATTACCAGTGACCCATCTAAAGTGCAACGTGTGCATTTAAAAAATGTATCTGTGACATACAGTGTACTTTTTCCGTAGACGCTGCGGACAGTGACATTACCTGTGGTACCTCTCCTCTATAACATTTCCTCATCCCAAATACCTGTGACATTCCCTGTCATTTTTTATTAGCCGCTGGTGACAGCATTGACATTATCTGTGGGATATCTTCTATGTGACGTTTCCAAATACCTTTAAAAAAAAAATTTGCACATACACTTCAAAATCCTATGCTACTGTATGTGTGACATAATTTTAAGCGTATATAACAATTAAAATGACGAAGGAAAGCTGTAAGGGGCGGGGAAGTGGCCATGATGCTGATGGTGCACACAGAGGCTGTGACCCTGGACACGTTGCCTGCTGCCAGAGCACAAGAAAAACAATTGTCCTAGCTTCATGTCCCAGTTTGCAGGGCGGCACAGGACACCACTCTTGAAGTCAGACCAGTGCGACTAGGTGGTCTGTTGGATTGCAGCAAATAATGCTTCCAGTCGGTTAAGCACCACCCTGTCTTCCACCAAGTCCAGTCTCAGTAGCCAAGGCCCTCGCATATAATGTTTTTACAGGGTCAGCTCACCTGTAGTGATGTCGCGAACATAAAATTTTCCGTACGCGAACAGCGAATTACCGCAAATGTTCACGAACAGGCGAACCGGGCAAACTGCCATAGACTTCAATAGGCAGGCGAATTTTAAAACCCACAGGGACTCTTTCTGGCCACAATAGTGATGGAAAACTTGTTTCAAGGGGACTAACACCTGGACTGTGGCATGCCGTAGGGGAATCCATGGCAAAACTCCCATGGAAAATTATGTAGTGGACGCAGAGTGTGGTAAGTTGAATTCGCAATGTGATTAATATAACCTGCATTAGTCGCATTGCAAATTCAACTTAGAACTGGGTTCCTAATGGTTGTATTGTAAGAATATAACGGAGATTGAGAATATAGCGTTTGGAATAACATGCTTTAAAACATCCAGTGTGTGTATACGATCGGGTATGATGTTGTATCGATCAGGTAGTGTAAGGGTTACGCCCACTTCACAGACATTGACAGACCAAACTCCCCTTTTAATGCACCGCAAACAACCGCAAACAGTCCATTTGCACAACCGCAAACTCCCCATTTGCACAAGGTTAGATACCAAGCTAGCCATGTCCCGGTAATGTCATTGAAGGTTTCTTCCTCCACCCAGCCACGTACAACACCAAGGGTCCCCGAAAGGTGAATTGAATTGATTTTTCGAACGGGGAGATGGTTAAAAAAACGCTGGCTCCCTCCCCTTTGTTTTAATCCACGGTCACTGCGTCTGCGCCGTGCAATTTACTCTCACACCTGATATGAGTTTTATTTTCTGTAGTTCTCTTCTCATCAGTTTAATCCCTGTTACATCCCCAATCTGGGGACCATTTATTGAATTGATTTTTCGAACGGGAAGATGGTTAAAAAAATGCTGGCTCCCTCCCCTTTGTTTTAATCCACGGTCACTGCGTCTGTGCCGTGCAATTTACTCTCACACCCAATATGAGTGTTGTTCTGCTTCGCGCTATTGACTGTTGTATAACGCTATTCAGGCAGCTTAATAATAATTCAGAAGTCAAGAAACGTGAGACATCAAATCTGTATGTATTCTTCTTTCTGAATAACTTTGTAGAACTACAACATAAACATAATCATAACATACATGTCAGTACATTAAACATTGTGTAACAGCTTCCTACCATCAATGAAAAAACTTACGGACAATTCCACCATAAGTCCTGAAATGTTTCAGAGAACCACTGTGTGCTGCTTGCTGGTCCAGGCTCACTCATGAAATGGAGGACAAGAAGTTCCAGGTTGAAGGTCACTGTCTCTCATAAAAATATTACAACTTCCTGTTAAAGCTGATCTGAACTCACTAGGCAATATTAATTCTGAACACTAGATGGCAGCAACATCTAACATATTAATACAGTAATTATAGAACATTACAAAACAATATGAGCAGCACACTCCCTGCCTGACATAATTTATTATCTCACTACCTATATAATTACTGCATTGCATTAAGAACACATAAACCTGAGAAGATAATCCCCTTTTTTACAACCTTGACCTCCACTTTTCTAACTTGGCCATCTCTACTTGGTAGTGCATTGACAACAAGTCCTATGGGCCATTCATTCCTACCTTCTTGACCGTCCTTTAACAGAACAACCTGACCCACTCTTACATTCGGGCGATCTTCAGTCCACTTTCTACGGCGCTGCAAGGTTGACAGATACTCTCTCTTCCATCTTTTCCAAAAAGTATCTGCCAAGCATTGCACTTGCTTCCATTGCTTAGCCTGAACTTGATGGGTACTTAGATTTACAGGTGGAGCAGACAATGGGTTCACTTTTTGAGTCAACAACATTGCTGGCGTAAGAACCATAGGTGTATCTGGATCTGAGGATACAGGAACTAAAGGTCTTGCAATCATAATGGCTGTAACCTCGGCCATAAAGGTGCTCAAAGTCTCATGGGTCAAAAAAGCAGGTTTAGTTTGTAGCAACATAGCATCCAAGATCCGCCTGGCTATACCTATAAGTCTTTCCCAGACACCACTCATGTGTGAGGAGTGTGGAGGATTAAAGACCCAAATACATCCTCTGTCTTGGAGAAAGTCTTGCAATTTTGAGTCGCTGGCACAAAAGTTAAGTTCCTTGCAGGCTCCTACAAAGTTTGTTCCTCTGTCAGAATGGAGAAGTTTTGCTGGACCACGAATTGAGAAGAATCTCCTCAAGGCATTAATAAAGCTTGATGTTGATATGGTTTCAAGTAGCTCTATGTGTACAGCTCGGGTGGACAAACAAGTGAAAAGGACTGCCCATTGTTTGCTATCTGCGCTGCCTCCCCTAGTGCGACGGGTTAGGACTAACCATGGACCAAACACATCTAAGCCCACATTGGCGAAAGGTGGTCCAACAACTACTCTGTCCACTGGTAGCTCTACCATCTTTTGGCTTTGTAATCTCCCTAGCAGCTTTCGACAGGTGACACATTTGTGTATAACCGCTGATACTAACCGTGTACCACCAAGAATCCAGAAACCAGTGGAGCTAACTGCACCCTCTGTGATGTGCCGACCTTGGTGAACCACTTGTTCATGACAGTATCTAACAAGCAGTGTGGCGATGTAGTTATCATGGGGTATAATGACAGGCTGTTTCTCTTCTTCAGAAAGTCCAGAAAGAGACAAACGTCCACCTACTTTTAACAACCTATTCTTGTCTACAAAGGGGCTAAGTTTCCTAAGACCGCTATGCTTTCGGAGGGGCTGTTGTTTTGTGATGCAAAGCAATGTGAGTGAAGTGTGGTATCAGAAGCTTTGGTACTGAAGCTTGTAATTTCTGATCTCATTTCAGGGTCAGGTTCAGGCTCTATGAGAGGATAAGTACTGGCAGTGTCCTCACAGTGTGGTTGGTACAGAAAGGATGGTCCTGAGAACCATATAGAGTTCTGAAGGCATGCTGCTTGAGTAGGTCTAGTGGCATAATCTGCAGGGTTTTGCTCTGTGGATACATAGAACCACTGATCTGGGTGTGTAGATTGCCTGATTCTGTTAATCCTGTTTGAGACATACAGATAGAATCTCCTTGTGGTATTGCAAATGTACCCTAGGACAGTCTTGCTATCAGTGAAGAATTTCACAGCATCAAAGTCAGTGTCTAGTTCATCTCTACTGCAAGTACAGCAGCACACAACTCTAAACGAGGCATAGTATGGGCTGGTTGAGGGCTTAATTTGGACTTTCCCATAATGAATCCAACATGCACATGTTTTCTGCATCAATTACTTTCAAGTAAGCTACTGCACCTATCGCTGTGGTGGAGGCGTCTGAGAAAATGCACAGTTCTTTCCTGCGGGCCGATGATAGAGAGACAGGAACATAGCATCTGTCTATCTTTAAGTGCTCTAACGCTAGCAAGGATTCTGTCCATTTAACCCACTCACTCAGTCTTTCTTGAGGAAGCAATGCATCCCATTCACTTTTCCCAGATGACAGTTCACGAACTAAGGCCTTACCTCTTATTGTCACAGGGGATACAAACCCTAGGGGATCATAGAGGCTATTTATGGTGGATAGAATTCCTCTACGTGTAAAGGGCTTTTCCTCTGAGGAACTTGGAAAACAAAACTGTCTGTATCTAGATCCCAACTTAGGCCTAGGCTTCTCTGCAGGGGAAGGGTGTCTGTACCTAGGCAAAGATCTTTAAGGTCCTTGGCTCTGTCTGCCACAAGGAAGGCTTCCATGACTTTTTGGCTGTTGGAAGCGATTTTATGAAGACGCAGATTGGATTCTGCCAGCATCTGCTTTGCTTTACTGAGGATGGAAATTGCATCTTCAGGAATGCTAGCAGAAGCGAGTCCATCATCTACATAGAAATGCCTCAATACAAAGTGTTTGGCGTCTTGTCCATAGCACTCTGCATATTTCTGGGCTGCCTTTTGCACGCAGTATATAGCGACAGCAGGAGAGGGCCTGTTGCCAAATACGTGCACCTTCATTCTATACTCGATAATTTTCTTGTCTATGTCATTGTGTTTGTACCAAAGAAAGCGTAAAAAGTCTCTATGTAGAGATGAGCGAACATTTAAAAAAAGTCCGTTGTTCGGGGTTCGGGTGGTGGTTAATTGCGCATCCCGTTATGGATTCCACAATAGCGCATATGGAATCCATAAGGGGCGGCTGCCACCAACCCGAACTGTAGAACAGCTGAAGGACCTGGCGTGACGTCACTGTCATGTGATCAGTGCAGGGGGCGTGGCTCAGCACGGGATCAAATCCCATGCTGAGCCACGCCCCCTGCACTGATCACATGACAGTGACGTCACGCCAGGTCCTTCAGCTGTTCTACAGTTCGGGTTGGTGGCAGCCGCCCCTTATGGATTCCATATGCGCTATTGTGGAATCCATAATGGGATCGCAGTCACCACGACCGAGCTAACAGGACTTTTTAAATGTTCGCTCATCTCTATCTCTATGGTCTTCTCTGACGATAAAGCAATAAAACATTTTGCTGCACATCTGCTGTGAAGGCAATGGGCTCTTTTCTGAAGCGCATAAGGACACCTAGCAAGGTGTTGTTTAGGTCAGGGCCACTTAACAGTACATCATTTAATGAAACTCCTTCATACTCTGCGCTGGAATCAAAAACTATTCTGATTTGGTTAGGTTTGTGTGGATGGTAGACACCAAACATTGGTAGATACCAGTGCTCCCTATCTGTCTCAAGAGGTCTTGCTACTTCAGAGTGATCATTGTCTAGCATCTTTTTAATGAATTCAGTGAAATCTCTTTTCACTTCTGGCTTTCTCTGTAGTGTTTTGCTGAGTGAATGCAAACGCTTCAAGGCTTGATCCCTGTTACAAGGCAAAACACGTCTGGGTGTGCGAAAGGGGAGAGGGGCCACCCAACTGTGATTGTCGTCTTGGTAGACCTCTCTATCCATAATCTGCAAAAATAATCTTTCTGGAACACTGTAATCCCTAGACTGTCTGTCTCAATGTTGGAATTGACTTCTCCTTTGAAATGTAGCATAGGAGAGTCCCAGTGTTGTGCTGGCTTGCCAAAGCTTTCTTTTACTACAAAGCTGTTGTGACAGGGACTGAGAAGGGACATGCGTCCATTTGTTAACACAGATGTCTTCAAACTACTAACGTTGTCAGGCTGGTGAACCGTCCCCAGGCAAACTTCTCCTACAATAACCCACCCCAGGTCTAGTCTCTGTGCATAAGGGGCGTTGTAAGGTCCATTAATTTGCTGACGTACCTTGTGTACCTGAAGAATGTCTCTTTCCAGAAGTAGAAGGATAGAAACATGTGACTCAACAGCTGGGATAAGGTGAGCAATTGAGCGGAGATGAGGGTGATGATGGGCTACTTCTGGAGAGGGAATCTCTGTTTTGTCATCAGGTATCATGCCACACTCTATAAGGGTAGGAAGTGAGAACTGCACTTTCTTATTGAGGGATTCGATGGTAAAGCCAGTAGCTCTTCTCCCTGTGGTTTCAATTGTCCCCGCACATGTCCTTAGAGTGTATGGAACAGCACTTGCCTTAAGGTTAAAGATATCAAAGAAGTCTGGCTTTGCAAGGGATCTGTTGCTCTGTTTGTCTAGCACTGCATACATTTTCACTGCCCTTTCTCTCTTACCAGTGGGATACACAGTCACTAAACAGATTTTAGAGCATGATCGTGCGCTCTTGCCTGGGCCACATACTTCTGTGCAGTATGTTACATTACTGAGGAGAGTGGGGTCTCTTGTTGCTCCCTGCCCTGATCTTTAACGGGTTCTACAGTTTCTAGTGGTGTAGGAGTAGGCCCAGGGTGCAAAGCTGCAATATGTTTCTCACTGCCCCATTTGGAACATTCTACTGACATTTTACAGTCCTTGGCAATGTGATAAGTGGAACCACTGCACTTAAAACAGATGCTATTTTGTTTAAGCATCCGCTCAGCAATGGGTTTGCTTCTAAAGCTTTTGTATTTCTTTAGTGGATGTGGTTTTTTGTGTATAGGGCAATGTCTACTAAGTGGTTCCACTTATCACATTGCCAAGGACTGTAAAATGTCAGTTGAATGTCTACTATGGTCTGTACATTGTGGGTACTTTGACAGTCGGTGACTTCTGAAGGTACAGCTGTTTTGTGTGTGGATACAGAGGTCTTACCATAAGGTCTGTGAGGCCTTTCAGGTCTGTGCGATTGATTGCTGCTGGTGGCGAAGGCGAAACTGGGATCGCTCCGAATGTTTGCATGCTGTCGGACAAACCTAGAAAACACAGAGAAAGGGGGAAAAGCAACTCCATAGTCTTCTTTGAATTTGCCTTCCACAGACATCCACTTGTCTTGCAGATTGGAAGGTAGCTTCACTACTATGGGATTAGTGCCTCTGGCTGTATCTAGGTATGAAAATCCTGGCAAAAAGCCATCATCTTTGGCATATTTTATCTCTAGCAGAAGGTCACTCAGTCCTTGTAGCCGCACGTTGTCTCTGTAACCCATCTTTGGAAAGGCTTCAAGCTTTTTCAACAGTGCTCCTTCAATTGCTTCTGGGGATCCATATGTTTCTGCTAGTCTTTTCCAAGTCATGTTGAGTCCTACTGCAGGGTTGAACAGGTTTGCTCTTATCATCCTCTTTGCATGCTCTGCTGACTCGGTACCAAGCCATTTTATCATTAAATTATGCGTCTATGCTGGTGATAAGTTCACGCTTTCAGTGGCATTCAGAAAGGAATATTTCCATGCCCAATAGTTTTCAGGATGGTCATCAAATTAGAGAAAGCCTAAGCTCACCAGTTCTTTGCGGAAGAGATATTTGGGGACATCTACTGCACATTGATGTTCACACATGTAATCTTTAGGTTGAGGTGGTGGGAACACTTGTTTTTTGATTCTTGGGGGTTCTGTCGCTTTATCCTTGCTTTGCTGGCAGCTGCCAATCTCATGTGGTTGGTCGGACCTGCACAGGGGGTCCGTCCGTCTCGGTCTGAATTCTGTTGCTTCAAGTTTGAGAGACCGTTCCTTTGTATGCACATCAGTAAGGTTCTTGACATACTCACTCGCACGATCTGCGAAGGATAGAGGTTTTTCAGGTTTTATATGATTTTTCACTTTTTGACCGACTTGTTCCCATGTAGGCAGCGGCTTCCGCTTCAGCAACTGTGACTGCAGTCTGTCGCTGCAGGATGAGCAATTTTGACTCTAATTCTGCTTCTTTTTGTGCTATGGCCGCTTCCTTGGCTGTTCTCTCTTGTTCTATGGCAGCTTCCTTGGCTGTTCTCTCTTGTGCTATGGCAGCTTTCTTGGCTGCTATCTCTTGCATCATCATGGCTTCTTTTTCTGCGTACTATAGCTGGACACGGGCAGCTTCTGCCTTGGTACGAGCTCTAACTGCTGAGGAACTTGCTGAGGACATCGTGCTAGCTTGTGAAGATCTGGACACATGTGACTGTGCATCGTCTTGCTGGGCACTGGGGATGTTCTCCCTGCCTTGCTGTGTCAGCAGTAGCGTGTCATCAGCCTGGTACTTCGTTCCTGAAGACTCATGCTGCAGTAATGGTGTCTCTGATCATTCCAGACCGCCGCATGGTTGTCCTTTTACTGTTCTGCTTCACTCTATTGACTGTTGTATAACGCTATTCAGACAGCTTAACAATAATTCAGAAGTCAATAAATGTGAGACATCAAATCTGTCTGAATAACTTTGTAAAACTACAACATAAACATAATCATAACATACATGTCAGTACATTAAACATTGTGTAACAGCTTCCTACCATCAATGAAACAACTTACGGACAATTCCACCATAAGTCCTGAAATGTTTCAGAGAACCACTGTGTGCTGCTTGCTGGTCCAGGATCACTCAGCAACATCAAACATATTAATACAGTAATTATAGAACATTACAAAACAATATGAGCAGCACAAGTGTTATTTTCTGTATTTCTTTTCTCATCAGTTTAATCCCTGTTACGTCCCCAATCTGGGGTCCATTTATTGAATTGATTTTTCGAATGGGGAGATGGTTAAAAAAACGTTGGCTCCCTCCCCTTTGTTTTAATCCACGGTCACTGCCTCTGCGCCGTGCTATTTACTCTCACACCCGATATGAGTGTTATTTTCTGTAGTTCTCTTCTCATCAGTTTAATCCCTGTTACGTCCCTAATCTGGGGTCCATTTACATAGTAACATAGTATATAAGACCGAAAAAAGACATTTGTCCATCCAGTTCGGCCTGTTTCCTACAAGTTGATCCAGAGGAAGGCAAAAAAAAACCTGTGAGGCAGAAGCCAATCAGGCAATCAGAATAACTCCCTGGGTCAACGACCCCTCTCTAGTAGCTGTAGCTTGCAATATCACACTCCAGAAATAAATCCAGTCCCCTCTTGAATTCCTTTATTGTACCCACCATCACCACCTCCTCAGGCAGAGAGTTCCATAGTCTCACTGCTCTTACAGTGAAGAATCCTTTTCTATGTTTGTGTACAAACCTTCTTTCCTCCAGACGCAGAGGATGTCCCCTTGTCACAGTCCTGGGGATAAATAGATGATGGGACAGATCTCTGTACTGACCCCTGATATATTTATACATAGCTATTAGATCTCCCCTCAGTCGTCTTTTTTCTAAAGTGAATAACCCTAATTTTGATAACCTTTCAGGGTACTGTAGATCCCTTATTCCAGTTATTACTTTAGTTGCCCTCCTCTGAACCCTCTCCAGCTCTGCTATGTCTGTCTTGTTCAGGAGCCCGGAACTGTACACTGTACTCCATGTGTGGTCTGACTAGTGATTTGTAAAGTGGTAGGACTATGTTCTCATCCTTTTCCATGTCAGTGTTACCGTTTCCATGTCAGTGTTACCGAATTTATTGAATTTATTTTTCGAACGGGGAGATGGTTAAAAAAACGCTGGCTCCCTCCCCTTTGTTTTAATCCACGGTCACTGCGTCTGCGCCGTGCAATTCACTGTCACACCCTATATGAGTGGTGTCTTAACTAGTACTATTCCTATCAATTTAATCCCTGTTACGTCCCATATCAGGGATTGCCTTTTGTGAAAAAAAATTTAGGCCGGGTACCTTCAACTGCCTTCACAGTGACAGACCAAACTCTCATACACCAAACTGAATTGATTTTAGTAACCGGGAGATGGAAAAAGCAGCTTGGTCGGTCCACTTACTCCCAAATTGGGGCACTGCACGTGCACAGCGCAATGTGCTGTGACACCCTATATGAGTGGTGTCTTAACTAGTACTATTCCTATCAGTTTAATCCCTGTTACGTACCCTATCCGGGGACGTGTGTCGAATTGATTAACCATTGTCGAATTAACGAGCTCTGTACTTGCTTTGTATTGGAATTGATGGGGATTTTTTTAATTGCCTGCATTATTTCTAATAATCTATTAAGAGACTTTATTATGATTTTTTATTTTATGTATTAAAAACCCATACAACTAAAAAAAAAGGTAAATTTATGTTTTTTCTATGAAATATTATCCAGCCGATCGCTTTTGGTCTGACCATAATGAAGCAGCGGCCTTATCATCTGGGGTGTGGCAGCATTGCCAACACACTCATAGAGGTGATGATTGCTTCATTGTGATACGCAAGCCCCTTCACCACAACAAGGTAACGATCACGAAGGGGAATTGACACTTGTATGTGCCTTTTTTTTTGTTTAGTTATTGCAGTCACAGTGCTGCACCACAGGACAGAAAAAATAGGCATGTACACATGCCTAAAAAATAATGGCATTGTTGCAGCCGCTGTTGTAGCAGCGGCTTGAACACTAATTGGTGGCGGAGAATTCACTAAAGTCATCCGGTATGCAGACATTAAATACAGCAGCGTGAGGACCAGTTTGGCCAAGGCATGTCATCAGGCCTTTTGCTAGTCAAACGTATCCCCCACTGTCAGTCCCTTTGGGATCCATGCCTTATTCATCTTTATGAAGGTGAGGTAATCAACACTTTTTTGACCGAGGCGACTTCTCTTGTCAGTGACAATGGCTCCTGCTGCACTGAAGGTCCTTTCTGACAGGACACTTGAAGCAGGGCAGGCTAGAAGTTCTATCGCAAACTGGGATAGCTCAGGCCACAGGTCAAGCCTGCACATCCAGTAATAAAGGGGTTCATCGCTCCTCAGAGTGTCGATATCTGCTGTTAAGGTGAGGTAGTCTGCTACCTGTCGGTCGAGTCGTTCTCTAAGGCTCGAACCCGAAGGGCTGTGGCGATGTGTAGGACTGAAAAAGCTCCGCATGTCCTCCATCAACAACACATCTGTAAATCGTCCAGTTTTTGCCGCCGTGGTAGGAGGAGGATTACATTCACCTCTTCCCCTGTTAGATTCCCGTTGTGCTGTGACATCCCCCTTATAAGCTGTGTAAAGCATATTTTTTAGTTTGGTTTTGAACTGCTGCATCCTTTCCGACTTTCGGCAATTTGGTAACATTTCTGCCACTTACTGCTTATACCGGGGGTCTAGTAGTGTGGCCACCCAGTACAGGTCATTCTCCTTCATCCTTTTTATACGAGGGTCCCTCAACAGACATGACAGCATGAAAGACCCCATTTGAACAAGGTTGGATGCAGAGCTACTCATTTCCCGTTCCTCGTCCTCACTGATGTCATTGATGGTCTGTTCTTCCCCCCAGCCACGTACAACACCATGGGTCCCAGATAGGTGACAACAACGAGCACCCTGGGGTGCCTGCTGTGGTTGGTCTTCCTCCTCCTCAAAGCCACATTCCTCCTCTGACTCCTCTTCCTCATACTCCTCTTCCAGTGTTGCCGCAGGTCCGACAAGCGATGATGACAAGGCTGTTTCTGGTGGTGATGCTGACCACAACTCTTCCTCTTTCTCTTCACGCTGATCTACAGCCTGATCCAGCACTCTTCGCAGGGCACGCTCCAGGAAGAAAACAAATGGGATGAGGTCGCTGATGGTCCCTTTGGTGCGACTGACTAGGTTTGTCACCTCCTCAAAAGGACGCATGAGCCTACACGCATTGCGCATGAGCGTCCAGTAACGTGGCAAAAAAATTCCCAGCTCCGCAGAGGCTGTCCTAGCACCCCGGTCATACAAATACTCGTTGACGGCTTTTTCTTGTTGGAGCAGGCGGTCGAACATTAGGAGTGTTGAATTCCAATGTGTCGGGCTGTCGCAAATCAAGCGCCTCACTGGCATGTTGTTTCGCCGCTGAATATCGGAAAAGTGTGCCATGGCCGTGTAGAAACACCAGAAATGGCCACACACCTTCCTGGCCTGCTTGAGGACGTCCTGTAAGCCTGGGTACTTAGACACAAAGCGTTGTACGATGAGATTCAACACATGTGCCATGCACGGTACATGTGACAACTTGAACAAATTCAATGCCGACAACAAATATGTTCCATTGTCACACACCACTTTGCCGATCTCCAGTTGGTGAGGGGTCAGCCACTGATCCACCTGTGCGTTCAGGGCGGACAGAAGTGCTGGTCCTGTGTGGCTCTCTGCTTTCAGGCAAGTCAACCCCAAGACAGCGTGACACTGTCGTATCCGGGATGTGGAATAGCCTCTGGGGAGCTTTGGGGATTCAGTTGATATGCAGCCAGACGCCGCAGCAGAAGAGGACTCAGCCGAGGAGGATATCGAAGAGGATGGAGTAGGAGTAGAGGAGGTGGCAGTAGGCCTGCCTGAAAGTTGTGGTGGTGTCACCAACTCCGCTGCGGAGCCACGCATTCCATGCTTGTCAGCCGTCAGCAGGTTGACCCAATGCGCAGTGCACTTGATATACCTGCCCTGACCGTGCTTTGCAGACCAGGTATCAGTGGTCAGATGGACCCTTGCCCCAACACTGTATGCCAGAGATGCCATGACTTCCTTTTAAATAACATAGTAGAGGTTTGGGATTGCCTTTTTTGAAAAAAAAATTTGGTCCGGGTGCCATCCACTGTGGTGTCCCAATAGCGACAAATTTTTTGAAGGCCTCAGACTTCACCAGCTGGTTTGGTAAAAGCTGGCGGGCTAAGAGTTCCGTCAAGCCAGCTGTCAGTCTCCGGGCAAGGGGGTGACTCTGTGACATTGGCTTCTTACGCTCAAACATTTCCTTAACAGACACCTGACTGTGGGCAGATGAGATGGAACTGCTGAAGGTGAGAGGTGGAGTGTCGGGTGGTTAAAAGGGGCAAGGAGGACAGCAGTGGTTGATGTGGCTGAAGATGCTGGACCAGGAGGAGGATGGTGGCTTTGAGTTTGTGTGCTGCTTGTACTCATGTGTTGATCCCATTGGCGTTTGTAATGTGAGATCATGTGCCTTCGCAAAGCAGTTGTACCGAGGTGGGTGTTGGACTTCCCACGACTCAGTTTCTTTTGGCACAAGTTGCAAATGGCATTGCTGTTATCAGAGGCAGACACACTAAAAAAAGCGCCACACTGCTGAGCTTTGCAATGACGGCATTCTGGTGGTGGCAACAGCATGCGTTGACTGGCGTGCTGTCTGGCTGACCCCGGGTGTCGATACATGCTGTCTGACTGTGCCACTAACTCCTTGCGACGACCTCCTCCTGCTTCCAACTCGTCTCCTCCTTCTCTCTGTCTCCCTCTTCTTCTCTTCGAGTAGGCACCCACGTGACATCCGTGGACACATCGTCATCATCAACCGCTTCACTTGTATCTGACACCTCAGCAAAGGAAGCAGCACCGGGTAAAACATCATCATCATCATCATCACACTGTACGTCCATGTGTGTAATCCTGCCTGACTGAGACATATCCCTGTAATCTACATCATCTGGCCATAATGGTTGCGCATCACTAATTGCATCCAACTGATGTGTAAATAACTCCTCTGACGGATCAAGTGAAGCGGCTGTGGTGCCTGTGGTGGTGGTGGCGGTGGGCGGGAGCGTAGTAACTTGAGAGCAGGTGACCGAAGCTGAGCTGGAGGAGGATGGTTCTTAGCGGAAGCTGTGGAAGATTGGGTGTCCTGTCTAAGCCAGTCAACTATGTCCTCAGAATTTTTCGGGTTCAGGGTACGTGGCCTCTGAACACTGGGCATTATTCCAGGGCCAGTGGAAATCACAGCACCACGACCACAACGGCCCCTGCGGGGTGGCCTGCCTCTGCCTGTCATTTTTTTTAGATAAGTGGTACTACGCCTGCTAGGTACTGTGCCACCCGGTATGAATTTTGGGCACTAGCAGAGGGCACACTACAGTCTGTGGTTCTGACACACACACACTAGCAGGCAGGCAACTGAAATTAGATCAAAGTGTACAGATAAAGTGCCTTATTTTAAGGCAAAGTCCAGTGCCACACTGTATGATTGATGGGCACTGGCAGTGGGCACACTACAGTCTGTGGAAGTCGGCCTGACACACACTGGCAGCAGGCAAGCAACTGAAATTAGACTAAAGTGTAAAAATTAAATGCCTTATTTATCGGCAAGCTACTGTGCCACCCTGTATGAGTGGTGGGCACTGGCAGTGGGCACACTACAGTCTGTGGAAGTCGGCCTGACACACACTGGCAGCAGGCAAGCAACTGAAATTAGACTAAAGTGTAAAAATTAAATGCCTTATTTATCGGCAAGCTACTGTGCCACCCTGTATGAGTGGTGGGCACTGGCAGTGGGCACACTACAGTCTGTGGAAGTCGGCCTGACACACACTGGCAGCAGGCAAGCAACTGAAATTACACTAAAGTGTAAAAATGAAATGCCATATTTATCGGCAAGCTACTGTGCCACCCGGTATGAGTGGTGGGCACTGGCAGTGGGCACACTACAGTCTGTGGAAGTTGGCCTGACACACACTGGCAGCAGGCAAGCAACTGAAATTACACTAAAGTGTAAAAATGAAATGCCTTATTTATCGGCAAGCTACTGTGCCACCCGGTATGAGTGGTGGGCACTGGCAGTGGGCACACTACAGTCTGTAGAAGTCGGCCTGACACACACTGGCAGCAGGCAAGCAACTGAAATTAGACTAAAGTGTAAAAATTAAATGCCTTATTTATCGGCAAGCTACTGTGCCACCCTGTATGAGTGGTGGGCACTGGCAGTGGGCACACTACAGTCTGTGGAAGTCGGCCTGACACACACTGGCAGCAGGCAAGCAACTGAAATTAGACTAAAGTGTAAAAATTAAATGCCATATTTATCGGCAAGCTACTGTGCCACCCGGTATGAGTGGTGGGCACTGGCAGTGGGCACACTACAGTCTGTGGAAGTCGGCCTGACACACACTGGCAGCAGGCAAGCAACTGAAATTACACTAAAGTGTAAAAATGAAATGCCTTATTTATCGGCAAGCTACTGTGCCACCCGGTATGAGTGGTGGGCACTGTCAGTGGGCACACTACAGTCTGTGGAAGTCGGCCTGACACACACTGGCAGCAGGCAAGCAACTGAAATTACACTAAAGTGTAAAAATGAAATGCCTTATTTATCGGCAAGCTACTGTGCCACCCGGTATGAGTGGTGGGCACTGTCAGTGGGCACACTACAGTCTCTAGAAGTCGGCCTGACACACACTGGCAGCAGGCAAGCAACTGAAATTAGACTAAAGTGTAAAATTTAAATGCCTTATTTATCGGCAAGCTACTGTGCCACCCCGTATGAGTGGTGGGCACTGGCAGTGGGCACACTACAGTCTGTGGAAGTCGGCCTGACACACACTGGCAGCAGGCAAGCAACTGAAATTACACTAAAGTGTAAAAATGAAATGCCATATTTATCGGCAAGCTACTGTGCCACCCGGTATGAGTGGTGGGCACTGGCAGTGGGCACACTACAGTCTGTGGAAGTCGGCCTGACACACACTGGCAGCAGGCAAGCAACTGAAATTACACTAAAGTGTAAAAATGAAATGCCTTATTTATCGGCAAGCTACTGTGCCACCCGGTATGAGTGGTGGGCACTGTCAGTGGGCACACTACAGTCTGTGGAAGTCGGCCTGACACACACTGGCAGCAGGCAAGCAACTTAAATTACACTAAAGTGTAAAAATGAAATGCCTTATTTATCGGCAAGCTACTGTGCCACCCGGTATGAGTGGTGGGCACTGTCAGTGGGCACACTACAGTCTGTAGAAGTCGGCCTGACACACACTGGCAGCAGGCAAGCAACTGAAATTAGACTAAAGTGTAAAATTTAAATGCCTTATTTATCGGCAAGCTACTGTGCCACCCCGTATGAGTGGTGGGCACTGGCAGTGGGCACACTACAGTCTGTGGAAGTCGGCCTGACACACACTGGCAGCAGGCAAGCAACTGAAATTACACTAAAGTGTAAAAATGAAATGCCATATTTATCGGCAAGCTACTGTGCCACCCGGTATGAGTGGTGGGCACTGGCAGTGGGCACACTACAGTCTGTGGAAGTCGGCCTGACACACACTGGCAGCAGGCAAGCAACTGAAATTACACTAAAGTGTAAAAATTAAATGCCTTATTTATCGGCAAGCTACTGTGCCACCCGGTATGAGTGGTGGGCACTGGCAGTGGGCACACTACAGTCTATAGCAGTCGGCCTGACACACACTGGCAGCAGGCAACCAACTGAAATTAGACTAAAGTGTAAAAATGAAATGCCTTATTTATCGGCAAGCTACTGTGCCACCCGATATGAGTGGTGGGCACTGGCAGTGGGCACACTACAGTCTGTAGAAGTCAGCCTGACACACACTGGCAGCAGGCAAGCAACTGAAATTAGACTAAAGTGTAAAAATTTAATGCCTTATTTATCGGCAAGCTACTGTGCCACCCTGTATGAGTGGTGGGCACTGGCAGTGGGCACACTACAGTCTGTGGAAATCGGCCTGACACACACTGGCAGCAGGCAAGCAACTGAAATTAGACTAAAGTGTAAAAATTAAATGCCTTATTTATCGGCAAGCTACTGTGCCACCCCGTATGAGTGGTGGGCACTGGCAGTGGGCACACTACAGTCTGTGGAAGTCGGCCTGACACACACTGGCAGCAGGCAAGCAACTGAAATTAGACTAAAGTGTAAAAATTAAATGCCTTATTTATTGGCAAGCTACTGTGCCACCCGGTATGAGTGGTGGGCACTGGCAGTGGGCACACTACAGTCTGTGGAAGTCGGCCAGACACACACTGGCAGCAGGCAAGCAACTGAAATTAGACTAAAGTGTAAAAATGAAATGCCTTATTTATCGGCAAGCTACTGTGCCACCCGGTATGAGTGGTGGGCACTGGCAGTGGGCACACTACAGTCTGTGGAAGTCGGCCTGACACACACTGGCAGGGAACTAACCTTAGATTAAAGGGTAAAAATGAAATGCCTTTTTTTATGCAAAGTCCTGTGCCACACGGTATGAGTGGTGGGCACTAGCAGTGGGCACACTACAGTCTGTGGGCCTGCAGCTCCTCACACATGGGCAGGCCAGGCAACTGCAATATATATATGGAGAAAAAAAAAAAAAAGACTAATGTTGCAGCCCTAAAAAGGGCTTTTTGGGGGCTATCAGGACGCTGTCCTTACAGCAGAGATCAGATGACTCTTTCAGGACTGGAGTGGACACTGAATACACTAGCCTAGCTATCGATTCCCCAATTAAATCAGCAGCAGCTACACTGTCCCTCCTCTCACTAAGACTGCAGCTTCCGAATTAATCTAAAATGGATGCTGTCCAGGAGATTTGAGGGTCTGGGAGGGAGGGTAGGCTGCTGATTGGCTGGAATGTGTCTGCTGACTGTGAGGTACAGGGTCAAAGTTTGCTCAATGATGATGTATAGTGGGCGGACCGAACATCGCATATGTGCATATGTCCTCTCACTAAGACTGCAGCTTCCGAATGAATCTAAAATGGATGCTGTCCAGGAGATGGGAGGGTCTGGGAGGGAGGGTATGCTGCTGATTGGCTGGAATGTGTCTGCTGACTGTGAAGTACAGGGTCAAAGTTTGCTCAATGATGATGTATAGTGGGCTGACCGAACATCGCATATGTTCGCCCGCCGCGGCGAACGCGAACAAGCTATGTTCGCCGGGAACTGTTTTACAGGGTTAGCTCATCTGCAGGCCCTCGCATATAATTTTTTAGAAGGTCAGCTCACCAGCAGGCCCTTACCTACAATCTTTTACAGGGTCAGCTTACCTGCAGGCACTAGCATATAATGTTTTACAGGGTCATCTCACATGCAGACCCTCGCATATAATATTTTACAGGGTCAGCTCACCTGAAGGCCCTCGCCTACAACCTTTTAGAGGGTCAGCTCACCAGCAGGCCCTCACCTAAAATCTTTTACAGGGTCAGCTGGCCTGCATGCTCTCACATATAATGTTTTACAGGGTCAGCTCACCTGCAGGCCCCCACATATAATGTTTTACAGGGTCAGCTCACCAGCAGACCTTCACCTACAATCTTTTACAGGGTCAGCTCACCAGCAGACCCTCACCCCTAATGTTTTAGAACAGTCATGTCCAAACTGTGGCCCTCCAGCTGTTGCAAAACTACAACTCCCAGCCTGCCTGGATAGCCTACAGCTATTAGGGCATGCTGGGAGTTGTAATTTTGCAACAGCTGGAGGGTCACAGTTTGGACATGCCTGTTTTAGAGGGCCAGCTCAGCAGCAGTTCCTCGCCCCTAATGTTTTAGATGGTCACATCAGCAGGCCCTTGCTCCAAATGTTTTTGAGGGTCACCAGCAGGCCATGATTCATAATTTTTCAAGGGTGTGTATGATGCCCTCTTTTATGTGTAACATAGGGTGTATTGGAGTGCCGGCTCCTTGTAATTTTTGGCAGCCCCTTCACTTAGTGCATAGGCTTTATGAGTGTAGGAGTCCCACTACATGAACAATTGTACCACAATGTGAATGAGGCCCTCCTTTATGTGATATACAGGTTGTATCGGAGTGCCTCTTGCTTTTAATTTTTGGCAGCACTTTCACTTTATATACAAGTAAATATACAGGAAAGAATGTTTCCTAACAATTTTTCCTCTAAAATCGATTTTATCTTTGGTTTTGTGCGTATTATTGTCAGTTTGTAAAGGGGCGTACTACTCTGACTACTCGGGTGCTCGGGTCTAACACATGCTACAGAGCACCGAGTATAATAGAAATAAATGGGAGAACCCGAGCATTAAACCAGGCCATCCCCTGCTCTGAAGAGGGGAGATTGCCTGGGTCATAGAAAAAGTCCAGAAATTGATGGACACACCACCGAAATGGTTCAGGAACAGCATGAGGAGGATGTCTGGATGCATCTTGGACTCCCAGGTTGCTGCTGGGAACTGTGTTGTCCGAGTAGTACGCCATTTTTTCCTGTATATTTACTTGTATATAAAGTGTAAGTGCTGCCAAAAATTACAAGCAAGAGGCACTCCGATACAACCTGTATATCACATAAAGGAGGGCCTCATTCAAATTGTGGTACGATTGTTCATGTAGTGGGACTCCTACACTCATAAAGCCTATGCACTAAGTGACAGGGCTGCCAAAAATTACAAGGAACCGGCACTCCAATACACCCTTTGTTACATATAACGCAGGGCAACATACACACCCTTGAAAAATTTGGATTGATGGGCTGCTGGTGACCCTCAAAAACATTTGGAGCTAGGGCCTGCTGATCTGACCATCTAAAACATTAGGGTCGAGGGCCTGCTGATGAACTGACCCTCTAAAACATTAGGGGTGAGGGTCTGCTGGTGATCTGACCCTGTAAAAGATTGTAGGTGAGGGCCTGCTGGTGAGCTGACCCTCTGTAAGGTAGTAGGTGAGGGCCTGTAGGTGAACTGACCTTGTAAAACATTATATGCGAGGGCCTGCAGGTGAGCTGACCCTGTAAAAGATTTTAGGTGAGGGCCTGAAGGTGAGCTGACCCTGTAAAACATTATATGCGGGGGGCTGCAGGTGAGCTGACCCTGTAAAACATTATATGTAAGGGACTGCAGGTGAGCTGCCCTATCAACTTTCGATTCGACTTTCTGCGCCTACCATGGTGACCATGGGTAACAGGGAAGCAGAGTTCGATTCTGGAGAGGGAGACTGAGAAATGGCTACCACATTGAAGGAAGGCAGCGGGCACGCAAATTACCCACTCCCGACTCGGGGAGGTAGCGATGAAAATTAACAATACAGGACTCTTTCTAGGCCCTGTAATTGGAATGTGTAAACTTTAAATACTTTAACGAGGATCTATTGGTGGGCATGTCTGGTGCCAGCAGCTGACTCACTCCCGGGCTCCACAACGTTCACCCTGTGTGCCGTCAGGGTGAGGATTGTGTTGACCAGACTTTTGGATAGTGTGACTGGACTTGTAGGTGAGGGCCTGCTGGTGAGCCGACCCACTAAAAGGTTGTAGGTGAGTGCCTGCAGGTGAGCTGACCCTGAAAAACATTATATGCGAGGGCTGACCCTGTTAATGATTGTAGGTCAGGGCCCGAAGGTGAGCTGAACCTTTAAATCATTAAATGCGGGGGTCTGTAGGTGAGCTGACCCTGTAAAAGATTGTAGGTGAGGGCCGGCTGGTGAGCGGACCCTCTAAAAGGTTGTAGGCGAGGGCCTGCAGGTGAGATGACCCAGTAAAAGATTGTAGGTTAGGGCCTGCAGGTGAGCTGACCCTGTAAAAAATTACATGCGAGGGTCTGCAGGTTAGCTGACCCTGTAAAAGATTGTAGGTGAGGGCCTGCTGGTGAGCTGACCCTATAAAACATTATATGTGAGGGCCTGCAGGTGACCTGACCCTGTAAAACATTATATGTGAGGGCCTGCAGGTAAGCTGACCCTGTAAAAAATTATATGTGAGGGCCTGCAGGTGAGCTGACCCTGTAAAATATTATATGTGAGGGCCTGCAGGTGAGCTGACCCTGTAGAACATTATATGTGTGGGCATGCAGGTGAGCTGACCTTGTAAAACATTACATGCGAGGGCCCGCAGGTGAGTTGACCTTGAAAAACATTATAAGAGAGCGCCTGCTGGTGAGCTGACCCTGTAAAAGGGCATTATATGCAATGAATAAGCATGTTGATATATTGGAAGATGAGAATTAGAAAAGGAAGATTCAACCATATACCCTTTTTTGTGGTGGAAGGGGTGCATGGGGATACAGTGTATTCAGTATATTATAAACAACACATTTAAAGTGCCTTTATGTTCATCAGCTTTCCTCTGGTGGAGTTGAGAAGTCAGGGGCAATCCAGGCCTTGTTCATTTTTATAAGAGTCAACCTTTCAGTATTTTTTGTTGACAGGTGGATACGCTTATCCGTTATAATGCCACCAGCAGCACTAAATACCTGCTCAGACAAAACGCTGGAGGCAGGGAAGGCCAGCACCTCCAAGGCGTAGAGCGCCAGTTCGCGCCACGTGTCCAGCTTAGACACCCTGTAGTTGTAAGGCACTGAGGGATCATTGAGGACCCTGACACGATCTGCTATGTACTCTTTCACCATCTTCTAAAATGTTTCCCTCCTTGAGGTGAGGGTGCTGGCGGAGTGTCATGAAACTGTCCCAGGCTTTAGAGAGTGTTGCACTGCCTCTGTTAGAACTTCTGTGTGTTCCCCTTGTCTCCCCTCCTGGGTTGCCCAAGGAACTACGGACTCGGCCGCCAGCGTTGTCAGATGGAAATTTTTGAGCAATTTTTCAACAAGGACCTTCTGGTATTGCACCATTTTGCTCGTTCTCTTCACCACAGGAATGAGAGATGAGAAGTTTTCTTTGTAGCGGGGGTCGAGAAAGGTGAACAACCAGTAATTTGTGTTGTCTAAAATGCGTTTAACACGCGGGTCGTGGGAAAGGCATCTTAACATGAAGTCAGCCATGTGTGCCAGAGTACCAACAGGCAAGAGTTTGCTGTCGTCATCAGGAGGATGACTCTCAATCTCCTCATCCTCTTCCTCCTCTTCTGCCCATCCACGGTGGAACAGATGGACAGATGGAATTAAACTTCCATGGATACTACCCTTTGTAGCAGAGGCAACCGTCTCCTGCTCCTCCTCTTCATCATCCAATTTGCGCTGAGAAGACGAACTGAGGGTGGTCTGGCTATCCCCCTGTGTAATGTCTTCCCCCATTTCCACATCTTCCACATGCAAAGCTTCGTCCTTAATTGTGAACAGCGAGCGTTTGAATAGACACAGAAGTGGGATGGTTACGCTGAAGTATATTGTTTTCGCCGCTCACCATCTGTGTTGATTCCTCAAAGTTTCTTAAAACCTCATAGAGGTCAGACATGCATGCCCATTCATCGCTTCTGAATAGCGGAAGCTGACTGGAAAGGTGACGACCATGTTGCAGCTGGTGTTCTACTAGTGCCCTCTGCTGCTCACAAAGCCTGGCCAACATGTGGAACGTCGAGTTCCAGCGCATGCTCACGTCGCACAACAGCCGGTGAGCTGGCAATTTCAAGTGCTGCTGCAGCGTTGACAGACTGGCTTAAGCTGTCGATGACTTGCGGAAATGTGCACACACACGGTGCACCTTCACCAGTAGCTCAGGCAAATTGGGGTAGGTTTTGAGAAACCGCTGAACCACTAAGTTTAAGATGTGGGCTAGGCAAGAGATATGTGTGAAATTGCCAAGGTCCAAAGCCACCACCAAGTTACGGCAATTATCAGACACAACCATGCCTGGTTATAGGTGTAGTGGCGAGAGCCACAGCTCAGTCTGGTCCCTTATACCTTGCCACAGCTCTACTGCGGTGTGATGTTTGTCACCTAAGCAAATTAGTTTCAGCATGGTTCCCCACTTAAGTGCTACAATGCTTAAAGCTAGTGAATGATGGCTGACTGGTGCTGCAAGATGAGAATTCAGAGGTGGAAGTGGAGAATGAGAAGGGGGGGGGGGGGTTGCAGCCACTAATGTAGGTGGTGGCGGAAATCCTGATGGAAGTAGGGCCTGCAATCCTTGTCGTCGGTAGCACCTGTGCCATCCCAGGGTTCGACTTGCTCCCGGCCTCCACCACGTTCACCCAGTGTGCCGTCAGTGAAATGTAGCCTCCCTGGCCGAATGCACTTGTCCATGTGTCCGTGGTTAAGTGGACTTTCCCATTAACTGCATTGGTCAGGGCACTTGTGATGTTATGGGACACATGTTGTTGTAAAGCAGGCATGGCACACCGGGCAAAATAGTGGCGACATCAGGCTGCGGAAGGCCTCAGTGTCCACCAACCTAAATGGCAACATTTCCAGGGCAAGTAATTTGGAAAACTGGCCATTTAGTGCTATGGCCTGTCGGTGGGTGGCTGAGTTTTTGTGCTTGCGTTCAAAGTCCTGGGGTAAGGACATTTGGATGCTGCGCTTGAATACGGAAGTGGAGGTGGTCTCTGAAGGTGCTTGTGAAGGTCGAGGTGCAGGGTGGGAGGCATCCGTGCCTGTGCCTTTGACAAGGGATTGGCCAACACGTAACATAGGGGAAGAGGAGGCAGTGGTGTGACCCGCAGACACAGATTGTGGACCCAGGAGTTCTTCCCACTTATTACGGTGCTTGGATGCCATGTGGTGGATCATGTTGGTGGTGGTGAGGTTTGTAGTGTTCACTCCCCAGCTTATTTTGGTACGGCACAAGTTGCAAACTACTATTCTTTTGTTGTCCGCACTTTCCTCCAAAGAGCGCCATACTGTGGAACACCTACCCCATGGCAAGGGAGATTTCCACAAGGGGGTGCTCCGTGGAACAGTTGCGGGCCCGTTTGGTGTGGCCCGCCTTCTCCCTTTTGCCACCCCACTGCCTTCTCCAGCCTATTGCGGTGCTGCGGATCCCTCCCCCTCTGTACTGCTATCCTCGCTCGGCTTGCTACCTTCCCAAGTTGGGTCAGTGATTTCATCGTCCACCACCTCCTCTTCCACTTCCTCACTCTGATCATCCTCCTGACTTGTTCACCTAACCACAACTTCAGTGATTGACAGCTGTGTCTCATTCTCTTCATCAACCTCTTGAGCCAGTAATTGCCGTTGACTTATTGGCAACTGTGTCTTATCATCATCCACCTCATTAAACAGTAATTGCCGTTCCCCACCATCATCTTCTTGTGACTGTGGATGCTAAAGAGGTTGGGAATCAGGGCACAGGACCTGTCCCTCTTCAAGCGTGCTTGACGAGTAGACCAAATGAAGGAATGGCAATAAAAAGAGGTCCTAGGAATACCTGAGTGTGGGATCACTCAGGGTGAGGATTGTGTTGACCAGACTCCGGGCTACTGAGACTGGATTTGGTGGAAGACAGGGTGGTGCTTAACCGACTGGAAGCATTATCTGCTGCAATCAAACCGACCACCTGTTTGCACTGGTCTGACTTCAAGAGCGATGTCCTGCACCGCCCTGCACACTGGTACATGAAGCTAGGTATCGTGGATGATTGTTTTTCTTGAGCTCTGGCAGCAGGCACAGTTTCAACGCGCCTAGGGCCACGCCTCTGGTGCACCATCAACATCACGGCCGCTTCCCCGTCCCATACTGCATGCGTGTATGCGCAAAAAAATTTAAGAAGGTATTTGGGATGTGGAAATTTCACACAGGAGATATCCCACAGATAATGTCCATGTTGTCACCAGAGGCTAATAGAAATTACAAGGAATGGGGACACCGTCTATTGACAAAGTACACTGTATGTCACAGATAGATTTTTTAAATGCACACTTTACACTGGAGATGTTGTACTGGTAATGTCACTGTCAGAACGAAGCAGACACTGTGTATTGACAAAGTACACTGTATGTCAAAGATACATTTTTTAAGACCACACGTTACACTGAAGATGTAGCAGTGGTAATGTCACTGTTAGAAGCGGACACCGTCTATTGAAAAAGTACACTGTATGTTCCAGATAAATTTTTTCAGCGCACACGGTACACTGGAGATGTGGCACTGGTAATGTCACTGTCAGAAGCGGACACCATCTATTGACAAAGTACACTGTATATCACAGATATATTTTTTAAGACCACACGTTACACTTAAAATGTAGCACTGGTAATGTCACTGTCAGAAGCGGACAACTGTCTATTGACAAAGTACACTATATATCACAGATACATTTTTTAAGCGCACACGTTACACTTTAGATGTTCCCCTCGTAATGTCACTGTCAGAAGGGGACACCGTCTTTTGGAAAAGTACACTGTATGTCACAGAATTTTTTTTTAACCACACACGTTATACTGGAGATGGCCCCCTGGTAATGTTACTATCAGAAGCAGATGCCGTCTATTGACAAAGTACACGGAATGTCACAGGTAAATTGGTAATGTCACTGTCAGGAGTGTACAACATCCATTGAAAAAGTACACTGTATGTCAAAGATAAAAAATTTCAGCGCTCACGATACACTGGAGATGTCGCACTGGTAATGTCACTGTCAGAAGCGGACGTCTATTGAAAAGGTACACTGTATGTCACAGATACATTTTTTAACCGCACACGTTACCCTGGAGAATTCCCTTGGTAATGTCATAGGAAAGGAACGACTTCAGTCGGCGTCCTCCCACGTGCTGGGAAACATTGCGGTCGTGTCAGCGCTTGTGCTGACTTTGTTTCAGATTCACCATCAAAGGCCACAATAGAGGTATGAGTGTATGAATGTATAGCATAGTGTATATATTCATCGCAGTTCTGCAACTCTCAAGCCGTGATATAGGACCCCACTGGATTTATAAGACTTGATAAAGAGGTTACATTACCCCGAAACGCGTTGTCTAACCTAATAAAATCTACTGAATTATACGAATCATCCTCTGAGTGCGCCCTTGGCAGTCCTGCGTCCCATTTGACACATCAGACATTCCTTTCCTATTACATTGAGCCGACCGGCGGACTGGCTACCGACCAAAGCCACCTGGACAAGCCCCCCACCGGCTGCACCTATACCCCTTGATATCTCTACCTTCTCCTTTTGCCTTCATTGTGGTTGTGCCCAATTTTGGTACAACCAAAATAGGTGAGCAAAATATGCATTTGATTCTTTCTGACGTTATTACCCCATGAGTGCCTTTCTCTCCCTCTAAACGCCACTACTTGGTAATGTCAGTCAGAAGCGGACACCGTCTATTGACAAAGTACACTGTATGTCACAGATACATTTTTTAAGCGCTCACGTTACATTGCAGATGTGGTGTAACTAATGTCACTGTCCGCAATGGACACCGTCTACGGAAAAAGTACACTGAAATTCACTGATATTTTTGGGATGCGCACACTTTACACAGGAGATGTGGCACAGCTAATTTATCTGTCCGCAGCGGACACCATCTACAAAAAAAGTACACTGGATGTCACAGATATTTTTTCGGATGCGCACACTTTACACAGGAAATGTGGCACAGATAATTTAACTGTCCGCAGCAGCCTATTAGACGCTATTTACACAGAATGCGCTAAAAATATATTGCTGCTGCGACACACAATAGTCCTTAAAAGGACTTTTGGGTCTCTAAAAAGGTTTTCTAATAAAAATTGTCCAATATCACTCCCTACACTGTCTGTCCCTTCCTATGCACACCTCTCTCTGACTAAGACTGAGCTGAACACATGCCATTGGGTGCTATATAGCACCCAATGACGCGTTACGGCCAGCCAATCGCCTTAATGCCAGTAACCAACATGGCTACGGCAATACAGTGAGGGCAGTACTTACCTGCACATTTATTGGCTGTGTCATGTGCCGAGCATAGCGATGCTTGAGCCGAACTGTTGTTCAGCCAAGCATGCTCGCTCAACACTAGTAACAATTAGTGTTGATCGAGCACCAAAGTGCTCGTGTTCTCGGGCCAAACACATCGGGATGCTCGGGTGCTCTACAGAGCAGCCAAGCACAATGAAAGTCAATGGGAGAACCAGAGAATTAAACCAGGCACCCCCTGCTCTGAAGAGGGGAGGGTGTCTTGTTCACAGGATAAGGACAGAAAATGATGGAAACACCACTGAAATTGTTTGGGAACAGCATGGGGACCATGGCTGGATGCATGTTGGACTGCCAGGTCATATACAAGAATATATATAACTTATACCAGCTGTACATATATAATTATATACAGGAGATACCCAGCTTATAACAGCATGGTCCATATCACTATATACAAGAAGATGTCTAACTTATACCAGCCGTAAATATATAATTATATACAGGAAATAGCAAGGTTATGCCAGCATGGTCCATAAAAATAAATATTATGCAAAAAGGCTGAGATGTACCTTTTCTTCAGAATCTTATTCAGATGCAAAGAATGCGTTTCCCCTTATGCTTTGCTGCTTGGATGGACAGTTGACTACCTGAGAAATCTAGTAGGGGAGGAGCCGAACACCGCAGAGTGCCGAGCATTGCGATGCTCGAGCTGAACAGGTGTTCGGCCGAGCATGCTCGCTGAACACTAGTAACGATGCATTTTCCAATCTCCCTCTCACCTTCATTATACTATCCTGCAGAACAAGATTGAGCTTGTACAATGGGTGGTTGTTTGGAAGCCTTTTACAGTAGGTTCTTGACTTGGTCTCTTCAACTTTTCACTGTAGAATCTCTGTTGTACGAGTCTTATGACTGTTTCTTCAGCTTTCATTCTCTCCTCTACATTCAATAATTCCTTCTTTATGATTCCCTTTGCGAAACGTTGAATTCGAGCTACTACGTTTATGACTGTATTCCATTTTGAACATCTGGCTAGTCTTTCAAGTATGTCACCTTGACACTTGGCTGCAGTGCTCAATGTTTGTACAACCTTTACTTCTGGATCACACTATTCTGTGTAACCTTTACTGGGCATGATTTCCTTTTCCCAAAGGAACTCTGGACCTGTGAACCAATTTGAATTATTCAATTCTGTTACATTCAGACCTCTTGAAGCATGATCTTCTGGGTTATGCTTTGTATCAATGTGATGCCAATGTTCTGGATTTGTTATTTTCCGAATTTTCTAAGCTTTGTTGGCATGCGGTTTCTTCAATATATTTATTAATGATCTTGTAGAAGGCCTGCACAGTAAAATATCTATTTTTGCAGATGACACTAAACTGTGTAAAGTAATTAACACTGAAGAGGACAGTTTTCTGCTACAGAGGGATCTGGATAGATTGGAGGCTTGGGCAGAAAAATGGCAGATGAGGTTTAACACTGACAAATGTAAAGTTATGCACATGGGAAGGAATAATGCAAGTCATCCGTACATATTAAATGTTAAAACACTCGGTAACACTGACATGGAAAAGGATCTAGGAATTTTAATAAACAGCAAATTAAGCTGCAAAAACCAGTGTCAGGCAGCTACTGCCAAGGCCAATAAGATAATGGGTTGCATCAAAAGGGGCATAGACGCCCGTGATGAGAACATAGTCCTACCACTTTACAAATCACTAGTCAGACCACACATGGAGTACAGTGTGCAGTTCTGGGATCCTATGAACAAGACAGACATAGCAGAGCTGGAGAGGGTTCAGAGGAGGGCAACTAAAGTAATAACTGGAATGAGGGATCTACAGTACCCTGAAAGGTTATCAAAATTAGGGTTATTCACTTTAGAAAAAAGACGACTGAGGGGAGATCTAATAACTATGTATAAATATATCAGGGGTCAGTACAGAGATCTGTCCCATCATCTATTTATCCCCAGGACTGTGACTGTGACAAGGGGACATCCTCTGCGTCTGGAGGAAAGAAGGTTTGTACACAAACATAGAAAAGGATTCTTCACTGTAAGAGCAGTGAGACTATGGAACTCTCTGCCTGAGGAGGTGGTGATGGTAAGTACAATAAAGGAATTCAAGAGGGGACTGGATTTATTTCTGGAGTGTAATAATATTACAGGCTACAGCTACTAGAGAGGGGTCGTTGATCCAAGGAGTTATTCTGATTGCCTGATTGGAGTCGGGAAGGAATTTTTTCCCCTTAAGTGAGGAAAATTGGCTTCTGCCTCACAGGGGTTTTTTGCCTTCCTGTGGATCAACTTGTAGGAAACAGGCCGAACTGGATGGACAAATGTCTTTTTTCGGTCTTATATACTATGTTACTATGTTACTATGTAACAAAGATATGGAATATTCGAGCTTCATTGTTTATGTATCCTAGGACAACTTGTGAGTCTGTACAAAAATATTCTTCATCTATTTTCAATTCCAATTCTTCTTTCAGAAACTTGCTTACTGTGCTGAATCTACGGCTGCTGTCAGTTTAAGTCTTGGTATTGTAGAAGAAATCCCAGCAACTCTGAATTGATTTGCAATTTAATGTTTCATTTTCTTCATTTCATATCAGATATATTCAGATAACGCGTTTCGGCACACTGATATGAAATGAAGAAAATAAAACATTAAATCGCAAATCAATTCGGAGTTGCTGGGATTTCTTCTACATGATCGTGGAGCTGCGCTCCTTCCCGCTGCAATGATCTCCGTGCGACGAGTGCTGGCTTTCTTTTTTCCAAGTCTTGGTATTGTCTGAATACTGTGTGGGGGGTTAGCTCTCTTCCAGGGGTCACTCTCACAAGTATCTTTAGAGACAACCGGATTTAATGTCCAAACAACCCCAGCTGGGCTCTAACTAAACATGAAATATCCCTACCTCGCTTAAAGCACCGTTCACACACGGTTATAACATGCGGCTTTCCCAGCCTCACAGTCCTGCAGCCTTTCAAGCTATAACAAGTCCAGTACCTTTATTGGGGAGTGTGGCCCAGCAGTCCTCCCGACTCCGGCCTCGTGACCCTTCAGCCCAGGCTTCACAGCGTCCCCCAATGTTCCGGCTACACCTAGCCGTGTGGCCCCTCAATCAGCCTGGCTTAGACCGCACAGACAGAGCCAGTCCCAGGCCTCTGATCACCTCTGCCTGGTCTCACCTGGTGGAATAGGGGTGTGGCTGCACTATCCACCCTTTCCTTGCCTTTAACCAGTGTGAGAACTGTCACTGTCTCACAACTGGTAGGAGCAACTCTGGCCTTTCCCATAACCAGGGAACAGTGTATTTTTCCTTCTTCTGTAGGAGCACTGACCATACCCATAACTACTGGCATCTGAAAAGTGATGAAGTTCTATTTTTGTGTACTTTCAGAAATCATGAGGTACAAAATATATTAGTATCCTAACTTCTCTCAAGTTTTGCAAGTCTCTTATCCAACTCTCCCACCTTGGCCTCAAATTTTCAGGTATGGGTTCATCCCATCCTATCTTCTGTCTGCATAATTCTTGCAGTATTTCTCTTGCTTTGAGGATCACTGGGGCCAAGAATCCCAATGGTTAAAATATAGAAGCCACTGGGCAAAGAATGGTATGTCTAGTTGCAACTTTCTCTTCTATAGATATTTCCAAGAAGAACTTGTCGTTCTATACATTTCATTCCAATCCAAGTACAATCTAAACTGGAAGATGATCACAATTGAGATCTACATTCTCCTTTGTTGATGCACGTTCAGAGTCACTGATGGATTCCAGTACCTCTCTGTTGTTTGAGATGAATTTGTGAAGGCGCAGATTTCCTCTTGCGCATAACTCTTGGCTTTCTTTCACTAGTTTGATTGCAGATTCTGTGGACTCTAGACTTATAAGACCATCATCTACATAAAAGTTTTTCTTAAGAAAATTTGCTGCTTATGGACAATCCTTTTCATTCTGATAGGCCAGGTACTTCATACCATAATTGGTGCAACCTGGAGACGATGCTGTTCTGAACAGGTGTACTTTCATTCTGTATTCTGCTGGCTCTACATCTGTATCTCCGTCCTTCCACCATAGGAACCTCAGGAAGTCTCTATCTTCATTCTTCACATGAAACTGGTGAAACATCTTTTCAACGTCACACAAGACTGCTACGGGATACCTTCTAAATCTACAGAGTACTCCAAGCAGAAAGTTTGTAAGATCTGGTCCTTTTAATAGATGATCATTCAATGCAACACCATTGTATTTTGCTGAGCAATCAAATACTACTCTAATCTCATCTGGTTTTCTTGAGTGGTAAACACCTTGATTTGGGATGTACCACACTTCTTCTCCTTTAGGTCGACTATTAACTTTCTCTGCATGTCCTTCTTCGAGGATGCTTTCCATGAATTTCAAATATTCCCTCTTGAATTTGGGATCTCTTCTAGGGTTGAGCGAACCCAAACTGTATAGTTTGGGTTCGTACCGAATTTGGGGGTGTTCGGGACACGAACCCGAACATTTTCAAAAAAGTTCGGGTTCCGGTCCGTTGTTTGGCGATTTCTTCCCGCTTTCTGAAGGGCTTCAAAGCAGCCAATCAGCAAGCGTTTTACTTCTTGCCCTAAGAAGCCATCACAGCCTACTAATGGCATGGCTGTGATTGGCTGAGTGCAGCATGTGACCCAGCCTCTTTATAAACTGGAGTCACGTAGTGCTGCACGTCAGTCTGCTGAATTGAGATTAGAGCAAGGTTGCTGCTGGTGCGATCAGGGACAGAATAGGGCAGAAATCTGAAGAACTTTTGCAACTTTAATCCATAAGATACAGCAAATAGAGAGGGAGGGAGGGAGGCTTAGCAATACAACATTTCTGTACCCAGCCACTGCCAGGGAGATTTTTTTTGTATCCGTTACATACTAAGGTGGGGGTCGGTGGCTATTTTAGGCACTGCAGTGTACTGCATGTCTGCCAGCCTGCCAGGGACATCAGCCTAATCCTATTTTGTAGCTCAGTGAAGGAAAAAAAACTTTTTTTTCTGGCTGCTCAAGTCCCCTATGTTGCCTTTTGTATGTTTTAGGGGTGACATAGTCCATTTGTCTTGCCTGGGATCTGTGGTGCCACAGAGTACTTGTGCATACAATGCAGTAAACCGTATATTCAATTTCCTGCTAGTGCAAGCCTATTTTACACCGCCAAAATATATATTTGACATTTCTGCGGTGAAATAGAGAATCCGTGTAATTTTGGGGGAAAAAAACGTATTCCTGTCC